>JBBGZY010002250.1:0-199136 GCA_037952925.1 Lithobates clamitans | reverse complement strand
GACTATGTAACCAGTCTATTAGGTTTAACCAGAAGACAAATTCAAGTAAATACTTTCTGGATCAACAATATTCAGTGTATTTTTTCTATCTATCAAGCATTTATTTATTTTATTTAAACCTACAGTACAGAATTGGCTATAATTAGATCCTGTTGCTGTCTGTTCCGCATTTTTACAGCCCTTACTGTAAAGAAGCCTTTCCGTATGTGGAGGTTAAACCTTCTTTCTTCCTCCTTCTTCTTTTTTCTGCGAAGAGCGCACCCTTGTCATTTGTAACTGCCTTACTTCTGGTGTGAAATGTGGTTGGTTGGGGAGAGCTGGGATAGAGAAAACCCACTGGAAAGGGATCCTTCTTCTCTAAAGGACCCATCATTTTGTCCTTAATAGGCAAAGTGACAGGTTTTCTTTGATGTCCCATTCTATGAAAACTTTCACAGCAAATGTTTGCATTTTTTTTTTTTGGAATTTTATGAAAGAATAAAATTGTCAGAATTTGAGTGATTTACCTTTTTAGACAGTGATGGTATGTGTTTGTCTTCCAGTGGGAGAAGAAGATGAAGTGTCTATAAAGGAAGCTGCGGAGAGTATCGTAGCCGGCATGGACTTTAAGGGAGAAGTGATTGTATCCTTATGTGTGTTTTGTACTATGGGGGGGGGGGGGGGGGGGGGATAGAAGATATTAGGGGAGGATCTAGAAGGGCATGATGGAGGCTTATGGGGGGGGGGGGGGGTTTGAAGGATTGAATGAGCAAGTGGATGAAGGGATGCGAGTTAGCTAGGAGGGAGGGGTTGAGGGCTTGGGGAGGAGACTGGTTGAGGGGATGAGCCTGGGTGAGCAAGGAGATTGGGGGTGGGGGGGATGGATGAAACTGGGAGAGGAAAAGCATGGGGGGGGACTGGGTAAGGATGGGGGGGGGGCGAGACTGGGTGAGGAAAGGCATAAGAGGGGGGTGAGACTGGATGACGAAAGGGATTGGGGGGGAGGACGAGACAAGACTTGAAAAAGTATTCACACCCCTTGAAATTTTCCACATTTTATCATGTTACAACCAAAAACGTAAATGTATTTTATTGGGATTTTATGTGATAGACCAACACAAAGTGGCACATAATTGTGAAGTGGAAGGAAAATAATAAATGGGTTTCAATTTTTTTTTTTTTTTACAAATATGTGAAAAGTGTGCGGGGCATTTGTATTCAGCCCCCTGTTCTCTGATACCCCTAACTAAAATCTAATGGAACAAATTGCCTTCAGAAGTCACCTAATTAGTAAATAGAGTCCACCTGTGTGTAATTTAATCTCAGTATAAATACAGCTGTTCTGTGAATTCCTCAGAGGTTTGTTAAAGAACCTTGGTGAACAAACAGCATAATGAAGGCCAAGGAACACACCAGACAGGTCAGGAATAAAGTTGTGGAGAAGTATAAAGCAGGGTTAGGTGATAAAATAATATCCTAATGGCACAACTGCAAACCTACCAAGACATGACCGTCCACCTAAACTGACCGGCCGGGCAAGGAGAACATTCATCAGAGAAGCAGCCAAGAGGCCCATGGTAACTCTGGAGGAGCTGCAGAGATCCACAGCTCAGGTGGGAGAATCTGTCCACAGGACAACTATTAGTCGTGCTCTCCACAAATCTGACCTTTATGGAAGAGTGGCAAAAAGAAAGCCATTGTTGAAAGAAAGTCATAAGAAGTGCCGTTTGCAGTTTGTGCGAAGAAATGTGGGAGACTGGATGGGGATGGGGGAGACTGGATGGGGATGGGGGGAGACTGGATGGGGATGGGGGAGACTGGATGGGGATGGGGGGGAGACTGGATGGGGATGGGGGGAGACTGGATGGGGATGGGGGGGAGACTGGATGGGGATGGGGGAGACTGGATGGGGATGGGGGGGAGACTGGATGGGGATGGGGGGGAGAGACTGGATGGGGGGAGACTGGATGGGGATGGGGGGGGGGGAGACTGGATGGGGATGGGGGGGGGGAGACTGGATGGGGATGGGGGGGGGGAGACTGGATCTGGATGGGGGGAGACTGGATCTGGATGGGGATGGGGAGGAGACTGGGTCTGGAGGGAGACTGGATGGGGATGGGGGGGAGACTTGATGGGGGGGGGACTGGATGGAGGGAGACTGGATGGGGATGGGGGGGGGGACTGGATGGGGATGGGGGGGACTGGATGGGGATGGGGGGACTGGATGTGAATGGGGGGAGACTGGATGGGGGGGTCTGGATGGGGATAGGGGGGGAGACTGGATGGGGATGGGGGAGACTGGATGGGGGGACTGGATGGGGATGGGGGGACTGGATGTGAATGGGGGGGAGACTGGATGGGGGGTCTGGATGGGGATAGGGGGGGAGACTGGATGGGGATGGGGGGGGGGACTGGATTGGGGGGGACTGGATGGGGATGGGGGGAGACTGGATGGGGGAGGACTGGATGGGGATGGGGGGGAGACTGGATCTGGAGGGGAGACTGGATGGGGGGGGAGACTGGATGTGGATGGGGAGAGACTGATTGGGGGGGGACTGGATGGGGATGGAGGGAGACTGGATGGGGAGGGAGACTGGATGGGGATGGGGGGGAGACTGGATCTGGAGGGGAGACTGGATGGGGGGGGAGACTGGATGGGGATGGGGGAGACTGGATGAGGACGGGATGGGAGCAAGGACGAAATGGGGATGGCAAGTGGGGAGAGAGAGAGCAGGGAGGGTTTTGGACTTGGGCAAGAAGGGATAGGCAATGGGGGGGGGGGGGGGGTGCTGAATGGAGAACAGGGGAAGTAAAAAGAAGTAGATTAAACTTTTCTGAACGGCCCTTGTTATCCATGGAAACCAAATGCTGTTTGTATTGCCATTTGATTTCACTTAACTTCACGTTCAGTTTGACAGCACAAAGTCCGACGGGCAGTTTAAAAAAACAGCAAGTAATAGCAAGCTGAGGAAGTACCTCCCTGACTTCAAGTTTACCCCCTTTAACCAAGGTGAGTCATTCTTCACCCCTTAGGGGGGGCATCAGTGGGTGGTAAATTCACATCTGTAAAATGCTGCTGCAGATCTGACTCTTACCCACTGTTTTGAAAACGATACAAACATTGTGTACAGTTTTTACTTTTTTATGCTCGTAAAATGTATTTTTTTTTGTTATATCTCTGCAGCGGTCCAGGAGACGTGTAGCTGGTTTAATGCAAACTATGAGCAGGCCAGGAAGTGAGGGAGAAGCCACCAGAGTTTACAGACGATGACTTCCCTGCTGGTTCAGACTCTCCACGTCTTCGGGAATTGGGTTTTTATATATCGGTACTACAAATCGGGATTCATTGTGCATGGAGGTCGATTCTCCGCCCATTCTGTGTACAGGCCGGCGTTTGATGCGTCTCTACATTTCAGAGAGGACATTGCCAGTCTGACACAAACCTCCAGTGCCGGTGGTTGTTTTTCTGCAGTCTGTGCTGTAATATGCTGCTGTACCAATCACTCTCTTCAGTCGCTCCTCTGATTAAATCTGACTATGCAAACCCAACAAATGGAGGTCTGTTTTGTTTTAACACTTTGCTCACCTCACCATCATTACCAGTGCAACTATTAAAGTTTATGAAACTTTTTTTTTTTTTTTTTCGTCCTAGATCCCTTTTAACTTGTAAGGCCTGTCATATATTACAATTGTTATGCAGTTTAGTAATTTTTAAACTCAATTGTACCCTCTGTAAGCACTTCAGCCCCGGAAGATTTGGCTGCTCAATGACCAGGCCATTTTTTGTGATTCGGCACTGCGTCGCTTTAACTGACAATTGCGCGGCCGTGCAACGTTCCACCCAAACAAAATTGACGTCCTTTTTTTCCCAAAAATAGAGCTTTCTTTTGGTGGTATTTGATCACCTCTGCGGTTTTTATATTTTGCGCTATAAACAAAAAAAAAAAGCAACAATTTTGAAAAAAACACAATATTTTGTATATATATTTTTGCTATAATAAATATCCCCGCCTTCTTTTTTTTTTTAAAGCAAATTTTTTCTCAGTTTAGGCCGTATTCTTCTACATATTTTTGGTAAAAAAAAAAATCGCAATAAGCGTATATTGATTGGTTTGCGCAAAAGTTATAGCGTCTACAAAATAGGGGATAGCATTTTTATTTATTTTTTTTACTAGTAACGGCAGCGATCTGCGATTTTTATGGGGACTGCGACATTATGGAGGACACATCGGACACTTTTGACACATTTTTGGAAATATTGGCATTGATACAGCGATCAGTGCTATAAAAACGCATTGGTTACTGTAAAAAATGTCACTGGCAGGGAAGGGGTTAACACTGGGGGGGGGGGGATCAAGGGGTTAACTGTGTTCCCTAGTGTGTGTTTCTAACTGTAGGGGGAGGGGACTGACCTAGAGGAAATGACAGATCGTGGTTCCTAGCTAATAGGAACACACAATCTGTCTCTCCTCACGGAGCAGAACAAGGATTTGTGTCTTTACACACACACTTCCATGTTCTGCCTCTCGTGCCTGTGATCGCTTGTGGCCGGCGGTCATCGCGACCGTCGGGCACGGGCATCGGCACCCCCACAGTGCAGCGGGCGCGCGCCTCCCGCGTCCTGATCCCACGAGACGACTTATAGCTACGACGTCAGTAAAATGACGGCGGCTGGTCGGCAAGAGGTTAATTTATTACTGTAATGCAGTCAGGCTGCTTATACACTAGTCCATATTCTTTCATTATCGCTATGCTGGCAGCACTAGAAGAGTCAGACCACGTCTCTCATACACAAGCAATGGCCCGGCTCTCCTGAGGTCTGATACACTGAAGTGAACACTGCTCTAATCAACATCCCTCTCACTTCCCGAGCAGTGCAGTTGATTAGAGAAGTTTGCAAGTGGACAGAACGAGGGGGGCTGCTACTTGTGTGTGAGAGCTGCGGTCCAACTCCCCAATGTGCGAACATTCCTTGCTGCAGCAAATGCAGGCAAATGAACTTCTGTATGTGCAGCCTGATTGCATTAGAGTAAAAAATTAAAGGGGAGGGGCGCTATTTGGGATTTAACCCCTTCACAGCCCTTATAAGTGAATAAAAATACTGGGAGGTGGAGGCAGGCATTCCGATCAAGTGACCGCTGTGATTGGCTGGCACAGTGCCTTGTATAATACCACCGCTTAAAGTGGAGTTCCACCTGCTTTTACAACTCTTCAGCATCCCTCACTAAACTGAGCACTGTAAACAAATTGGATATTTTTTTTTTTTTTTTTTTCTCAGCGCCTACTGTATATCTGCTGTATTCAATTTTCACTTCCTCCTCCCTGGCCGCGGCCCATCGCATCATTTCCTGTTTGCAATGCCTTCTGGGAAGGGGGCGGCAACTTCCTCTGACACTGCCGTTGCTATGGAAACCTGACCTGAAACCTATTACGCTGCTTGTGCTGCACTGAGCATGTGCGAGATCTGCAAGGATGAGATCCCGGAAGAAATACAGTCTGGCTTCAGATGCCCACACTTAAGATGGCCACGGCCTGCTGTAAGTTTATAAAATAACAAACTACTGCTATAAACTAACAAAACGGACCTTAGTTTACAGACTAACTTTACTAGAATACATTAAGCTTGTGTATTATAGGGGTATTTTTATTTAAAAAGTATAATTTCGGCCGGAACACCACTTTAAATATCCAGATAAATAACACCATGTTTCAGATCTCTGCACACATGCCGATTTTATTCCTTTGAGGGTGTATTGCGTGTGTTTGTGTTTGTTTTTTTTTTTTTTTTTTTTTTTTTTTTTTTTTTTTTTGGGAAGGGGGTTGGTTTCATTTATATCAGCCCCAGTTGCAGACATATGTTGGTATGCCACTGGACAGTGCTACTCTCTGTTGATAAACCTGTATTGTCAAAAGTATTGGGACGCCTGCCTTTACACACACATGAACTTCAATGGTATCCCAGTCTTAGTCCGTAGGGTTCAGTATTGAGTTGGCTCCGCCCTTTGCAGCTATAACAGCTTCAACTCTTCTGGGAAGGCCGTCCACAAGGTTTAGGAGTGTGTCTATGGGAATGTTTGACCATTCTTCCAGGAGCACATTTTTGAGGCACTGATGTTGGATGAGAAGGCCTGGCTCGCAGTCTCCGCCCTAATTCATTCCAAAGATGTTCTATCGGGTTGAGATCAGGACTCTGTGCAGGCCAGTCAAGTTCCTCCACTCCAAACTCACTCACCCATGTCTTTATGGACCTTGTATTCCTCTTCAAAGTACCAACGTAAAACGACTAGCTAGTGGTTAAAGAGCATCTGTCATTTCTGTCCTGCAGAGGCTCCTCCTCTGACCCGCTGTTGGCTCACCAACAGCCCTATTCACTTTAATGGGACGGCTGGTGATGCAGCAGTAACACAACAAGGCGAGGGACGTGGCGGCAGCAGGTGAGTGGACGCCCGCTAACAGGCGCTGCCATGATGGCTCTGAAACGGCAGGTGCTCTTTAAATGTAAGGACTTATTCTTGCTGGTAGTTAGTATTTTAAATATTTGCAAACAAAATGAAGGTTTCCCTTTTTAGAATAATAAGCGGTCAGGTAAGTAAAACAGTGATATCAGAACCGATTCAATCATACAGTTTGTAGTGTACATAGATTTGCAAAACAATGGGATAAATGAATATTCCTAAACTTTGTTTCATCTCATGGTTACTGTGAAATTGTGTGAATGCATCAACGCAGTGCATGTTATCTCAGCTTGGATTCATTGAATGAGTTTACCAAAAATGTAAATATTGCAGAATATATAGCCTCATGCTACATAACTAAGCTCCATTTCATGCTGAATAAACTAAATCATTAATATATCCGGAATTGAAAACTATCTTTTTAGATTTTTTTTTTTTTTTTTACTCCAAAAGCCTTTTCATAAAAAAATGTGATAATCAATTTTTAATTTTTTTTTTTTTAATCCCAAGAAAGCCAACCGCAAACAGTTGGCTTTCTTGAGATACCAATTGACTTGGGCTAAAAGCCTCTTGGCTGTTATCCCAAGGATAGGGAGGGGACATTCATCATTGTGTTTACTATGCTTCAGTTTGTGAATAAGCAGGAAGCCTCAGAGCGCTTCCTATTCATTCATTCTGTGCAGCTGAGGCTGTAGAGAAAGGGACTGATAAATCGAGGGGTCGGCAACCCACGGGCCACACCCACCCCGCCACCACTAGATGTGCGGCCCATCCAGTGGCTGTGATTAATTCACGGGCACCCGGCCCGCGGACAAGTTCGGTGCTGTCCTCTTTATTGGACAGTGGCGAGCAGCTGGTATCACAGGGCTGGATAGAGGGGTGGGAACCGCTGAAGTTAACTTTTTTTTTTTACATTAAACAGCAGGTGATTGGTTGCCGGGCGAGCCCAGAAACGAATCGCCAACCTGTTTGATGTAAAAAGTTAACTTCAGTTGTTCCCCCCCCCCCCCCATCCATCCCTGTGATACCAGCCGCTCGCCACTGTGCTCTACACCTGTGTAAGGTAGGAGAGTCGTACCTACACCGTGTGTTTTTGTGTCCATGGGGTGCAGGGGGGACAGGATACTATGAGGGCGGGGGACACTATGGGGGGCAGGGGACTGAGGACACTATGGGGGACGGGAAACTATGGGGGACTGAGGACACTATGGGGGACAGGGGAAACTATGGGGGACTGAGGACACTATGGGGGATAGAGGACACAGGACACTATGGGGGGCGGGGGACTGAGGACACTGGGGGGGACAGGGGACACTATGGGGGGGCAGAGGACTGAGGACACTATGGGGGGCAGGGGACTGAGGACACTATGGGGGACGGGGGAAACTATGGGGGACTGAGGACACAGGACACTATGGGGGGCGGGGGACAGGGGACACTATGGGGGGGGGGGGCAGAGGACTGAGGACACTATGGGGGATGGGACACTATGGGGGGCAGGGGACTGAGGACACTATGGGGGACAGGGGAAACTATGGGGGGATAGAGGACACAGGACACTATGGGGGGCGGGGGACAGGGGACACTATGGGGGGGCAGAGGACCGAGGACACTATGGGGGACAGAGGACTGAGGACACTATGGGGGACAGAGGACTGAGGACACTATGAGGGACTGAGGACACTATGGGGGACAGAGGACTGAGGACACTATGGGGGACAGGGGAAACTATGGGGGACAGAGGACTGAGGACACTATGAGGGACAGAGGACTGAGGACACTATGGGGGACTGAGGACACTATGGGGGACAGGGGAAACTATGGGGGACAGAGGACTGAGGACACTATGAGGGACAGAGGACTGAGGACACTATGGGGGACAGAGGACTGAGGACACTATGGGGGACAGGGGAAACTATGGGGGACAGAGGACTGAGGACACTATGGGGGGCGGGTGACTGAGGACACTGGGGGGGACAGGGGACACTATGGGGGGGGCAGAGTACTGAGGACACTATGGGGGACGGGATACTATGGGGGGCAGGGGACTGAGGATACTATGGGGGACTGAGGACACTATGGGGGGGGCAGAGGACTGAGGACACTATGGGGGGACTGAGGACACTATGGGGGGGGCAGAGGACTGAGGACACTATGGGGGACTGGACACTATGGGGGGGGCAGAGGACACTATGGGGGGGCAGAGGACTGAGGACACTATGGGGGATGGGACACTATGGGGGGCAGGGGACTGAGGACACTATGGGGGGACTGTGGATACTATGAGGGCAGAGGACATCAAAAAGGAAAATTGGCTGCATTACATACTAGGTGGTCCATGTGTATGCCACTAGTTTTCACAGACCTTGTAGAAATAATATACACACATACATATATCTGCATGATAAAAAAAAAATTATATATATTTGATTTTATTATGCAGATATATGTATGTGTGTATATTATTTCTACAAGGTCTGTGAAAACTAGTGGCATACACATGGACCACCTAGTATGTAATGCAGCCAATTTTCCTTTTTGATAATTGCCTGCGCTCAATCAGGACGATTAAGGGGTGGAGTCTGTGATCTTTAGAACTACTATTTATTTCAAAGTTTTATGTCTGTAATGTGGTTATGACTGAGGCCTTATAGGCTGAAACGCGTCAATTGATTTTTATCTGGGTTTGCACATGTTGGCTTTCTAATAGAATTAAGATGTCTTAAGAGCAGCAACTGGAGTGCGGATCATCTTTTCTACATTATTCTACTCAGCCAATGACTGTGGATCGAGCACCCGGGAGCGCTGCCATCAAAATGTTGCAGGGGTTGTAGCACTGATCTTTCTGTTTGCATTCTGCAATGTGTATGCAGTTATTTGCAGGGGAACAAAAAAAAACGGACATGACATCAACATTGGTGACACGCATGAAAACTGATGTCAACGTGCAAAAAAAAAAACGGCCACGTGCAGCGGGGGCGCGCCTCCTCGTGGCTCTTAAAGGGTACAACGTACCCATAAGGGGTTTCCCCAAGCAGAGCCACTTTGCCAACGTATATCGGCGTGAGCCGGTCGGCAAGTGGTTAAGGCAGATGTACTCAACCTGGGGCTTTCCAGCTGTTGCAAAACTACAAGTCCCATGAGGCATTGCAAGGCTTGACAGTTACAAGCATGACTCCCACAGGCAGAGTACATGATGGGACTTGTAGTTCTGCAACAGCTGGAGGGTCACAGATTGAGCACCCGTGCTTTAAGGCCTCATGCACACCGGTACTCCTGTTTGTAGCTTTTTCTAAAGCAGGCCAATACACTACAATAAAATTGTTACATCTCTGTACAATCTATATAAGATTTACCAAAACTATAACACAAGGATAAATCTGCACAATCCATTCAATCAGCCAGGCCCTTGCACTACAGAGTTGATAGCAGATCTAAAAGAGAATGTGTTGTGTATGGCCATTTTTTTAAATATACAGTGCATCCGGAAAGTATTCACAGTGATTCACTTTTTCCACATTTTGTTATGTTACAGCCTTATTCCAAAATGGATTAAATTCATAATTTTCCATAAAATTCTACAAACTATTTTTTGTTTGAAATCTTTGCAATTTTATTAATAAAAAAATCCCATGTACATAAGTATCACAGCCTTTGCACAATAAGCTTTTTTTTTTTTTTGCAGCTTAAAAGCGCCGCTCCATGTTATTCTATGGCCTCGTGCACACACAGGCTTTTAGGAGCTGTAAGTGGCATTGGCGTTTTCAGGCTGCTAAATAAACCCCCAGGGCCAGCACGTTCTGAGGACCGGCGTTAGAGCTGTAAAAACGGCTGACACTGGTAAAAGCTGCTAAATGCGGCTTAACACTGAATACAGCTGTGTTAAGTCTCGTCAAGCGTGTTTTTTTTTTTTTTTTTGACATGTCAAAATCAATGGTTCCCTACAAGAGCCCATTAATTTGAATAGAAGTCGCACCAGAAAATCAGATCATGATGATCTGACTTGCGGTGCGGATTGTGCGCCGAGGATCTTGAAGGGGAACCACAATAAAAAAAAAACGTTTCTGGGGTACCCCCTAAAATCCATACCAGACCCTTATTCGAGCACGCAGCCTGGCAGGTCATTAAGGGGGGGGACAGGCGAGCGCGCCCCCCCCCCGACCATATCAGGCCATGTTCCCCCACCCCAAAGCACCTTGTTCCCCCATGTTGATGGGGACAAGGGCCTCTCCCCGACAACCCTGGCTGGTGGTTCTCAGGGTCTGCGGGCAGGGGGCTTATCGAAATCTGGAAACCCCCTTTAACAAGGGGGCCCCCAGATCCCAGCCCCCCACCCTATGTGAATGAGTATGGGGTAAAAAAAAAAAAACCCATAAAAAAAAAAAAAACAGTACCCGGCATTTCTTCTCCTTCCGATTTCTTCTCCCTCTGGCACTGTCTACCCCCCCTTCTCTTCTCTCCGCTGTCTAGACACCCCCCCCCCCCCCCCCCGGTCTCCTCGCTTCGCTGTCTACCCCCCACCCGGTCTCCTCGCTCCACTGTCTACTAGTATGGGGGAGGGGGGGCACTCAATCGTTTCCCCATTTCCTGACCTACCAGGCTGTGTGCTCGGATAAGGGTCTGTTATGGAGTGAGTGTGTGTGTGTGCGTGTGCGTGTGCGTGTGCGTATGTATCCCCACGCCATTTTTTTGGCGTGGGGGGGTTCCCCTTAAAATCCATACCAGACCGAAGGGTCTGGTATGGTCTTGGAGGGAACCCCACGCCAATTTTTTTTTTTTTGGCGAGGATTCCCCTTCAAGATTGTAAGTCGGATCATCATGCTCCAACTTCTGGTGCGACTTCTATTCAAATCATTGGGCTTTCATAGGGAACCGCTGATTTTGAATAGAGGCAGAGAAACGCTGCTAAAAGCTAGCATGACCAAACATGCATACTAAAAGTTTGTTTTTACAGCCGCTTATTCCTGGCATGGGTTTTCTAACGCCCTGTGTGCACGAGGCCCTAAGTCCAAAGGTTTTGTACCCCCCTAAACAGGGAGTGGATTGCTCCGGGATTATGTGGCTAAACTTATTTTATCTGTTGAATTTCTGTAGAATTGGCTGATTTACTGCTACAAACATTTTTCAGTAGCCTTTGTTTTTCTTGCCTTTTTTTTAAATTTATTTTTCTACATTTTTCTATATCAGTGTTAATTTTGACCACAAATTTTCATTTAAATTTAGTTTCGACTAAAATGCCATTTCGTTTTAGTCATATTTTAGTCATCTGAATTGTTTTAGTCTTTTAGTTGACTAAACACAAGATTTTAGTCGACTCAATCTATAGTAGATTTAATCAACTAAAATTTAGTGATGGAGATTACATTACCTGAAGGTTTGCCACCCATCCGGGTTTCACCCGGACAGTCTGGGTGTCCAGATTTCAGGCTGCCTGAAACCCGGACACCCAACTCAGTAGAAACCGGGCGGCAGCCTTTAATGAACTCAGTGCGGCCAGTCATTGTGGAACCGCAGGGAAGCCTGGGACAGGCGTGTGCACTGTGCTGGTGCACACAGTCCATGACCCCCTTTTGGGCCGGAGCCGGTCGTGGAGTGTGTGCCTTGTGCGCTGGCACAGTGCACACACCTGTTACAGGCAGCCCTGCAGTTACAAAACGACCGGACACACTGAATTCATTCATTAAAAGGTTGCTACCCGGTCCCAGCAGAGTGAGGTGTCCAGGTTTCAGGCAGCCTGAAACCCAGGCTGTCGGGGTAAAACCCGGACGCGTGGCAACCCTAGGAGGTATGTAATCTCGGTCATTACATTTTGGTTGATTAAATCTACTATAGATTTAGTCAACTAAAATCTTATGTTATTTAGTCTACTAAAACTAGACTAAAACAATTCAGATGACTAAAATTAAATGGCATTTTAGTTAAAACTAGATCAAAATTTGCAGGTGAGAAATTAACACTGCTATTGAAAAATGTAAAAAAAAAAATTTAAATAAAAAAACAAAAAAAAAAACATTTGGAGAATTTTTTTTTTTACTCACCTCTTAAGGCCTGTTGCTAGGGGGTCCCTCATAATCTGCCTCCTTCAGTGCCTGGGCTCCTGACGTCACTTCCCACTCCTCCCCCTCCCTCTAGGCAATCATCTGGGACACATCAAAGGTCCCAGATGATTTCATGACCAGTCACGGTGCGTGCATGGCAAGTGGGTGCCCAGCTGTGAAGCCACAGCCGGGCGCCCACAGTTACAATGCCGGCGCTGTCGAGCGGAGGGGGAGATGAGCGGGGCTTCAATCCCCCTGGACCCTGGGACAGGAAAGTGTCTGATTATTAAAAGTCAGCAGTATTTGTAGCTGCTGACTTTTTTTTTTTAGTGGAACTCCGCTTTAAGGATCTATAACTTTTGAAAAGTGTTGCTGTTATAACCAATAGGTTGGAATTTGGGGCTTTATATCTTAACATTTTCCACATTAAAATGATACCGTATTGTAAGATATCATATAGGGGGGTGTGTACAACACATCTGCATTGTAAACATATTGGACCAATGGAAGATTTTGTTTAAAACCAAAAAAAAAAATACTGTGCAAAAAAAAGTCAGTTTGTAGCCAATGGGTTGACATTTGGGGTTTGCCCAGTGAAATCTCACCGTATTGTAAATGTTAGAGAGGGTGATGTATGTGTGACAACTCCGTGTAATCATCATTTTATATATTACATTATCTTATTTCTAGTTTTTCTGTGTTGAATATCCAACCAAACTTGTCTGATTGCAAGACCACACTGATTTGGAACAGTCTGATGACTCCAGTCACCTTGTCTTACCTGTGCCCTGCATTCTCTGGATTATATACCCCAGAGGCAAAAACACTCATGAAAGGTTGTTTGCTGGGGGGGGGGTCAAGGGGTCAGTAATTTTACATTGTATGCGCTGTGGCGGCCCCATTGTTACCCACCCCCAACCTCCGCACTCTGTGTAATACACTTCTGACCCCTGCACTCTCTATATTCCATGCAACTGTGCCCTGCATTTTCTGCATTCCATACACTGTACCTTTGCCCGGCATTCTGTGTTGGATGTGGACTGGACACTCGGCTTTTACACTCTATGACCTGCGTTCTCTGCATTACACGCTCCCGGGACAACAGCACCCGTCAGGCTCACCCAAAGAAGGCCAAGGTATTGGTCTTGAAAGGATCGTTAAAGTGGTTGTAATCCTCAGACATGAAATATGAACAAAGCCTATCCCTCTACAGTGTGTGTACTTGTCTCAGTCCGGAGCACTAAGTGTCATTTCTGTCTGCCGCCTCCTTCCTCTGCTATCAGTCACTTCTGACGCCAAAGGAAAAAATGGTGACGGGGAGGGAACCCCAGCACACAGCCTGTGATTGACAGCCTCGGCTTTGTTCCTCTATGCCAGGGGTAGGCAACCTGGGGCCCTCCAGCTGTTGTGGAACTACATTTCATATGAGGCACTGCAAGGCTGGCAGTTACAATTACTCCCAGAGGCATGATGGGACCAGTGTTAATTTTTGGCAGCAAATTTCGATTTAGTTTTAGTCTTAGGACTAAAATGCCATTGTAGTTTTAGTCATATTTTAGTCATCTCAGTTATTTTAGTTTTAGTCGTATTTTAGTTGACAAAATTAACACTGGATGGGACTTGTAGTTCTGCAACAGCTGGAGTACCCCAGGTTGCCCACCCCTGCTGTGTGGGGGGGGGTGTCCCTTCCCTCCAATCAGCTCTCCCTGAGCTCTGCAGAGTCTAATTTCAGCTCTCCGCCCCCTGCTTGCTAAAGGCTCAGATAAAATGTGTATATTCTGGTCTTTGAACGCATGTAGAGAAGACAGCAGATAAACCGGTACAACTTACGTAGGCAGATTTGTTTCATCTCTGTGTATGACCTGAGGCCAGTCACTTCAATGGGTATATGGAAGGGTTTACAATCATCAGCTTTAACCTCTTCTGGACCGCCCTGCATTCATATACTGTGGCAGAGCGGCCCTCCGGCACGTAATCACGTACTTGTACATGATTTGGTGGTCTGGGGTGTGCGCCGCCAGTGACCCGCACCTGCTGTAATTGGGCACACAGGCCAATAGTAAATAAACCCCAATGTCTCATCTACGATAAAATAAAGAGCCTGCTCGCAGTCCTAAAACCCCTTTCACACTGGGGCGGATTTCAGGCACTTTAGCTCTGGAAATGGCCTCTGCTAAGCGCCTGAAAACCGCCTCTCATCCATTCCAGTGTTGCCTTGTCACACTCGGGCAGTGCGCTTGCTCGACGTCCCGAAAAGTCCTGCAAGCAGCATCTTTGGGGTGGGTTGGGATCGCTGTATTCAGCGCTCCCAGAACGAGCGGCACTTTAAAGGGGTCTAAAATGAAAAAACTTTAGTTCCGCTTCAAGGCATTCACTTGTCTGCAGGTGTCCAAATCAGTTAAGATTTTATATTCCAGTAGCAAGGCAGAATCATTTTGCACAGACATCCGTCATAACAAGATATCACAAAGGACTTTCTAAAGATTTATTATAAAATGTCTCATACATAAACACACATACAATTATACAATAAAATATGATAGATATCCTGTTGTGTAAAAGTGCACGATTGCAGGGAGGCAGAACATTCATTTTAGACGGTCAGATTGACAAAATGCATTCCTGAGACCCGAACCCCAAATATCACCCGTCCCGCTCACTCCAAAAGTCCGCCATCAATCTTGGTCCAGCTGCATGAGATGGGAGTCAAAAATCCCTTCTGACATTCAGTTGAATTAAATATCGTAAAAAAATAAAATATGACACCGTAATCCGCTGAATATCGTTGACTGATAAATTCATATTGTGGAATATTTGACCCCGTCTTGTCCTGTGTGGCTGCAGAGTAGGAAATTTCACACACCGAAAAGCAAAAAGTGCCAACCTGACCCAACACAGTCCAGTATTCAAGGCTTGGTTGGGGGCACCCTAGGGGAGGTAAGTACAAGGGCACCAGGCTCATTGTGCTGTGTAGGACGTCTGCCCTGCAGTATGAACCCGGCAAAACTCCTGGCCGCTGCTGGCTTTGTTCCGGCATGGCTGGCCCGCCCTGGTGATGGCCTGGCAGAAGTGGCGTGGAGACATCGAAGAAACAGAGCTGGATGGGAGACAAAAGAAAAAATGGTGAAGCTAAGGAATTCCTCTGCACTTCTTTCTGGTCAGAGACAGCCAAAATGTGAGCATCACAGCCAAAGAAATGAGCACACAAAGGCCTGCAAAGGCAGTCTCCATATTTTATGGACTAGTTCACTTTATTTTTTTTGGAACTAAACCCTTTTCTTTTTAACCAAGGAAGCTGCCATCTTAGCCTCTGATCTGTATCTACCATGGTTCTGCACATGTGATCAGCTATGATGGTTTGACAGTTTGATTGACAGCACCAGAAATGTGACATTTCCAGCATGCCAGTAATCAGTGGTGGCTAAACTTTTTTTGGGGGGGGCGGCAAACAACCCCCCCCCCCTGGTTCACTCTCATTCCCCCCCCCATAGCCCTCCATGGCTGCCCGCCCCCCACCCCCTGCACTTAACCCTCCACGGCCCAACCCCCTCGCATTCAGCTTCTCCGTGGCTTCCTCCGCTTTTCCTCCCAGCCAACCCCGATCCACCTCCTGTCCCAATTGGCCAGTAGGAGACACTGGAAGACTGAAAAAAACTGATGGGTTTAGTTCCACTTTAAGCCTAAAAGAACTTTTCGATTAACTCCTCTAAATCTTTTCCTAGGTGCATCAAAATCGGCGCAAAGTCTAATCAGTCACAACTTCCCAAAGTATAACACTTGCTGACCAGGTCTTTTTTGGAACCTTGTTTATAAGTTAGAGCCTTGGTCCACATTGGAGCGATTTGGCATGCGAATTGACATGTCAAACCGCAATGTCAAATCGGTGGCAATGGCACCGTCCGAATCGGTGCGACGCCGCATTTGCAGCACCGATTCCCAAAAGTAGTTTCTGCACAAGGTTTATTGCAATGACAGATCATGATTAAGCCCTGCTGTGGGTGAAACATGTTGGGGGCATAGCTTTGGGTGGGTGGGAGTGGTGTGCTACCATTGCAATATGCAGACCAACATGGGAAGAGAAGCGCTGAACCACAGCAAAAAAAATTAAGATGGACCTTGGGTGACTTAAAAAGAAGAATTTTAATCCATAGGGAGTAGAAATGTAAAATACCAAGACAACCCGCAGCCTGGAAGCAGTCAAGCAGGAACCATAATAGACCACTGATTTGACCTGAATGGGCTAGACCCCGAATCATGTAGTCCTCCCTTGTTCTTTCTGGCATCAGTACCTCTGGGCCGGGCTCAGCAGCAGGTGGTTTGGCCATGGTCCATGGATTTCCCTGCCTGACTTCCACCAGGCTGTGACTTCACTTCTGGGCATCAGGCACAGCTGGAACAGCTGCCTGGTCCCGGTTTCCATCCAACGGCTCCAGCACCCAGGCCCCCGGACTGTTCCTTCCTGCGGTACCGGTTGGGACCTCCTAGCTGTGATCTTGTGACATCCTCCCTCGCAGCCCAGCCTTGTTCTGAGCCCTTGGGTCATCCATGCAGCTCAATCCTCCAGGTACTGTCAGCTCCGGTCTATTATGGTTCCTGCTTGACTGCTTTCAGGCTGCTGGTTGTTTTGGTATTTTGCATTTCTACTTTTGTATTTCTACTCTATGGATTAAAATTCTTTTTTAACTCACCCGAGGTCCATCTTCATTTTTTTGCCGTGGTTCAGCGCTTCTCTTCCCATGTTAGTCTGTGTTGGAAGGCAACACGTTTTATTTCATAATACAAGAGGTGTCTGAAATATGAACTATGGCTATACCAAGCCTTCGCATTCCTGGGGGGCTGTCTGGAATGTAACAAGTTGCACATCAAAGCTTTGTAGCATATTAGAATATTCATTTGAAAGAAGCAAGGCTGAACAAAAGCTTGGTTCCTGACTGACTGGTGTGATAAAGCTCTGCAAGCAAGGTTCAAAAAGGACCATGGCTGACATGATGATTAATGAATGTCCTGCTACAGAACTTTAAAGGGCCAGCTAAGACTGAAGGATCCAGGTCACATAGCGATGATACATGGACAAATGCTGCCCCTAGAGGCCAATACAGCAGGATGGACAGAAATATAATATATTGAGAAGGACTACCCCTTAACTACTTTCATTCGTTAGAAACCTAAATGGGCTGGCAATGGGGTTGGGTCTGGACGATGTATGGATGAAGTTTAAAAAGGGCACACAGAAGGGAAGTTGTCCTTTTTGCTTTTGGCTCGTGCCTGATGGCTCTCTGTTACCATCATCTTGAGCCCAGCTGATGAGACCGTGTCTAGGGGGACAGCCTTGCGATAAGTAGGTTTGATGTTCGATTTGGTCTATTGTATTCTCATGTTAGCATCCATCTTCCTATTTTCTTGGGAAATAAATAAGACATTGTTTTATTAAGCAGTGTGTTTGTTTTCATAGCTAACTTTATATAATTGTGCTATCAAGCGAGTTTTATAGACTAGCTACTATAGGAATAGACAAATATATGTATATATATATATATGGAATAAATAGAGGGAACCCGTAACCACCCTCGGATAATATTTATTTTAGAATTTTATTTCAGTCTGCTAGGTTTTATCTCATTGGTCTGAATTTGGAACAGCAGCGGCCTCAGCTTAATCTCCTCCCAACACTTGGGCCATTGTCCTTGCACCTGGATACCTGTTTGGTTTATACCATTGCAATAAACCTTGGCTGAAGTTGAAGGTCTTTGGTGTGCAGTATGTTATTTGGCTATTTAAAGCAGGAACTATACTTCTTTTCTCCAGCGCTGTGGTGTCCTTGAGCTCCATGTATGCACCTGACATTCCACCCATCTGCTTCCAGGTATTGCTGCCCAGCTGTATTCATTGGCCGGGCTGGGATGTCACTCCCGCACACACTTACGTGCCCGACATTTAACTTTAATAGTACCCATGGCCGTACATGTAGTAAAACTTGATGTACCTCTTGGATCTTTTTCTGCCATCACTATGTCTAAAGCAGAATACTGAAAGACTGACCACTACAGTGGTTCTCAACTTATGAGCTAAAGGGGGCTTCAAATGTGGCCCCTCACATCACTAAAGGGCCATTCATAATGTTCAATATATGTAATACTGGAGTGGAGTGTCAGACTGCAGCCCTAATAGAGAAAATGAGGGTCAGAGAGTGAGGACGGGATACATTGTTGGTGGGGAGATGCTGCAGAAGACAATACGAAGCTGGGAAGATGTTAAAATGAGGCTAGTAGAGATCAATGTTATCACCCTAATCAATGTTCCCAATTCAGACTGCTGAGGGCTGCACATCATATACCAGGTTGGGCACCAGGGGTCCACAGTAAAAGGAATTCTTTAAAATTAGTTAAGAGAAATGACTTATTCCCACTCTCGGACAGGTAAGCAGACCCATTAAAACTCCTTTCCACCACATTCAAGGTGGAGCTTCTGTACATTGGAGCTCCCAACTTACAGTATTAAAAAGACTTATTTGATACTCACAGGTTACTGGACATTGAGCTGTTTAGACTGTAATTTTTTGACTCCGAAAGTGCATCGAATGCAGCACCCAGGTGTCTCTGGGGTATCCGGTCCTGCGCCACCTGCTGGTACAAATGATCATGTGGTAAGGGTCCTGTTACACCATGAATCCTGGATCACACAGCACTGACCGGCTCCTATAACAATCGCCATTCCTGGCTATGCTATCTAGATGTTCCTCCATCACTGGAGAGGGAGATTCAGTAGAATTTTGGCCTGTGATGAGTGACACCCAAGGAGCAGGTAAGTAGTTTATCAATCATGTTGCTGCCACCAAAAAACTGGTCCCAATCATGGCAGCTGGTGTTATAGCCATGGGTAGTATTAAAGTTAAACGTCAGGCACGTAGGTGTGTGCACCCCATAGAAGTTGAGATAGAGATCATAGAGTGTATATATATATATATATATATATATATATATATATATATATATATATACATACATATACACACACACACACACATACATACATATACGCACACATACACACACACACACATACACACATATATACACACACACCTAACTTTTTTGTATTTTTTACTTTTTACATTTTTACTTTTTTTTTCACAATGCTTTTTGGGGGTGGGGGCTTTGGTGAAATAGACCCCTGAATTCTCACTTATGAGGCAGGGAAAGGGACTGAGCCTCAGCTGCACAGAATAAATGAACATGAAGAGCTCTGCACCGCCTTCTTGTTATTCATAAACTGAAGCATAGTAAACACAGCTTATTATGCTTCCGTTATTAATGAACAGAGTCACTGTTCATTCAGAAAAGCAAAAGGCCAGTAAACATACTTACCATTCCCTTCCCCGCTCTCGATCCTGAAGATCCTCCTGTGTGTCTGTAACAGCTGGCAGGAGAGGAGACGAGAGGAGGGCAGTGCTGCGAGGGGGGTCAGGCACCAACGCTAATGCGCACGAGGTGATTGGGGTGTGCTCAAACACACCCGGCACACCCTGTTTGCATGCCTATGGTCGGGCACAAAAATGCTCATTTAAAAAATTATCCTCAATAGCACAAAGAGTGTAAAATCCTATTTGTGCCCCAAATGTTACAAAACCAGAGATGAATTTGTAACGTAGCAGTGACATTGCTGTGCTGTACATAGCCTGAGCAGAGCTGTGGGAGGAACCCAAAAGGCTCCTCCCACTACAGGCTGCCAGCAGAAAATTCCAGGAGCGGGGCGGAGATAAGACCAGTCACCCTTCAAAAGGAAAGAGCAGCAGTGAGCAGCCTTTGTGCTGGAGACTCCTGAAATTGAGGCAAAGTCTCAAACTGGATCACGGCACAGATCTGGAAGGAATACACAAAAGCACATCGAGATTCAAGATGAATACAGATACATGTATTTAGACTATTTTCTTATCCTGGCTTTATTGTTGAGAATTTTTTTTTTTTTTAGGATTATACTTACCTAGGTGGACGCAGGATCAGTCTGATTCTGCATCTGTCCCCCGCTGGCTCAAAGTCTGAGAACCGAGTGATCAAACACTGCTGATCGCTCTGTTCTCAGTACTCCATGAGCAGAGAGCTGGTGACTGTCAGTCACTGCTGTCTGCTCTGGAGCGCTGGGCTGTTGAGGGGGCGGGAGCAGCTGGCTAAGCCGCTCACTGAGAGGCCGGGCCAGATCCTGACCACATAGTCGCAATCTTTCCCCAGCCTGGACCGGCTCTGTGACATCAGCAGACAGCGGTCTTCAGCCCGCTGTCTGCTGAAAACAGGTCACACGAGTGCAGAATAAACTGCACTCCTATAATCCACGGGGGAATAACAGCCAAACAAGCTTTGGCTGTACTTCTCCTTAAAGTGTAAGTAAACCCTCCTATCGTTTTCAGCAAAGGAAGCTGCCATCTTTGCCTCGGTTTAATCTGCAACTGCCATGATGCGACACATGTGATCAGTTATGACACCAGCCATTGGACGGTTTGACAGTTTAGTTGAGAGCACAACCAATGGGAGTGTTACATTTTCGGCACGTGCCAGAAATGAAACTGTTTTATGGATGGGTTTACTTCCGCTTTAAGCGAGCTGAAAGAAATTCAAAGGTTGCGGTGTATGAAAAAAAAAAAGTAAAAGTAAAAAGATTGTCACCAAAACGTGGTACTCACCATTTGCCACTCTTTTCTAACCCAATTCCCCTTCCAGTGACCTCAGGGGCCGCCACTGCCTACACATAGAAGGGTTTGGCTGAAGTCTGGAGCCCCTGAGCAGCAGTAAATCTTTAGGCTATCAGCAGATCAGCCTCTAGTGGCTTTGCTTTTCAGCACAATGCCAAAAATGTACAGCAACTGAGCATGTGCAGAGCAGGGTGAGACAGTGTAGTATTACTGGATTTTAAACAGCGTAGACACTTATTTGTAATGTTTTACATAGTGATACCTGCAAAAGAGGCCCGTCTGACGTGATCTAGCAGGACTTAATCTTCTGACTAAAGTTCCACTTTAAAACAACAACTTTTCAACCTTTTACTGCTCAACAAATCTGAAGCCTCAATAGATCAATAAAATCTCCTTCAGTAGTACACAGATTAAAAGGCGAGATCCACCCAGGACTGTTATGTTAGGAATGTCAGGATCGCTCTACAGTGAAGTCCATCAGTGATCTACTACTCACCACCTTGGAGGGGCTGTCATATACCCGGAGGGATTTAGTGAGACTGAGTCGGCGAAGCTTCATAGCTGGCGTAGACTGACCAGGAGTCCTCAAACCATGCTGCACCTTCCAGTCTACGGGCGTCGGAGATGCGATGATTGACACATCTTTCACCAAAGAGTCATCACTCAGCACTGAATCTGCAAGATGAAGGAAAAAACCTCTAGATACATTATATCAATTGCAGATTCCAAAGCCTTAAAGCATGCGTTAGGTGGAGCCACCTGCTAGTTTTAGATGGGTTATCGACTCGAGTGCTCTCTTCCTTGGTTCCCAGCTCTGCTACTGACCACCATGAGGATATGGGCCCTTCCACTCCTCTTGATAGGAATTTAGAAGTCTAGCAATGATGGCGGAAGCTCCTTGTAATGGGTAAGCCATTCAGAAAGGAAAATGCCAAATAGAAATTGGTGGCTTCACTGACCGGCATCCACCAAATACTGAAATAAAAGCATTTTCAGTAGGTCATCATTGGTAGCCCCCCATGTCTATCTGTTCAACTGCTCCTTAGAGTTTTAGCATAATTTAAAGAAATTCACAGGCACAAACTGCTGGCCATACGCCGATGATGCCTGACCATCTCTCGTTTTACTTAAATCAGAGACTCCAACCATACAGCAAAGTGGGGAAAAAAAACCCCCAAAGTCCTCATCTCTTGGTTTGCTCAGTCTGCCAGACTTATCGCATTGGGTACACCTTGAAATATAGGATGAACACGGTCACATTTAAGCTCCAGGTTGCCATTTCTCACCATCTAAAAAACTGTCATTCGCCAGCTTCTTCAGGTCCTCCTTCAGCAGTGTCTCCTCGAATGTCCTGACAAAACAGAAGTGGTACAATAAGCCAGTGATGGGCCAGGGGATAATTTTAATGTTTACTATATTTATAGTTTCCCTACACATTTACTAAGGTAAAAAAACAAGGGAATGTGGGATCTTTAACATTTTACTTCAAAAGTTGCAGTTTTCCATGTTTTATTGAAGGGGAAATCAAGGCAAAAACCGACAGTAGAGGAGGTCAACAGTCTTAATACAAAGTCATCTGACCATTACCAGATCAGCCATGGCAGTAGAGGTCAGCAGTCCTAGTACATATAAACCGAGTAGCCGATTTTTGTAGAGGTCTGCAGCCCTAGTAGAAGGTCATCTCACCAATAGGATGGAGCAGCCATGACTGCAGAGGTCAGCAGTCCTAGTTTAAGGTCCTTCACAGAGGGGATCAGCAGTCCTAGTATAAGGTCATCTGACTGTCAACACGGAACAGCCAAGACATTTATAGGTCAACAGTCTTAGTTTAAGGACCTTTACCACCAGCATTGAGCAGCCATGGTCATTTACGTTCACCATGATTGTTCAAAATGTCTATGCTACACAGCAGACAGAGAAGGTCTCAAAGTATTCGTCTGACCAGAAAAAGTAGCAATCTCTTCAACAAAATATAAACTGCTGCATAGCCACCTTGGCTGACCAAGCTGAGCATTTTAAAACAATACATTTGATGACTAATGTAATGACGACACAAGAAAGTAACGACAGAAGAAAATGGCAATTTATCACCTAGGTGTACATGGATGTGAAACATTTATTGCAACTGAACAAAAGACTACCCAGTATTTGTAGGGAATTGCATCTCCCCTTCAAGCACCTTCACATGAGGCTTCAGCATTATGTTTGGAATTCTATGCAACAAAGTCCTCTTCAATATGTTAGAAACATGGCTTAGGTAGGTCCCCTTTCCTTGCTAGTCAAACCAAGTGTTCTACCAAAATGTTGGTGCAGCCTCTTACTTCTCTGGTGTGGAGCTGAGGAACGCTTTCCCCTTCTCTTTGGAAGCCCCGAACTTGGGAAGAGGTTCAGCAGAACGAAGGGCAGGGCAATGCTTTCGATATTTCACCTTCACAAGGCAGCAGATAAAGTTCAGCAACATCCAGTGACCTACAAAAGGAAAAAAAGCAGCCAGTCACCTCTCAGACTATAAAGAATGGATATATCAGCAGGCCAGATAAAAGTCCATGGAAGTCTACAATCTGGTACAAAGAACTGACAGAAATACTCCTCATACATTGGGCCAATTAAAAATAGTATTTTTGCATTCATCAGAAAATACTTTTCTTTGAATCTATTGAAGGGGACAGAGGAAGACTAATTTCCATGTCATACAGACACCTACAAGAAGATTTGCAAATTGTAGGCCAGTCCAGGATGATCCTTCGTACTGCCAGCATGCCTCGGTTTTGTGGCAAGCAGTATTGAATGCATGATCATAAACTGAGGGATGGGAGGGTTAAGCCCATGTCCCTCAGAGGACTCCAAGAAAAGGATTTTACAGTGAGCACACAAATCCTATTTTTTTCATCCCCCCTTCGGGACACCAAAAGCAGTCTAACTGAGAGGTAGGCAACACCCATTAGACGTCTGACAAGAGCTCTCGACAACTCTTTTCTCAACGTAAAGCTGTTCAACCCAACATGAGGGTGCCTTGAGAACCCAACAGGGAAAACACTTTGCTGAATACTTGATGTGCAGACGAGAGGCCCAGAGGCCAGGCCATGAACTGGGAGTAAAGGGGCTCAATAGTAAAGCATAGAAAAATTTCTGATGCGTAGCAATGATGGGGACATGCAAGCAAGCATCTTTAATGTCTAGAGGCCAGAAGCCTCCCTGGTGACAACAATGACAGATCTGGTGAATTTCTTGACCTGAAGGCCTCTTGTACACAGCTGCCTGAAAACGTACGCATCTAAATGCAGCCCATTGTTTTAAATGCCGAGTACACATGTACTACGTATAGAGGAGTATAGAAGAAAAAAAATAAATAAATTACAGAAACCTGATTGGACGGTCAGTATTTTACGCACAAATATCCATGTACACATAGAAAATATTAATTTAAAGAGGTTAAAATATTAATTCTGAGTGCTAGAATTTTGTTAACTCGTGTACGCACAAATACATGCAAGAAATCTTGGCCAGGAATACAGCCGTCCAAACATCATTACCATGTGCAAATACCTAAATGAGAGCTTTGAGATCCAAAATGGTGCAAAGATCCCCTTTTAGGTTTGGTTACAATGAACGGGTTGGCGCAAAAGCCCTGAAACCATTCTGCTACAAGAAATGGGGCAACGACAACTTGATCCAGAAAACCTGAGAAAACCATTGAGAACAGCTATTTGTGCAGCGACATAGGACGTTTGGACAGCGTGGAATGAGATTCCAGTTTATAGCCCTGGGAGACCAGCTCTGATTAAGAGGGTATCCCCCTTGAAACCCATCCACATCTGCAGAGCTGTGTGGCACCTTCATAGTATACAATAAGTATGCATAGTGGTTCTGCATTTGGTTATTTGTTGAGCATGTCCATTTTTGGTTTGTGAGTATACCGTAAATACTCGTTCCGAGTATAAGTCGAGGCCCTAATTTACCACAAAAAAATGGGAAAAAAACTTAGTGACCCGAGTATAAGACGAGGGTGAGAAATGCACAGCTACTGTAAGTGGAAAAGAGGGTCAACAATGCCCATTTGCAGCCTCACTGTGCCCATTTGCAGCCATAGGTCCCCCGAACTTCAAACTCAGTAGTTAAGGGTTCCTAGATGCCCCCTAGCTGCAGCCAAAATTTGGGGTCTCTGAACCCAAAGGGTCCCGAAATGACATTGCTGCAGATGGACACAGTTGACAGACTTTGGGGGCCCGTATCTTGGGGCCACTTAGTGTAAGGAACCCCAAATTTGGTGTGCAAACCCAGTGGAACTAGCACCATAAAATATCCAAAGCTGGGGTTTCTAGCAGCAAGTATCCCCG
This sequence comes from Lithobates clamitans, assembly GCA_037952925.1. Lineage (NCBI taxonomy): Eukaryota > Metazoa > Chordata > Amphibia > Anura > Ranidae > Lithobates > Lithobates clamitans. The sequence goes on along the minus strand of JBBGZY010002250.1, from coordinate 173,644 downwards.
AGATACAGGGCCCCAAAAAATCGGTTCAGAAAATGTCAAGCATTTTTCTGCAGCAGAGAATGACATTTTCCGAACCGGGTTTGGGGCCCCATATCTCGGTATCTCTTGGTCCTAGGAGCCCCAGCTTTGGATATGTTGTGGAACCAGTTCCACTGGGTTTGCACACCAAATGTGGGGTTCCTAGCACCAAGTGGCCCTGAGATACGGGGCCCCAAAGTCAGTTCGGAAAATGAAATTTTTTGCTGCAGAAAAGTGCTTGACTCGAGTATAAGTCGAGGGGGGCACTTTCAGCACAAAAAAATGTGCTGAAAAACTCGACTTATACTCGAGTATATACGGTACCCATTTCTCCTTTTATAATAAACCGTGTCTAAAGAGAATACACTAGGCTAGTGTGTCCTCTTTGTTCTTTTAACCCAGTGCATGGAAAGTAGGTTATATGGTTTCCCATGGCAGAGTTCACACCAGTGCAGTCAGTTCCAGGGCTTTTCAGTTCCAGAGAAAAAAATTAGAACATGCTGCATTTTTCCTGCACTGGAACAAAGTAAAACACATCAAAAACGCACTGGAATGCATCAGCAATGCATCAAACACACTGGACCCTAGTATAGTAAAAAAAAAACCTAGAATGCATCCGGAAACGCATAAAAACCGCACCGTAACACATCAAAAACACGGTAAAAATGTGCATGCAGAAACGCATGCGGAACGGATCTGGAGTGTGGTGTGAACCGGCCCCAAGAGGATATTTTTCTTAAGTTTGTTGTATTCGTTTTTTGATGCACAGGTCACAATTATTATTGCACACGTTTGTTTTTACAGCAGTGCATCACGTTTTTATGTTATTATTTGTTGAGGTCAGGAAGAGAGATGGCGATCTTCACCTTTTAATTCTTATTTATTTTCTTCAAGAGGGTCATTTTTCAAGGCCAATTAAAGCTCCCTTAATGACAAAAGTTTTGAAGAATTTTGTGACCAAAGTGTTCGCTATTGAGAATGGGACAAATATCTAAAGAGGACTCAGGAGAAAAGGACTTTCTGGGTAATTGTACTGAGCACAGGTGAGTCAGCAGGACTAACGTGTAACACACCTAGTAGGTGGGAGCACACGCCGTGTCATGTGAAGAGGGACGGCTGTGCAATGACCATACATTCCTTCGATGGTTGATTACACACAATGACACTGGAAGCCTCAGGCAGGGGATGTAGCTCAGTGGTAGAGCGCATGCTTTGCATGTATGAGGCCCCGGGTTCAATCCCCGGCATCTCCACTTATTGCTGCTCTATTGTCGATCTCAATCTCTTGCCACTGAGATTTAACCACTTGCTGGTAGACACTTCTTGGTGCTCTATATGAGATATAGTAGTGGGTATATTTGGGGGGGGGGGGGCTATGGGACCTCAACCACCTCCATACCAAGCCTATTCTATATATATCTATATCTATATCTATCTATATATAGTATATACTCGAGTATAAGTCGAATTTTTCAGCACATTTTTTTGTGCTGAAAGTGCCCCCCTCGACTTATACTCGAGTCAAGCACTTTTCTGCAGCAAAAAAATTTCATTTTCCGAACCGACTTTGGGGCTCTGTATTTCATGGCCACTTGGTGCTAGGAACCCCAAATTTGGTGTGCAAACCCAGTGGAACTGGTACCACAACATATCCTAGAGCTAAGGGGCCCCGAGATACGGAGCCCCAAAATCGGTTCGGAAAATGTCATTCTCTGCTGCAGAAAAGCGTTTGACATTTTCTGAACTGATTTTTGGGGCCCTGTATCTTGGGGCCACTTAGTGCTAGAAACCCCAGCTTTGAAAATTTTATGGTGCTAGTTCCACTGGGTTTGCACACCAAATTTGGGGTTCCTAGCACTAAGTGGCCCCAAGATACGGGGCCCCAAATTCGGTCAACTGTGTCCATCTGCAGCAATGTCATTTCGGGACCCTTTGGGTTCAGAGACCCCAAATTTTGGCTGCAGCTAGGGGGCATCTAGGAACCCTTAACTACCGAGTTTAAAGCTCAGGGGACCTATGGCTGCAAATAGGCACAGTGGGGCATGCAAATGGGCACAGTGAGGCTGCAAATGGGCATTGTTGACCCTCTTTTCCACTTACAGTAGCTGTGCATTTCTCACCCTCGTCTTATACTCGGGTCAATAAGTTTTTCCCATTTTTTTTGTGGTAAATTAGGGCCTCGACTTATACTCGAGTATATACGATAGATAGATATATATATATATATATATCTATCTATATCTATATCTATATCTATATCTATATCTATATCTATATCTATATCTATATCTATCTATCTATCTATATCTATATCTATATCTATATCTATATCTATATCTATATCTATATCTATATCTATATCTATATCTATATCTATCTATCTCTCTATATCCATCTCTCTCTATATCCATCTCTCTCTATATCCATCTCTCTCTATATCCATCTCTCTCTATATCCATCTCTCTCTATATCCATCTCTCTCTATATCCATCTCTCTCTATATCCATCTCTCTCTATATCCATCTCTCTCTATATCCATCTCTCTCTATATCCATCTCTCTCTATATCCATCTCTCTCTATATCCATCTCTCTCTATATCCATCTCTCTCTATATCCATCTCTCTCTATATCCATCTCTCTCTATATCCATCTCTCTCTATATCCATCTCTCTCTATATCCATCTCTCTCTATATCCATCTCTCTCTATATCCATCTCTCTCTATATCCATCTCTCTCTATATCCATCTCTCTCTATATCCATCTCTCTCTATATCCATCTCTCTCTATATCCATCTCTCTCTATATCCATCTCTCTCTATATCCATCTCTCTCTATATCCATCTCTCTCTATATCCATCTCTCTCTATATCCATCTCTCTCTATATCCATCTCTCTCTATATCCATCTCTCTCTATATCCATCTCTCTCTATATCCATCTCTCTCTATATCCATCTCTCTCTATATCCATCTCTCTCTATATCCATCTCTCTCTATATCCATCTCTCTCTATATCCATCTCTCTATATATCCATCTCTCTATATATCCATCTCTCTATATATCCATCTCTCTATATATCCATCTCTCTATATATCCATCTCTCTATACATCCATCTCTCTATACATCCATCTCTCTATACATCCATCTCTCTATACATCCATCTCTCTATACATCCATCTCTCTATATATCCATCTCTCTATACATCTATCTCTCTATACATCTATCTCTCTATATATATATATATATCTATCTCTCTATATATCTATCTATCTATATATATCTATATATATAATATTTTTTAGCAGAGACCATAAAATGGCGGTCGTTGCAACTTTTTATGCATTACAGTATTTGCGCGGCAATTTTTCAAACGCTTTTTTGGGTAAGAAAAAAAAAAAACACTTTTTATTCATGAAAAACACTAGAGTTAGCCCAATTCTTTTATATAAAATGTCAAAGATGATGTTACGCCGAATAAAGCGATACCCAACAGGTCACGTTTTAAAACTGCGCACTCTCGTGGAATGGCGCCAAACTTCAAAAATCTCCACAGGCGACGCTTTAAACATTTTCGCTCTCTGTCGAAGTCAGGACATGACGAAACGCGTCAGTGCGTGGCTTACACGACATGGGAAGTGACGTTTGCGCTCCACCGCAGCCTGTCACATAACCAGGAAGCGGACGGAGGTTCTTAGACAGCTGTGCCGGTTGATGCGGTGAAGTAAACGCTCCTTACAATTCGCTGTGTTGATTGCATTATTAATGTACGAATCTTTATTGAAGGGGGGGTTTCTTTGTGTGATGTGAGGGGTTTATATTTAATAAACTGGATTACGCTATGTGCGTTTCTCTTTTGTTATTCGATTCATTGTGAGCCCTGAGCATCTGGGATCCCTCCGGAGTGGTGGTGGTAGTAGCAGCGTGTGGCGTGGATGGGTCTTCTTTGTTTGGAGGCTTATTTTAGCTCTGGTGAGTTTAACCCCCTGAGGGGAGTGTGTTCACACAGGGTGGAATTTGGACTGATCGGTGAAGGTGCACGCTGTGACGTTTGTTCATGATCACCTGTTGAACACTTTCTTTACTACATTCTGAACTTTTCACCACACTCTAAAAAAATGGACTTTTTTCATGTGTAGTTGGCCACATGTCTATCCTATTTTGCTCAACATTAGCGCTGTTTAGTGTGATATTTTAGTCTGTTTTATAGATTATTTTATACCACTGTTTATCATATTTTTTTTTATAGGTTACACGTGTAGAGAGAGAGTGTCTAGTGCTAGAATTATTGTTCTCGCTCTAATTATCGCAGTGATACCTCACACATGTGGTTTGAACGCAGTTTACAAATGTGGGCACTATGTTTGTTTCTGCGTGTGAACACATGGGGATGGGGGGGCGCTGTAAATTTTTATTTTATTTTTTTTTTACACTTTGATTTTTATGACAAGAAATGTAAATATCCCTTGCAATAGAAATAAGGAGGACCTGTCATGCCCTATGGAGAGATCTGGGGACTATAAGGCCCCTTTCACACTGGGGCGGTGGGTGCGTTGGCGGTAAATCGCTGCTATTTTTAGCGGCGCTTTACCGTCGATTTCACTGCGCTTTTACCCCCCTCTAGCGGCCGAGAAAGGGTTAAATCCACCTGCAAAGTGCTGCCACAGCAGCGCTTTGCCGGCGGCAATGCATGAATCTATCCATTTGTCATATAGGGGTGGTGTGACAGGTGAGGCTTTATGGACAGGCCCCGCCCCTGCACTGAACACGGCTTTGAAATCGTGCGAGTTCCGATCAAGTTGCACGATTTCAAAGCTGCATTTCAGTACAACTTCAGGGGGTGACTTGAAAGACATCAGTGTCGGGTTCAAGCACAGAGGTCTATTGAAGTCGCACACCCCCAAGTCGCCAAAAGTAGCGCAGGAACTCCTTTTTTCTAGCAATAGGCTGTGATTTGACCTGTCAAATTGTGCCGATGTAAACGGGGGCCTATTTTTTCTTTAGTATCAGTACCCTAAAAAAAAAAAAAAAAAAAAAAAGCTCCTAAAAATCTGAAAAAATAAATTGAAAAAAAAATTTTTTTTTACTTGCCAGAAATGGCTGTTGCTAGGCAGATCGTCCTAATCTGCCACTTCCTACTCCGCGGTGATCTTCATTTTTTTCCTCCTCCTCGCGTTGTCTTCTGAGGAATGGGGCGCGCTGTGTCCTGGGAACTGTGCGCGTGTCCCAGAACACAGCCGGCCATTCACAAAGCGCCACGCGACTCGCGCATGCGCAGTAGGAAACGGGCAGTGAAGCCGCAAGGCTCCACTGCCCGTTTCCCTTGGTTCGAATGGCGGCACAGGGACCCGATGGATGGATCAGCCTCGGGCAGCCGACATCGCGGGCACCCTGGACAGGTAAGTGCCCTTATTAATAGTCAGCAGCTACAGTGTGTGTAGTTGCTGACTTTTAATTTTTTTTTTTCAGCTGAATCTCCGCTTTAAGAAAAAAGCAGATAGAACATACAGGAATATTCAAAATAGTTATTGATTGATTTTTTTTATTTTTTGAGGATAGAGTGGAGATGGGTTAGATCAGCTATGAGGTTTTTTTTTGGTGGTCTGTCCTTGTTAAAGTGCTTGTATACCCCGTTTGCACATTTTTACCTACAGGTAAGCCTATAATAAGGCCTATGATAAGGCTTACCTGTAGGAAAAATGAATATCTCCTAAACCTGTACGGTTTAGATCTTCACCCGGCATGCAGCCGCTGGCATGCGCTCTGAAGGACCGGCGGATGATGCCGGACCTTGCCGGAACAGAGGACTCCCGTGCGTATGCGTGACGTCATAGCGGAAGGAACGCAGAGGGAACATGTCAGCTCCCTCAACCGTGACCAGAAGGCGGTGCGGGCGCTTCGTTCTAAGCCAAGTATCTCATAATGAGCTAGTATGTGGTGCATAGCTCATTATGCCTTTGCCTTGCAGGTTTTTTTTGTTAGGGCATACAACTGCTTTAAGGAGATTCACTCTCTCGATCTGTCCTGCTTACCATCATCAGTGAAAGGTAAAAAAAAAACAAATTTGGGGTTGTCCCCAGAAAAGTAATTAGGGGACATCTTTCAATAGGTTCTGTGACCGGGGGGGGGGCGAGGGATTTCTTTAAAGTGGAGTTCCACCCCAAAAAAAAAAAAAAATTCATTAATGTACATGATTAAATTAAAAAAATTTTTTTTTTTTCTCACCTCTAAATACCTGTTGCTAGGGGGTCCCTCGTAGTCTGCCTCCTTCGGTGCCTGGGCTCTTGACGTCACTTCCCTCGGCACAGGAAGGGAGATCACCTCTCCCCCCTCCCTCTAGGCAGTCATCTGGGACACCTCACAGGTCCCAGATGACTGTGCGGTCAATCCAAAATTGATTCAATTCATTATTTTCCTCAAAAATCTACAAACAATACCCCAAAACGACAACATAAAATAAGTTTAAGGTTTCCAAATTTATTAAAAAAAAAAAATGAAAAAAGTCCCATATACATAAGTACTCAGTTTTTACCATGACATTCAAAGTTGAGCTCAGGTCCATCCTGTTTCCACTGATCATCCTTAAGATGGTTCTACAACTTGACTGGAGTCCACCTGTGGTAAATTCAGTTGGACATGATTTGGAAAGGCACACACCTGTCTATATAAGGTCCCACAGTTAACAGTGCATGTCAGAGCACAAACCAAGCCATGAACTCCAAGGAATGGTCTACGGACCTCCAAGACAGGATTGTATGGAGGCACAGATCTGGAGAAGTGTACAGAAATTCTGCAACATTGAAGGTTCCAATGAGCACAGTGGCCTCCATCATCTGTAAATGGAAGTTTAGAACCACCAGGACTTCCTAGAGCGGGCCGCACCAGCCAAACTGAGCAATCGGGGGAGAAGGGCCTTAGAAGGTGACCAAGAACCCGATGGTCACTTTCTTTGTGGAGAGAGGAGAACCTTCCAGAAGAACCACCATCTCTGCAGCACTCCACCAATCAGACCTGTATGGTAGAGTGGCCAGATGGAAATCACTCCTCAGCAAAAGGCACATGACAGCCCACCTGGAGTTTGGCAAAAAGCACCTGAAGGACACTCAGACCATGAGAAACAAAATTCTCTGGTCTGATGAAAGATTGAACTCTTTTGGGCTGAATGGCAAGCGTCATGTCTGGAGGAAACCAGGCACTGCTCATCACCTGGCCAATACTATACCTACAGTGAAGCATGGTGGTGGCAGCATGCTGTGGGGATGTTTTTAGCAGCAGGAACTGGGAGACTAGTCAGGATCGAGGGAAAGATGAATGCAGAGACATCCATGATGAAAACCTGCTCCAGAGCGCTCTGGACCTCAGACTGGGATGAAGGTTCATCTTCCAGCAGGACAACAACCCTAAGTACACACCCAAGATAACAAAGGAGTGGCTACAGGAAAACCCTGTGAATGTCCTTGAGTGGCCCAGCAAGAGCCCAGACTTGAACCCGATTGAACATCTCTTGAGACATCTGAAAATGGCTGTGCACCGACGCTCCCCATCCAACCTGATGGAGCTTGAGAGGTCCTGCAAAGAAGAATGGGAAAAACTACCCAAAAATAGGTGTGCCAAGCTTGTAACATCATACTCAAAAAGACTTGAGGCTGTAATTGGTGCCAAAGGAGCTTCAACAAAGTATTGAGCAAAGGCTGTGAAAAGTACATGGGATTTTTTTTTTTTTTTTTTCATTTTCAAAACATTTGCAAAGATTTCAAACTTCTTTCACGTTGTGATTATGGGGTATTGTCTGTAGAATTTTGAGAAAAATTATGAATTTAATCCATATTGGAATAAGGCTGTAACATACCAAAATGTGGAAAAAGTGAAGTGCCGAATACTTTCCGGAAGCACTGTAACTGTCCTAAACAGCTCCGTGCACCATGCAGCCCAGCTGTCATTCTCAGACTTTTACAGGCTGTCTGCAGCGGGGCTGGGTGGTGGACCTGCATCTTCCATCTGCAACTACACTTGGGACCTTATGCACTAGGGCTAAATACCCAATATGCATGACTCCTTACACTACTTTAATGCTCCACTCCTGAATTTATACATCTGAACGCACCGCTGTCCATCCATACTCACCGATCAGCGTACACACCAGCAGAACAGTCAGAGACCGGAAGTCCAGAGACATCTGCTGGTTGAGCTCTGACAGTGCATTGATTACAATGAGAACTGATAGCACAGCCCGGGAAAAGCCAGGTGTCTGCAGGAAGGTCATCAGGAAAGCCAGGAGCAGGAAATAGGCCCCATGAAGTACACATGTGTGGATGGCATTCAGATTCCCTCCTGGAATAGTGCGGATATAATACACGATGATTAATACAAGACAGATCTTCAAGGTTTATGTATCACTTTCTATACGTCACAGGTGGGAAACGTGTAGCTTGACAGGTAAGGCCACTTTCACACTTGTGCGACTTGTCCTGTGACTGCAAAGTCGCATGACAAGTCATACCCCCCATGATTTCCAACGGGTACCGTTCATATCTGTGCGACTTCAAAATAGTCCCTGCACTACTTTGGTCCGACTTTGATGCGACTTGAGGTCCATTGACCTCAAGATTACACAGGCATTGCTTCAAGCAAAATCCCACGACTTAGGTCACACCAGTGTGAAAGGAGCCTAAAGGTTTCTCCATTCAAAAACAAATTGGTATATTAGTCATTCATAGTAGATTACATTGATATCATGGCCATGTTTTACCTCCAGTCATATCCCTGTGTAATTATCTGTTGGTGCTGTTTGTTTCCAGTTGTGCCATACATTTCTGGTGAGGGGCTGACAACTGGGTGGCACGTCATTTTTTTCCCCCTGGTTGGAGGGTTTACTGCAGAGAATTGATGATCATTTTGTGCTAACAGTTGGAGGGCCTTAAAACATGAATGCATATCGCACAGTAGGGTCAGGAGGGCACACCGGACAGCGTGCAAAGGGGGGGGGGGGGGTCAGGAGGGCACACCAGACAGCGTGCAAAGGGGGGGGGGGTCAGGAGGGCACACCGGACAGCGTGCAAAGGGGGGGTGGGGTCAGGAGGGCACACCGGACAGCGTGCAAAGGGGGGGGGGGGTCAGGAGGGCACACCGGACAGCGTGCAAAGGGGGGGGGGTCAGGAGGGCACACCGGACAGCGTGCAAAGGGGGGGGGGGTCAGGAGGGCACACCGGACAGCGTGCAAAGGGGGGGGGGGGTCAGGAGGGCACACCGGACAGCGTGCAAAGGGGGGGGGGGGTCAGGAGGGCACACCGGACAGCGTGCAAAGGGGGGGGGGGTCAGGAGGGCACACCGGACAGCGTGCAAGGGGGGGGGGGGGTCAGGAGGGCACACCGGACAGCGTGCAAGGGGGGGGGGGTCAGGAGGGCACACCAGACAGCGTGCAGGGGGGGGGGTGGTCAGGAGGGCACACCAGACAGCGTGCGGGGGGGGGTCAGGAGGGCACACCAGACAGCGTGCAGGGGGGGGGGGTCAGGAGGGCACACCAGACAGCGTGCAGGGGGGGGGTCAGGAGGGCACACCAGACAGCATGCAAGGGGGGGGGGTCAGGAGGGCACACCAGACAGCATGCAAGGGGGGGGGGTCAGGAGGGCACACCAGACAGCATGCAAGGGGGGGGGGGTCAGGAGGGCACACCAGACAGCATGCAAGGGGGGGGGTCAGGAGGGCACACCAGACAGCGTGCAGGGGGGGGGGGGTCAGGAGGGCACACCAGACAGCGTGCAAGGGGGGGGGGTCAGGAGGGCACACCAGACAGCATGCAAGGGGGGGGGGTCAGGAGGGCACACCAGACAGCGTGCAAGGGGGGGGGGTCAGGAGGGCACACCAGACAGCGTGCAAGGGGGGGGGGTCAGGAGGGCACACCAGACAGCGTGCAAGGGGGGGGGTCAGGAGGGCACACCAGACAGCGTGCAAGGGGGGGGGTCAGGAGGGCACACCAGACAGCGTGCAAGGGGGGGGGGTCAGGAGGGCACACCAGACAGCGTGCAAGGGGGGGGGTCAGGAGGGCACACCAGACAGCGTGCAGGGGGGGGGGGGTCAGGAGGGCACACCAGACAGCGTGCAAGGGGGGGGGTCAGGAGGGCACACCAGACAGCGTGCAAGGGGGGGGGTCAGGAGGGCACACCGGACAGCGTGCAAGGGGGGGGGGGTCAGGAGGGCACACCGGACAGCGTGCAAGGGGGGGGGTCAGGAGGGCACACCGGACAGCGTGCAAGGGGGGGGGGGGTCAGGAGGGCACACCGGACAGCGTGCAAGGGGTCAAGAATGCGTGTTGCATAGGTTAGTAGACTAACAAAAAATTACCTCACAACCAGATTCAAAATCCACCCCTCCACTAGTAGAGATTCCCTCCCATGGCACAGATTCTCTCTAGTACAGCTCTCCCTCCCCCAGAAAAACTGACAGAGGCGTTTGTAGTCATGTGACAAGTAAAACAATAAAAAAGGAATTTTACAAAGTCATGTGTCAACTTTCCTAAAGAGGCACAGCAGTTTTTCAAGTGCCATGGGCTGTTTTGTTGTGCCTTTTTTTGTACTTCTACTGAACACAGAAAGTTTACTTCTCTTATAGGGAATATTTAGAAATGGTAAATGTTACTCAGGCAGTTACCTGATAATTATACCTGGTTTTGAATTGCTCAAAAAAATAAAAAAAAAGTGTACTTCCTATGCCTAGGCACCCTTGTACCCTGGGCCTCAGTTGCATCTGTAGGGAGATCGCCGCCTCTGACTGCTAGCCTCACCAGATTTGGAGTGAGATTCGATGATGTCACTTCTGTGCTGCTCACTGTTCTCCTTGCTAGAGATAAAGCTGTATCTGAGGAGCAATGCAAGGATCTCCCTGCTTTATCCATTCTGTGGATCTGTGCTTCCTCTACCTTTACCCCACACCAGATTCCTGTTCCTGCTCACTGTTATTGCTGGAGATGAAGCTGTACCCGAGGACCTACAATGCAAGGACCTCCCTGCTTCTGTATCATCCATTCTGTGGACCAAATAAGGCATGGTAAGTGGAGATGAGGAAAAAGTCAGCTGCAGGAAGCCTACAGGCAATACTGGGAACTTTCTTTTTGCTCTGTCTGCCTTTTTTGGGACACAGCTTCTGCAGTGCAGGTAACACTTAAAGGCTGTACTACAAGTACCAGCATTCTCTGCACTCCAAAAGTGTTTCAGACAGGCCTGCTAGGTGGGCCACTGGTAACTGCTTCTCGGCTCATGAGCCCCTCTCATGGCTGCTCATCTAGACATGCATGGACACAAAGGACAGTTATATCCATTGCAGATTTCTCTGGCCCATACAAGTCATCTTTTGCTTCCCATAGTCCTGTTACGCTACGTAGTGCTGATGTGTCCTGCAAGTCAGTCAGCCATCTACTGGCACGCCAAAGAAACCCCAAACTGCAGAAAGGATGAAACTGGACACTCACCTGCCCAGCTGATGAAGCCTTGTATATAACTCAGCCTGTGCTCCACGCTGTGGTGCATGTGGTCCATGACGTACAGCACCGTGCTCAAACTCTGGTTCATACGATGAAGTTTCTCCATCAGTACATTATAGTACTCGGCGCTTCTGTTCTGATAGGCCAGAAAGAGGGCCAGGTTCGACTCTGTACAGACAAACAGGAACTGTAAAGTCTGGCATTACCTCTAATAACCATAAGCTATCAAGCTGTACTCTGGGGAAAGCCAGTTCAAGTCTTAAATTCCTGCACTCACATCTACAGAACATCTGGTCAGACCAAGAGAAACTAGGATAAGAAGCCATAACTCCATTTTACTAAAGGGACACAAAGTAGAACGTCTCACAGTAGCACAGAGTAGAGCAGGGGTCTCAAACTGGTGGCCCTCCAGCTTTTGCAAAACTACAAGTCCCATCATGCCTTTGCCTGTGGGAGTCATGCTTGTAATGGTCAGGCTGGCAATGCCTCATGGGACTTGTAGTTTCGCAACAGCTGGAGGGCCGCCAGTTTGAGACCCCTGGAGTAGAGTCTCCTGGAGGCCGATATGCCAGAGGTTTATAGCCCAGATACCTTCTAAATACAGAGCCATTTATCCAACTCTCCACTCAGAACTGCCCAACTATTCAACCAATTCTAACTTAGATACAGCTTATTGTCCTCTAAGCCAGGTTCCAGAGGTCAGGATTCCCTATTCTGCACAGGCAATGACCCTATAACAGCTGTACACAAGCTGACATAACTAGAATAGGAGAGAAGCTCAGACTGTGTGCTACATGTCCACATCCTAGCAAATCTTACAACTATGAACAAAACATAGTCATGGACTTTGTGTGGAGAAATCAAGCATTATAAAAACAAATTAGTACCCTTAAAAACCTAATAAAAGATATGTTTTTTCCTCCAGAATCATAGTTGGGTGGATGCAGCATCGGTCCCCCGCTGTCTACACTGAGAAGCGAGCTATCGAACACCGCCGATGGCTCGGTTCTCTCACCTCCCCTAGCGGAGAGCTACTGTCAGTCAGCAACTCTCCGCTTTGCTCCCCCGTGGTCATTGGAGCGCTAAGCTGTGGAGGGGTGGGGAGCGGCCATCTCAGGCTCTCAGCGGGGAGCTGTGAGGCTGAGACGGTCATCAGTCCAGGCACCTGGCGGATCCAGACTATCACGATGAGGCTGGACTGATTTCTGTGACGTCAGCAGAGAGCGGACTTCAGCCCGCTCTCTGCTGAAAACGGGTCACTGGAGTGCAAAACGCATTGCACTCCTGTGACCTATAGGAGAAGCCCAGCCAAACAAGCTCAGGCTGGACTGCCTTTAAACATTAAAAATGACTCTATATGGGTGTTCACAACATGCAAAGATTCAAATTACAGTTCACATGTGGACTTGACATGATTTGGGGATCCCTTCAGGAGCACATGTGACAATCAGTACACTGGAAAACACACCTAATCTTTAACAGAGTAATATCAGCCAGTAGGGTAGACGAATTCATAGCGTATGTTGACCATATGGCTTACTCATTCGCACCTCTATGGGCAACATACAATACATACGCTATGAATTCTAGTTTACCCTACTGGCTGATATTACTTTAAAGATTAGGAGTGGGTCTCAGTGTACTGATTCTGTCACATGTGCTCCTACAGCTGGGGTAGGCAACCTGGAGCCCTCCAGCTCTTGTGAAACTACATTTCCCATGAGGCTTTGCAAGGCTGTCAGTTACAATTACTCCCAGAGGCATGATGGGACTTGTAGTTCTGCAACAGCTTGAGGGCCCCAGGTTGCCTACCCCTGTCTTACAGGATTCTCGAAGCGCGTTGAGTCCACATGTGAACTGTGATCAGAATCTTTGCATGCTGTGAAACCCTATGTGAAGAGCAATTTTAATGTTGTGTAAGATTTTTAATGGTAGAAAGCACTCAGTTTCTCTTCTATATGTCCACACAAAGTCCATGACTATATATTCTGTTCATAGTTATGCAAGCTGACATAAATGGTAGTTTCTGATGGTTGGCTATGTTGCACATGGATGTGGGAGCCAGAAAACTCACCCATTTTGAAGTAGACCTCCTGGGATCTAGTTCGGACCTCGGAAAGATCAGCTAGGATGGCCTTGTGTCCCGCATGTAGCTCAGTATCCTGTTCTGTTAGATGATGGCTCACATTCTCTGTAGGAATGATTAAGAAAAAATAAATATCTGGAAGCCAAACAGATAACATGAAGCTCAACAAGGACCACTGCAGTACGATCATAGGTGTTAAAACGGAAATAAAGGAACTATTTGTATGAACCACCCGGCTACCCTCTGATAAGAGTTTTGAGGGAGAACATGCATATTGCACTGCATTGAGTGGTACATGCTCCCCACCTCAAGGATTTTTTCCCCAAAAGATTTGTTCTTCTGGATCAACTGTGTAGGTGCCATACACCAAGCTGCAGTTTCCATGACCAGATTTTTTTTGTAGCTATGCTGTGGCCAACCCAAGCTTTGTTTAGGTTTTTTGTGTTCATTGGATTTGTCCTATGCACAGGGGATCAATTGCTTCTGCCTGCTGAGTGTTCTTCAGTAATTACAGTGAGAGGTTACAATGTATTGGATTATGAAAATTTATTCTGGCTACTGGGGGGGTTTGTTCCAGTGATAAGTTTTGAAGTAGTGAGGTCCTTTCCTTTGAGGCTGCTGCCCAAGGAAGGATACAGCCGAGAAGGGTCCTCGTCTCCCAAGGCCCTCTGCCTGGGGATGAAAGCTGTGAGATGTGCATTGCTTCCTGGGCCATTTGTCTGGGCATTAAAGCTGTGAGACGTAATTGCCTCCTGGGCCCTCTGCCTGGAAGAGAACGCCACAAGAGTTTTGCTTCCTAGCTGCCCATCTGGACCTACAGTCCTAAATCTGACTAGATTTAGGCAAAGGTCAAAAGAACTTAAAGAATCTAAGCTGGATCATGGTAGAGATACTGGATACGCTAAGATACTGGAAGATTGTAGCCCATTTGGGCCTAAAGGATTCTTGGGGGAAGTCTGTAGCAGGATTTTTGGGTATCCTAAACTCTAACCCCCCAAGATAAGCAAGCCAACAAATTGGAAAATTAAGCCTGACAGCACTAAAGTCTGATTTTCATTACTGGTGGGTCAGTGAGCGACTACGTGCAGCTGCAAGGCAGGTCACCTTTGGGAAGGCTAGGAGCTTGTGAAAGCCAGAAGATCCTGAGGAGGCAATTACTACATGTGGGTTTGGTGTTTTTCCTGAGTGCAGATTTTTTTTTCTACTGGTTGAATTGGCTAGGTTACCAAGTCACTGGGAGAATTGTTTACCCATTTTCTTGGTGATCCCTTCTATCATTTCTGCCACCAAGTGGTGCCCACTAGCGATCAGGGCCTTCTCCTCGGTCAGCAGCTCCAGGTTGCCGCTGATTGAAGTCTCCATCTTCTCCTGGTTGGTCTGCAACTGCTCCTGCTGGCTCAAAATATCACTCTGGCTGCTCAGAACCTTCTGTAGTGACTCAGAGGTCAGTTCCTTCAGCTCTTCTTGCCCATCCTGCCAACAGAGATAGCAACATCAACTCAGTTGGATATCAGCTACACAAGCTTTACCAGCGGAAGGATGGTTGAAAATACAACCCCTACATTCAAGTTTCTGATTGGGTTAACATCTGTTACATGAATCTGCATTGTGCCACCCCACTGATGCATTATGTGCCGAATCCATACAGGTGCTGAAACCAGAACACACACACCTCCATCCACACCAATTTGAGTTTTTTGTATGGTTGCTGGCACTTGCCAACTTCTTATATCTCTAGAGGACTTTAGTGGTAAAATGCCTCCACTAGCTTTCATAGACCTGTGCAACCGTCAAAGCCATTACAAAGCCAAATGCCGGTGTCCCTGTACCACCCATGGATCTCCATAATGTAAAATACATTATCAGGGAGTCCAGCTGCAGAATGTAACAGCTCCCTTATGACCTGTGGGTGGGACCAGGACCCCAACTTCTGTGAGGACAGACCACCTTTGAAAGCTCCAAGAGATGACAGACAGGTGATTAGAGACTCCCAGATAAGAAACTGACAGGAGACTCGAAGTGCTGCTACCCTAAAAGTCAAAAGGACGGGGGGGTGTGGCCTAACAAAGCATGGAGTAGGACGCACATGTGAGGAGCTCCGACCTAATCCTGCAAACTCTAATTTTGTTTCTGTGACCCTGGGATATCCCGTTTGACCGGAACTACCTTGGGAAAGATCCCCTGTCTGGCCCTATGTCTCTGCATAAGACTCAAGAGGCCACCTTGACAATACTGGATAAATACCACAGGCAGGGCAAAGACAACTCAGGGGGAAGATGGTGGCTAGAAGCACTTACATTCTGCCATACATTGCTGACTGCCCAAATCGAGGTGGTTAAGGTAGACATCTCGCTCATTAGGCAAGACTTCCAGAGGCTTCTAGAGTGGGTAAAAACAGCCGAGACCCGACTAGGTGAAATGGAAGACGCCAGACAGGATCGGAGCACATGCAACTAAAGATCAACCAACTCCTGAATAAACAGGATGATATGGAGAACAGGCTCTGGAGATGTAATCTCCGCTTCATCTGGCTCCCTGAGGGTGCGGAAGGTAAAGACCCAACTAGACCCAGATCTTAGATCATTATAGGCTAATATGGCATATCGCTTCCGATAATTTAGGGATTCCCAAACACGACTTCACTCCCCTTTGGCATAATAGGTCACTTTCCGAATTCTAGCAGATCTCCAATACAGAGATCTGGAGCACAAGAGGCATATACTACTTATACCACATACTATCCAATGGTGAAACCTCTGATAACCTCCAAAATACATTCATGCTTCCAATTTTCATGTTTTTTTTTTTTAGATACCTACAGGCTGTACATTCTCAGTTCCCTCAATCCCTTCCACAGCCCACCTCGAATGCCATTATGGCAGTGGTTAAAGGCACAAACCCACAAAAATTGATCTTCGACTTTTACAGCATGCTCATTACCCCTTCATCTACTAAATTAGCATATGATGTTAAATCACACTGGGAAAGGGAGGTGGGAACACTAGAGGACAAAGAATGGAGTGAATCACTTGATTCTTGCAAGGCTGTCTCACCTAAACTTTGATAGAGATCTATCTATCTATCTATAGAGAGAGAGATATATATATATATAGATATATATATATATAGATATAGATATTACACAGAGCTTATCTCACTTTAATTGCTCGAGTTCGGCAGGGACACCCCACCACATGCTTGATATGTAACCGAGAGGCGGGCACATTCTTTCACTTGATATGGGCATGCCCATTACTCCAGGGTTTCTGAAAACAGATTGTGAATTTCCTGCATGATACTATGGGCTCCCCCCTGACCCTAGATCCTAAACAATTCTTGTTGGGGATATTCCCTGACTGATATGGATACATTTACAAAGACATTCTTGCAGGAAACGCTGTTCTCGGCCAGGAAAATTGCCAGCCAATAGATGAGACCATTACCCCCTAGCTTTAATGACTGGAAGGCAGACAAATACACTACCCTACAAAAAATTCATATAGCTCAACAAAGGGTGCCCGGACCAGTATAATAAAATCTGGGACAGATGGCTATGAGCCACAGAAACCTGCACAGAATCAGCGTCTTAAGGTCTTAAATAAATGCAACCCAACGGCCTGACTCAAAGATGATGCGCATTAACCTATGGGAATTGACATTTCCTTCTTGCTAGATGGCTTTTTTCTTTATATGTTTTGACTATAAACCAAGACATCAGTCTATGTACACAAGATATCCAAGCCTCTAATGTGTAATTGTTGTATTGCCTTATATCATGCAAAATTATGTTCAATATGTACATTGTTTAATAAAAAAAAAAAAGTTTGAAACCAAAAAAATCAAAAGAATTATGTTACCTTCAGGATTTTCATTGCTTCAAGCTGGCTCACAGCTGTGTGCACCAATGTGTTCACGGTGATCTCTGTGCGCCGGCGGAAATGTAACTGGCGGGTGGCATAACAGACAGAGCGTGCCCGATTGCTGACTATATGGTAAGCGTTCCAGGTATCAGGATCCATAGAGGACGTGCATTCTGCAAGGGTCTGACCAATGACAAAAGCAGAATTAGGCAATGCCAACAAGCAGAGCAGAATACAGAGAGAATTACTAAATCCACCAGTCCGGTGGATGATCAAATAATAAATTCTACCCCTTAAACCAAGATGGCGATCAACCTTCACTGGAACCACGAAAAACGGGCAATGTTTTTAGGTTTTCCTTTACTGTGCACCGCTTCTTTAAATCAATATCAATGACACGGTATTGATAAGCGCTGTATTTATCTAGGGGAAGTTCCCAAACATGGCCCGTTGGGGGTACTTGAGGACTGAGGTTGAGAACAACTGCTGTAGCACACCCTCTTCCCCCATCTGCTGCTGCATTTTACCTCATTTATGAAAGTGCAGAATTTTCTACAGGAACAGATATATGAATTTTCTTCCCACACTTCACCAGCAGCCTGACTGCCATAGTGGAACCCAACTCCAGATCCCAAACAAAAAGTCGACATTTATATATGCTAAACCCTGCTCTGTGGACTTCAGTATGGTGTGAATGGTTCCTAAAGTTGAACTTACACTTCAAATAGTGAAAGGAGAGAGGACAGCACGTCCTGCAAAACTGTGCGCTCATAATGCCCAACGCACTATTCCCAACACACATTCCTGTAGAGATGGCTTTGTAAGTGGGTGCTGAAGCAAGCACCGGCTGGAACCGTGTATAGTCAGAGAGTAATGTCACCAGCACACCAAGATCTCCAAAATTGGAGAAAAGCTTTAATCAACGATCAGAATGACACAGCCGAAAGCAAATGTTTCAGAGCCACCCAGGGTTCCTTCACACTCCATCACATGACTGATGAAAGGCTCTCACCCATCTGCTCTTCAGAATACAAAACCACTGTCCTTTTATCTTCGTACCCTGGCCCTACACTCAACCAACCCCCTGGACACTTCCATTAAAAACACCAGTCTGTCCACTTTTTTTATCACATACAGTATGTACAGTGGATATAAAAAGTCTACACACCCGTTAAAATGTCAGGTTTCTGTGATGTAAAAAAATGAGAAAGAAATTTCAGAACTTTTTCCACCTTGAATGTGACCAACTGTACAACTTAGTTGAACACCAAACTGAAATTTTTCAGGTGGTGGGAAGTAAAAAAAAAAAAAAAAAAAAATTAAGGTTGTACAAGTGTGCACACCCTTAAATACTTTGTTGAAGCACGTTTTGATTTTATTAGAGAACGCAGTCTTTTTGGGTATGAGTATCAGCATGGCACATCTTGACTCACTCTTTGCAAAAACACTCAAAATCTTTCAAATTGCGCATACATCTCCTGTGCACAGCCCTCTTTAGATCACCCCACGGATTTTCAAATCGGATTCAGGTCTGGGCTCTGGTTAGGCCATTCTAAAACTTTAATCTTCTGCTGGTGAAGTCATTCCTTTGTTGATTTGGATGTATGCTTTGGGTCGTTGTCTTGCTGAAAGATGACGTTCCTCTTCATGTTCAGCTTTCCAGCAGAAGCCTGAAGGTTTTGTGCCCAATATTGACTGGTATTCGGAACTGTTCATAATTCCCTCTACCTTGACTAAGGCCCCTGTTCCAGCTGAAGAAAAACAACCCCAAAGCATGATGCTGCCACCACCATGCTTCACGGTGGGTATGGTGTTTTGGTGATGTGCAGTGTTTTTGCGCCAAACATTTTTTAAAATTATGGCCAAAAACTTCAACTTTGGTTTTATCAGACCAGAATACATTTTCCTACATGCTTTTGGGAGACTTCAGATTGTTTTTGCAAAATTTAGCCGGGCTTGGATATTTTTCTTCCTAAGAAAAGACTTCCGTCTTGCCACTCTATCCCATAGCCCAGACATATGAAGAATACGGGAGATTGTTGTCACATGTACCACACAGCAAGTACTTGAGAGATATTCATACAGATCCTTTCATGTTGCTGTAGGCCTCTTGGCAGCCTCCCTGACCAGTTTTCTTCTCGTATTTTCATCAATTTTGGAGGGACGTCCCGTTCTTGGTAATGTCACTGTTGTGCCATATTTTCTCCACTTGATGACTGTCTTCACCGAGTTCCATGGTATATCTAATGCCTTGGAAATTCTTTTGTACCCTTCTCCTGACTGATACCTTTGCACAATGAGATCCCTCCAATGCTTTGAAAGCTCTCTGCGGACCATGGCTTTTGCTGTGGGATGCGACTAAGAAAATGTCAGGAAAGACCTACTAGAACAGCTTAACTTTATTTGGGGTTAATCAGAGGCACTTTAAATGATGGCAGGTATGTACTGACTCCTCTTTAACATGAGTTTGTATGTGATTATTAATTCTGAACACAGCTAGTCAGTTATACGAGGGTGTGCACACTTATGGAACAACATTATTTTAGTTTATTTTTACTCCCCCCCCCCAAAGATTTCAGTTTGTATTTCAACTGAGTTGTACATTTTATAGGTCACACTAAAGGTGGAAAAACTTCTGAAATTATTTATCTGTAATTTTTTTACATCACAAAAACCTGACATTTAAACAGGGGTGTGTAGACTTTTTAGATCCATTGCACCCAATTTCATGCCAGCTCCTGCTTCCTTCCCCATTTGTTAAGCTCACCCTTACACCACCAGCTCTCACTTATTCGCACTCCAGAAGATGAACCCCACTGGTCCTTTCATCTTCATACCATGAACTCGCCCGAGTCCCCCTGCACCTTTTTCCAGGCTTCCACTAAAATCCCCAATGTGTCCACTTTCCCTTTTGCCTCTTCCTCTGCTTTCTTCATATATACAGCATCTCACAAAAGTGAGTACACCCCTCACATTTTTGTAAATATTTTATTCTCTTTTCATGTGACAACACTGAAGAAATGACACTTTGCTACAATGTAAAGGAGTGTACAGCTTGTATAACAGTGTAAATTTGCTGTCCACTCAAAGTAACTCAACACACAGCCATTAATGTCTAAACCGCTGACAACAAAAGTGAGTACCCCCCTAAGTGAAAATGTCTAAATTAGGCCCAATTAGCCATTTTCCCTCCCCGGTGTCATGTGACTTGTTAGTGTTACAAGGTCTCAGGTGTGAATGGGGAGCAGGTGTGCTACATTTGGTGTTTTCGCTCTCACTCTCTCATACTGGTCACTGGAAGTTCAACATGGCACCTCATGGCAAAGAACTCTGAGGATCTGAAAAAAAAAATTACTGCTCAACATAAAGATGGCCTAGGCTATAAGAAGATTGCCAAGACCCTGAAACTGAGCTGCAGCACAGTGGCCAAGACCATACAGCAGTTTAACAGGGCAGGTTCCACTCAGAAGAGGCCTCACCATGGTCCACCAAAGAAGTTGAGTGCACGTGCTCAGCGTCATATCCAGAGGTTGTCTCTGGGAAACAGACGTATGAGTGCTGCCAGAATTGAAGGGGTGGGGGGTCAGCCTGTCAGTGCTCAGACCATACACCGAAAACTGCATGAAATTGGTCTTCATGGTTGTCGCCCCAGAAGGAAGCCTCTTCTAAAGATGATGCACAAGAAAGCCTGCCAACAGTTTTGCTGAAGACAAGCAAACTAAGGACATGGATTACTGGAACCATGTCCTGTGGTCTAATGAGACCAAGATAAACTTATTTGGTTCAGAGGGTGTGAAGTGTGTGGCGGCAGCCAGGTGAGTACAAAGACAAGTGTGTCTTGCCTACAGTCAAGCATGGTGGTGGGAGTGTCATGGTCTGGGGCTGCATGAGTGCTGCCGGCACTGGGGAGCTACAGTTCATTGAGGGAACCATGAATGCCAACATGTACTGTGACATACTGAAGCAGAGCATGATCCCCTCCCTTCAGAGACTGGGCCGCAGGGCAGTATTCCAACATAACACACCTCTAAGATGACCACTGCCTTGCTAAAGAAGCTGAGGGTAAAGGTGATGGACTGGCCAAGCATGTCTCCAGACCTAAACCATATTGATCATCTGTGGGACATCCTCAAATGGAAGGTGGAGGAGCGCAAGGTCTCTAACATCCACCAGCTCCGTGAGGTCGTCATGGAGGAGTGGAAGAGGACTCCAGTGGCAACGTGTGAAGCTCTGGTGAACTCCATGCCCAAGAGGGTTAAGGCAGTGCTGGAAAATAATGGTGGCCACAATATTGACACTTTGAGCCCAATTCGGACATTTTCACGTAGGGGTGTACTCACTTTTGTTGCCAGCGGTTTAGACATGAATGGCTGTGTGTTGAGTTATTTTGAAGGGACAGCAAATTTACACTGTTATACAAGCTGTACACTCACTACTTTACATTGTAGCAAAGTGTCATTTCTTCAGTGTTGTCACATGAAAAGATAATAGAATATTTATAAAAATGCGAATGTACTTACGTTTGTGAGATGCTGTATACCTAATGTATTTAATTGGGATCCTTTTTTGGTCCCTTTGCTACATCAGCTTTTTTGCCAACTTCTGCCCCCCTTTCCCACCCATTAAGCCCACCTTTCAGCAATCAGCTCTTGCTCTCCACTTTTTTGAAGAGCCATATAATCACCCCACTTCCCCATTATCTCCCCTTCCAGCTGCACCAGTAAGACTGGGCTCAGGGGAGTTGCTAGGTCTGCAAAAGATCTGGGGCTAGAGCCCATAGCAGCGGTCACCAACCTTTTTCCATGCCCGCGGGGGGGGACCAGTGGTAAGCAATTTTTCATGGGCGATGGCTGGTGTTGGCGCTTCAATCATGGCATAATGGTTGATCTGGTGTCAGGGTGATCGAAGTGCATTATTTCTATTGTTACATTCTAATATATAATGAAGTGGTTCAACTCACCATACTGCAGAATCAGTGGAAGCCCTGGGCGTGTCACTTGCCACATCTCCTGCCACCAGATGCAGCGTCTTACTTGCCACCGTCACCTGCCACTAGATGTGGATTGTCACTTGCCACGTCTCCTGCCTCCATTTGCAGATTGTCACTTTAGTGAGAGCAGGAGAGCGGTGATGCGGGGCTGGCAGTGAGGGATGTCATCTCGCTGCTCCCCGCTGCACCTCCGACATTGAAGCAAGGGGGTCTGGCTGCAAAGTGGAGCTCCACGATGACCGTGCTGTGAGGGCCGAAGAGCGCCGATTTGTGGCGGACAGTGAGAGATTATGTCATCTCTCTGCTGCTCACCGCACCTCGCTCAAAAATTGAAGAGGCCCGGCTGTGAAGAGCTCCCTTCTTTCCGCTCCTCCGCCTCTCTCATGCAGCCAGCCCGCCTGCCGCAGCAGCCGCAACACGCTAATTAGGCAGGGACCCTGCGGAAAGAGACATGGGGCTATGGGCCCCAGATTTGGGGCTATAGCCCCAATAGCCATCCCCTAGCAACACCCCTGACTGGGCTTATTCAAGTGACTCTGAAAGATTCACTGGTGTGCTAATAAGTAATGTTGTATGTACTGGTCCTGGGCAAAAGTTTTCATACAAGAACCTGAACCCTACATACCCAGCGGGCACCAACACTCACCATGTCCTCAGTACAGGGATAAGTCTTGCGGTCCTCTACTTCTGCCTGACAGTTGAAGAGCGCCACACCAAGTTTTGCAATTTCTTCCTCCGACATCTCCGTACAGGAAGCTCTCAGCTGACCGACAACCTGTCAATTCACATCTTCATATTAAAACATTTTCTGAAACATCTACTGACACGGGCTCTGTAGACATATTGATTTGACCATTTAGTACATGTAAAATCGCCCTGTGATGAGGGAGAGAAATGCTTTCAATGCTGATCAATGGCCCAGTACACATCTTAAAAGAGAAGTATGGGAATTTTTTTTTTTTCCAGTCACTTACCTAGGTGGATGCTGCATCTGTCCCCTGTCGGCTCCAAGACTGAGAACCGAGTGATCAAACACCACTGATCACTCCGTTCAAGAGCTGGTGACAGTCAGTGGCTCTCTGCCCCACCCCTTTGCACTCACTGGAGCGCAGGGTTGTGGAGGGGGCGGGAGCTGCTGGCTCAGGCTCTCAGCAGCTCAGAGGCTCAGCCAGGTGCCGGTCCAGGGTTGTGGGCAGATCCCGACCGTACGTCAGCTGACTGTGGGCTTCAGCCCGCTGTCTGCTGCAAACGAGTCACAGGAATGCAGAACAAACTGCTGTGATCCACAGCAGTAGTACAACCAAACTAGCTTTGGCTGTACTTTTCCTCTAAGAAGGAATCACAAACTCTGTGTTCAGGGGCAGGAACTTGGGGGGGGGGGTCCGAGGTGTAAAGGTGCAGAAATCAAGGGGGGTGCGGGATCTGACTGAAGTCAATTACAGTGCTCTTTAATTGCCTAATGCCTGTAATTTGACACGATCAAATCGATTTACTAAAGACAAATAGACTGTGCAAGTGCAGTTGCTCCAGAGCTTAGTAAATGTGGTAAAGCTACACTTTACAAAGAATACCCAATCACATGCAAGGAAAATAAAAAAACAGCTTTTTTTCTTGCACATGATTGGATGATGGAAGTCAGCAGAGCTTCTGCTCATTTACCAAGCTCTGGAGCAATTGCACTTTGCAAAGTACACAGTCAATTTGCCTTTAGTAAATCAACCCTTAATGTCAAAAAGTAGCCAACCCATTGTCTAGACCAACCTTTCTAAACCAGGGTTCCATGGAACTTTAGGGTTCCTCCAGCAGTTGCTGTGCGTTCCCTGAGCAATGAGCAAATTCTGCATCTTAGATGAGTAACCATTGATCTCTGGATACCTGTAGGAGGAGATTCTTCCCAATGACTACCGATGTAGATGTAGCACCCTGATGTTTAGGCAGAGTTGCTCTCAAATTTGCCAAGGGATAGTTGCCTTGGCCAATTGCTAGGTCAACTGACCTCGCCCTAATTCTGGAATTGCTGCACTTCTCTTCTGTCGCTAGGTGGCCGGGTACCTGGTGGCATTAAAGACAAGGGGAGTGCAAGGACAGATTAGGAATGAATGGGGTGTCTCAGCCAATGGGCAGGGATTTGCTTGGGTCCCTTGGCCTGCAGGGAGAGCCTATATATTTGGTTGCTGTCAGGTGATCTGTGCCACACGGACAGCTGTCTTGGTGGACGTGTGTCATGTTGCCCCGGGCTGCTAGGCCAGAGACCTGAGGCCTATCCCGGGGGCATCTGGCTGCTAGGCTGTCTGAGGGCCTATCCAGAAGCAGGAGAGCAGCGTAGGGTTGGGATTGCGGCTTGTAGTCCAACCATTAGTGACGTTTCTGCCGGCCGGAGAACCTGTCATGGTCAGAGGTAGAGGGGAAGCTCTGTTGCCACTAAGGGACCATCCACCTTACTAGGGACCACTGTGAGTAGCTGAAGTACCAGAGCAGTATTCTCACCAACCAGAGACGGTGAAGAATTGGGAAATTTTAGCAGATGTCAAGCCAGGGAGCCAGCCAGTGGAGGTAATGCTTATAGAGCAATCTTGTGTGCTAAGCCAGGGACCAAGCAGGCCAGTGGCGTGAAGCTTGAAGAGTGTCTTAGTGCCAAGCTAGGGACCCAGCAGGGACGCAGGGGTGACGCTTGAGGAAGATACTCAGTGTGAATATTGGAAGGGCTCAGGAGATCCAGTGGCAGTGGATCAGCAGGTCTAGGTGATAGACTGGGAGCTCAGTTGAGTCAAGATCTAAAAAGGAGATTGTGGAGGAAGTGAAAGCGTTCATTACAACCTTGTTGTAAACTGTTCAAGATTTCTGCCATAGGAGACAGCGTTTCTATGCATGCAGATGTGGTATCCGGCTGGGTGCCTTTCCCAGTCTACCTATAGAAGTCGGAGTCTGCTAATTAACATTGCAACTAATAAAGGGTGTCCTGGCCCCAACCCTCTCTCCCACAGTTCTGTTCAAGAAAAAATAAATCTCTTTGCATTCAAGTAGTATCTGGCGCCCATTAATCTACCTTGCACTACACCCACCATGTCATGTAACCCACTCTACACAGAAGGATGTCAGCTCTCCCTAACTATGGAGGTCACCATTAGGCCTGGAGAGGCCCGGGACTTGGCTACATAAGGAATATTCTTCCCAGTGACCATACCACTAATGACTTCTGAGCTGCAGATATGGTAATTGGCATAATTATTAGCGGGGGTTCCCTTAGACCAGAAAAGGTTAAGGGCACCTCCATCTTTATTTCGGAAGCAAGAATATTCTTCTCTTCCTGTCTTGGAGAAACAGAAGGAAATCTTTCCAAAGTGAGGCAACTCTTAGAACATTGTCACCATAATAGTTAAGAGGGGGAAATTTTTGCTTTAATTGACCTACACACATTTAAACAAATGGAAACTTTGTTTTCAGCCCTCACAGTCAAACTCCTAATCTAAAGTCGCTACTTTTTCCCTTCGTTTTTGATGGAGCGTGGAAAGGTTAAAAATTCCATTCAGGGGTTTTTGATCCGTGTCCCATTGCAGATTTTTCTTCACTTCCTGTCCCAAACAATCATACAAGAAGTGAACTGAAATCTCTCCAAAATTAGTGCAATTCCCTCTTAGTTGTCACCACTGAATAGGTTCCTCTCACCTCCCGTTCTGGTGGCAACTACATTGTTAAACTGTCCACCATGACAGAGGGTGAATCTCCCCAGTGGTGGCACAAGACACCAATAAAAGCCTGATAGAGCTTCCAACACTTCCACCATACTCCATCCAAAACGAAATGGTAAGCTTTGGATAAGTTTTGTAGACCAAGGGATGAGGAATGATTCCCAAACATCTGATTGGCCAATTCTAAATGCCATCTGGCAGCCGGTATCAGTGGCTTGGTGTCTTGGGGTCACCTGGTAGTGACAGCTGTCCAATGGGGACATCTCGAGCTGCTTTGCTTCGGCCAGGAACTTTTCATCGGTGGCGACCATCTCGAAGGGTGCATTGGGTAGGCTCTGAGGATCTGGAGCCAGGTCCTTCTGTGTACCAGAGGACCGACCGGATGTCTTGCGGGTAAACCAGCCGAAAAATGCCCCGGTGTGTTCGGGAAGGGCGAGGAGAGTGAGAAGCAGCAGGAGATGGCCAGGGAGATGCATTGTTAGACCTACAGAAAGGAGCAGAGGAAGTCCAATCATTCCATATTGAAATAATAGAAATGGTAATCACACAAGCTCACCGTGCCCTGTACCATGTAACCAAACCAGAACTGTCCCAACATGTCCAATTAGGAGAACTCGGAGTTCCGCTTTAACCCTTTCGCTGCCAGAGGTTTTTTGCACACATTAAAAAAATTATTTAGGTCCGAAGACTTGTTAAAACCCCCAAATTTTCTGAAAGCAGACACTCTAGAGCAGGGGGTAGGTAATCTTTCAGGAATTGAGATCCACCTGGACAACATGAAGGAAATCAAAGATCCCCAGGGAGGGTTTAGGCAAAAAAAAAAACACAGTAGTGTCCTCTAAAAACCCCCCACAGCATGGTCCTGTAACCCCCCCCCCCCACCCCCCAAAGCAGTGTCCCCTGCCCCCTTCACATCACCCTCCCACTGTATGTACTGTCCTGTACCCCCCCCCCCCATAGCAGTGTCCTTCCCCCCCCCACAGTATCTGCCCCAAATGTGGTGTCCTCTGCGCCCCCCCCCCAAATAGTGTCCACTGCGCTCCCCCCATAGCAGTGTACTTTACGCCCTTCCCCCAAAGCAGTGATCTCTGCATCCCCATCAGGAGTGTCCTCTGTCCCTTTATCTTCACCCCCCCCCACTGTAGTATCCTCTATCCCCTTCACATCATCCTCGATCACGATCTACCTGTCGGCTCCCCTTGGTCGACTGGTAGATAGCAATAGACAGCTTGCCGACCCCCCCGCCCTAGAGAATAAAACATTGGTTCCACATATTTGCCCAGCAATTTTTCAAGCACAAAATTTCAAAGTTAATGTTAGTGGACAAACGCATTATATTAACCATTTTTTTTTTGGGGGGGGGGGTAAAATATAAAAGATGAGGTTGCACTGAGTAAATAGTTACCAAACATATCAAGCTTTAAATTGATGAGGAACTTCAGTGCACCATATTTTAAGTGAAGCTTTAAAAGCCCCAACAGGTCATTAGTTTTCAGCAGTGATTCTCAACCGGGGTGTAGCAGGAAAAAAATATAAAAATTTATATATATATATATATATATATATATATATATATATATATATATATATATATATATATATATATATATACATATACATATATATACATATACACTGTTCCAACCCTGTATATTCGGATCTGAGAGCGATCCTGATTTAACTCCTGTATACAGAGGAGGGAGAGAGCACAGCCCACCCCTCCTCCTCCTCCTCCTCCTCCTCCTTCCCACTGCTATCTAAAGTCAGCACCCCACCCACATCCTACCAATCAATGACATTGGCTGCGAAGGACATGTTGGGCTGGCCAACAGAAGAGAGCTGGAAGGAGGTGTGGGCTGTGCTCTCTCCCCTCTGCCTACAGGAGTGAACACAGGACCAGTCTCAGATCCAAATGTACTGAGGATGAATACTGTCCCCCATCTCCTCCCGACACTGCCCCGGTCCTGGCAGCAGTGGCGGCCGGTGCCCTATTTTTGGAGGGGGGGGGCAGCAAGACTGCCGAGCCTGTAGGTCGGTTGCAACCCCCCCATTGCTCGATCAGCACACCACTTACCCCATCTAGGTCACAGGCAGCGCTTCCTCCTCCTGGGCTTCATGGCGGCTTTCCCTGTGTCTTCTCCTCCTCGACCAATACAATCACATCTCAGGACCCGCTTCCTGATTGGTCAGGAGGAGACTCAAGACGACAATAGTGAATATTGATTCATTATTGTCACACAACTGGGTGGGCTCAGAGTGCAGCGCTCCGCGCCCCGAACCCACCCCTTTTTTTAAGCCAATTAGAGCCCCACGTGCTTCTAAAAAAAAAAACATTGGAATTCATGCGTCCGGCACCCTGCATGTAGATTAGGTCCCGAGCACATAGATTAGGGGAGGGGGGGGGGCGGCACTCCTGTGCCCTGTATGGATGGGCCGCCACTGCCTGGCAGCAGAAATAGTTTTTCTTCAATGTAAGGGGGGGGGGGGGCTGAAAAAAAATTGGGGGAGGGAGTGGCAAGTGCTTGTGTGAAACCTTTTTCCCCTTTCACTAAAATTTGATTCATATCGCATAGGGGAAAAAAAAGTCCCCCATTTGATATATTTTTAGGACGGGTTCTCTTTGTTGAGACATCAGGGGGTCTTTTTCAGACCTGCCCTCCATTGAAGCTAATGAAGTGCAGGTCATGCTCCATTAGCGTCTTTCCTGGCCCTCTTGCGTCTTCCGCCGCTCTTCCCGGGCCTCCCACCCCCACCGGGAGAGCCGGATCATCCGCCCGCTAGGCTGAGACCCCAACAAAACCGGATTCAGCTCCGATCGGGTCTCCAATGTAAAATCCCGGAAGCGACATCACTTCCGGTTAACTCGGCTGCCAATGGCGCCGATTAAAAAAAAAAAGAAAAAACACACACGACAGCATTCAGAACCTTTATGGATCCCTCCATAAAGAGGACCTGTCCCTGTCTATTACTGTCAGAAGGATGTTTACATTTCTTGTGACAGCAATAAAAGTGATCAGAATTTTTTTTTTTTTTTTTTTTTTTTTTTTTTAAAGGGAGTGCAAGATAAAAAAATATTATTTAAGTGTCACCGCGCAGCAAAGAAAACGCAATACGCAAGTCTTGCCCGATGATGTAAACTGTGTTTAAATCACACATGTGAGGTATCGCCACGATCGTCAGAGCGAGAACAATTATTCTAGCAAAAAAGACCATTAATAGACGTCACCATGCGCCACAGAGAGCAATGGGTCCGCAGTGGAAGACGGGACTTGTAGCCTCTCCATTCACAGATCCCCGGTGAATGGAGAATGCAGATGTGCAGCCACATAAAAAAAAAATAAAAAAATAAAAATAAATAATAATCAATTATAAAATCGAATTATAATATATAAAATACAATTATAAATTGTAATATAAAAAAAATATAAAAAAAAATGAAATATAAAAATATAAAATAAAGTATAAAAAAAATTTAAAGTATAAAAAAATAAAATGAAATATAAAAATATAAAATAAAAGTATAAAAAAAAATTAAAGTATAAAAAAATAAAATATAAAAAAATAAAATGAAATATAATATAAAATGAAATATAATATAAAATAAAGTATAAAAAAAATTTAAAGTATAAAAAAAAAATGAAATATAAAAAAATAAAATGAAATATAAAAAAATAAATTAAAATATAATATAAAATTAAGTATAAAAAAAATTTAAAGTATAAAAAAATAAAATTAAAATTATGACATTTCCAGGGAGGGGGTTGGCAGGTATCCTGCAGATCTCAGATCATCCCTCCAATGCACAGCCATGGAACCCTCCCACTAACACCTGCAGGAGTCTCACTCCTCCTCCTGCACTCTGAATAGCAAAACAACATCCATCAGGGAGTCCCGTCCAGATACAAGAAGCTGCACTTCATTGCAGGTGATCCGTTATTAGCAGAGGCGTGCTGTGTGGCCACCGGGAACCTCACCTGTTCTCCCTCCTACCTACTCACACACCCCGCCCACTCCCCCTACTATATAATGTCGTATAGGTGACGTCACCCCCCACAAGGACCAGTGGCATCCGGCGCTGTCAACGTGGCCCCGCCCTGATCTGTTACTACACGTGTGTCCTGGCCCCGCCCCTAGCCGGCTTCTCTTCAATACGTTTCCTTTAGCCCCGCCCCCTAGCCGCTCTTCTCCGTGTGGTTTTGGCCCCGCCCTCGTTCCCCACTTCCTTCTGCACGTGACCCCGGTCCCGCCCCCTCCCCCTTCTGGTCCCCGGTGGAGATGGCGGAGATGTCGGTGGAGGAGATCTGTGTGGGATGTATCGGGGCCGGGAAGATGGCGCGGGGGGTGCTGGGAGGACTGCTGATCACCGGTACGTACCCGCATAGCGCTCACGCCGTCAGGGTGCAGTACTGGACTCGTACACTAGGTGGCAGTGCTCAGTCACTGATTGTGCTAAAGTGTACCTGTCTTCTCTTCAACTAACACTCTGCTGGGGTTCTTCAGGTCTGGGCAAATGTTGTCTGTGTGAGATGTATGGTGAGGAGGAACCCTCAGGGTGACCCCCAAGTTATTTCTGGTGAGGAGCAACCCTCGAGCTAGATCTGATGAGGAGGAACCCTCGGGGGTGACCCCAAATTAGATCTGGTGAAGAGGAAACTTTAGGATGACCCTAAAGCTAGATCTGGTGAGGAGGAATCCTTTTGGGTGACCCTCAAGCTAGATCTGGTGAGGAGGAACCCTCAGTGTGACCCCAAGCTAGATCTGGTGAGGAGGGAACCTCAGGATGACCCTCAAGCTAGATCTGGTGGGGGGAAACCCCCAGGGTGACCCTCGAGCTAGATCTGGTAAAGGAGGAACCCTCGTGGGTGACCCTCAAGCTATATCTGGTCGGAGGAGCCCTGAGAATGACCCTCAAGCTAGATCTGGTGAGGAGGAACCCTCAGGATGACTCTCAAGCTGGATCTGTTGGTGACGCTCAAGCTAGATCTGGGGGGGAGGAGCCCTCAGGATGACCCTTAAGGTAGATCTGGTAGGGAGGAACCCTTGGGAATGACCCTTACAATGTGAAGGAGTCCTCAGAAAGACCCCCATACTGTTTTTGGTGGGGAGGATCCCCTCATAATTACCCTAACGCTGGGTCAGGACAACCCTTACGGTGGGAAGGAGCCTTCAGGATGACCCTCATGCTGGATCTTCCAGGGAGCAACCTTCAGGGTGACCCTTACGGTGGAAAGGATTCCTCTGAAAGGCCCTCATGTTGAGACTGGTAGGGAGGGACCCCTTGTGACTACCCTCATTCTGGGTCTGGTGGGAAGGAGCCCTCAGAACAACCCTGACGTTGGATCTGGTGAGGAGGAGACCTTAGCATGACTCCCACACCGAGTCTGCTGGGAAGGAGCCTTTCGAACAACCTTCACATTAGGTCATGCTAGGGAGGAGTCCTCAGGGTGACCCTCAAGCTAGATCTGGTGAGGCGGAACCCTCGGGTGACCCTTACAATGGAAAGGAGTCCTCAGAAAGACCCTCATGTTTGGTCTGGTGGGGAGGATCCCTTTATAATTACCTTCTGGATCAGGACAATCCTCATGTTGGGTCTGGTGGGAAGGAGCTCTGAGAACAACCATCATGCTAGGTCTGGTGGGGAGGAGCCTTCAGGTTGATCTCATGCTAGGTCTGGTGAGGAGAAGCCTTCAGGATGACCCTCATGCTGGATCTTCCAGTGAGTAACCCTCGGGGTGACTCTTATGAAGAGGAGTCCTCGGAAAGACCCTCATGTTAGGACTGGTGGGGAAGATCCCCTCATAGTTACCCTCATATTGGGTCAGGACAACCCCCATGTTAGGTCTGGTGTGAAAGAGCTCTCAGAACAACTTTTATGCTAGGTCAGGTGAAGAAGTGTCTTTAGGTTCACCTTATCCTAGGTCTGGTGGGGTTGAGCCTTCGGGATGACCCTAATGCTGGATCTTTCAGGGATTAACCCTTGGGGTGACCCTTACGATGGGAAAGAGTCCTCAGAAAGATGCTCACATTGGGATTAGTGGGGAGCATCCCCTCATGACTACCCTCATTCTGGGTCTGGTGGGAAGGAGCCCTTAGATCAACCTTCATGCTAGGTCTGGTGGGGAAGAGCTCTCAGGACCACCCACACGCTGGATCTGGTGAGAAGGAGCCCTTGGCATGACTCCCAAACTGGGTCTGCTGGGAAGGAGTCCTCAGGACAACCCTGACACTGGATCTGGTGAGAAGCAACCCTCAGGAATGTCTCACGGTGTATCTGTTGGGGAGGGACCCTCAGGGTGACCCTTACAATGGGAAGAAATCCTCAGGAAGACCTCAGGATTCCCTCATGATTACCCTCAGGCTGGGTCTGGTGAGAAGGAGCTCCAAGAACAACCTTCATGCTAGGTCTGGTGGGGAGAAATCTTCAAGTTGACCATGTGCTAGGTCTGGTGGGGAGAAGTCTTCTGGTTGATCCTCAAGCTGGATCTGGTGGGGAGAAGTCTTCTGGTTGATACTCAAGCTGGGTCTGGTGGGGAGAAGACTTCTGGTTGACCATATGCTAGGTCTGGTGGGGAGGAGTCTTCTGGTTGACAATATGCTAGGTCTGGTGGAGAGAAAGCTTCAGGCTGACCTTATGATTAGTCTGGTGGGGAGGAGTCTTCTGGTTGATCCTCAAGCTGGATCTGGTGGGAAGGAGTCCTCAGAATGACCCTAACGCTGGATCTGGTGGGGAGAATCCAGTGGAATGACTCTCACACTGGGTCTGTTGCGAGGGGGCTTCAGGAAAACCCTCATGCTGCATCTGGTGGGGAGGAACCCCCAGGGTGACACAGTCGGAAGGAGTTCTCCGGAAGACCCTCATGCTGGCACTGGTAGGAAGGATCCCCTTAAGATTACCCTCACGCTAAGTAAGGACAATCCTCATTGGGTGTGGTGGGAAGGAGCTCTAAGAACAACCTTTACACTTGGTTTGGTGGGGAGGGGTCCCCAGGTTGACCCTTACACTAGGTCTAGTTGTAAGGAGCCCTCAAAATGATCCTAGCGCTAGGTGTGGTGGAGAGGAGACTTCAGAATGGCACTTACACTAGGTCTAGTTGGAAGGAGCCCTCAGAACGATCCTTGCGCTAGGTCTGGTGGAGAGGAGCCCTTGGCGACCCTCATGCTGAGTCTAATGGGCAGGAGTCTTCAGGATGACCCTCACGCTGGGTCTGACCAGGAGAAGCTCTTAATATTACCCTTGTGCTGGTGCAGAGAAGTTGTAAGGTCGACCCTCACGTTAGGTCTGTTGGGGGGGGGGGGTCCTCAATGCAACCTTCACCCTGGGCCTAGTGGGAAGAAATAATCAGGACAATCCTAATCCTGGTGGGCGAAATCCATGGGGACAACCCTCACATTGTGTGGCTGGAGCTACCTTGTTACACCAACAGGAGGTAATTGAGAAGTCTGTCAATAGGGACACCAGTCTGGGTGACTGCTATCCATGTTAGAATTTTCCTCACTTGGAGAATTTGTAGTATTTCCTTACAAAAAAAAACAGTCCCTCTTCCTACCTCCTAACACCAGGAGCCCAACACCAGGATGTAGACAACTTGGGGAAACACCATGATGGGGGGGTAGAATTACTGAAATTGTCTTTTATCTCACTTTTGGTTGGCTTACTGAACCTGCTGGCTGGGTATGCTAAGACTTTGTAGCCCTACAACAGCTGGAAACAATCCAGGTAGGCAGTCTGCCCCCAATGACACCCATTGTCCCCTTTCCTGCCATAATTCACCCTCACTGCTTCTCTTCTAGGTAAGGTGCCGGCAAAGAATATCACAGTGAGCGCTCCGACTGATACCAACCTGCAGTATTTCCGGGTGAGTTGGAAAACATTAGGCGGCCAAAAGTATATTCTGGGTGGGAAATTTTTCTCTGGTACACTTTTGTGACCATGTAACCTAAACACAGGAGATGTTAAAAGACATAGAGGGGTCACGTGCTTGCCGACATGCTTTGTACCCCACCCTGGGGGCCCTGAAATTCGGGGTGCTGTGATACCCACATTTCTAGCCGCTCCTGTAGTTCAGCTTTGGGCAAAACATTGCAGCCACCTTCAGCAGACCAAGGGTGCGACGCACAGGCTCCCGCTGAGTCTTTCTCCAGCCCCAGGTAGGTTCAGACATATAGATCTTCGGTTTTGGAGCTGAAGGAAGTGATCAGTGGACTACGAATGTACTCCATTGCACTCCATTGAAAAAATTTAAAAAACCCTCGGTCACGGTGCAAGATGGGACTTGTAGTCTTTAATTCACAGATCCATGTGAGCGGATGGCATAGCTATGCAAGCTGAGCCACACCGTAAAAAAATAAATACAGGATGCTGCAGGGAGAAGAACCCCTGCGATTCAGGTAAGTGGGGGGGCAGTTTGATGATGGGGAGATCGGGGGATGTTACTGTGTTTCATGTTACACCCTAAATGTGGGTGTAACATGAAATGTGGTCAGTAAGGTGAAATTATCCATAATCTGAAGCTATCCCCTGCAGTACTTCTTTTATACCACTAGATGTCCTCAGTCTTCCAGATTAAATGACGGTCAGTGTCATTCAGCCTATTTCCTGTAAGACTAGGTTGTCATGGCCACGCCCCCCTCCGGGGATGTGTGTCATCCAACTCACCCTGAGCTCACAAAAAAATGCTGCCAGGAGCAGCAGCAATAAAAATAATTTTACACTGGGGGGTCACGTGATCAGACCGGCAGTCATGAATACCTATAAATCAGTAATTGGGTGTTTGCTAGGATTTGGCACTTTGCAGCTGCGTGGCGTGCAGTGTGTGTGAACGCACGACGGGGGATGTATGTGCTGTACCAGTCCAGTGCCTTGTGACATTTGCCTCTCTCACTCTCAGGATCGCGGCTGCAGCGCCACTCATACCAACTCCGATGTGGTGTCCAAGTGTCGTGTGGTCTTCCTGGCCACCAAGCCGCACATTATTCCCACCGTCCTGCAGGAGGTGTCGTCCGCGTTCACACCGAATCATGTGATCATTTCCATGGCCGCCGGGGTGTCTCTGCAGACCCTGGAGAAGGTGAGATAGTAAATGGTGTTCAAGGGTTTGTATAGCAGTTTTGGGTGGAGTTTAAACTGCTGCCAGTTTATTGAGGTCCGCACGTAGACTGTCAAAGAGAAAGGGAAGCCGCTCACTATTTAAAGTTTTAACCCCTTCAATACTGGCCACTTTCACCCCCCTTCCTGCCCAGGCCAATTTTCAGCGCTGTCGCACTTTGACAATTGCGCGGTCATTCTACGCTGTACCTTTAACCGCTTCAGCCCCGGAAGATTTTACCCCCTTCCTGACCAGAGCACTTTTTGCGATACGGCACTGCGTCGCTTCAACTGACAGTTGCGCGGTCGTGCGACGTTGCACCCAAACAAAATTGACGTCCATTTTTCCCCACAAATAGAGCTTTCTTTTGGTGGTATTTGATCACCTCTGCTGTTTTTATTGTTTGCGCTATAAACAAAAAAAAGCGACAATTTTGAAAAAAACGCAATATCTTTTACTTTTTGCTATAATAAATATCCCCCAAAAATATATAAAAAAACTATTTTTTTTCCTCTGTTTAGGCCAATACGTATTCTTCCACATAATTTTGGTGAAAAAAAATCGCAATAAGCGTATATTGATTGCTTTGCGCAAAAGTTATAGCGTCTACAAAATAGGGGATAGTTTTATGGCATTTTTATTATTATTTATTTTTTTTTTTTACTACGATCTGCGATTTTTATCGGGACTGCGACCTTATGGCGGACACGTCGGGCGATTTTGACACATTTTTGGGACCATTGGCATTTTTACAGCGATCAGTGCTATAAAAATGCATTGATTACTGTAAAAATGTCACTGGCAGTGAAGGGGTTAACAGTAGGGGGGGGGCGATCAAGGGGTTAATGTGTTCCCTGGAAGGTGTTCTAACTGAAGCAGGGAGGGGACTGTGTAGGGGAAGAGATAGATCGCTGTTCATACGGTGTATGAACAGACGATCTGTCACTTCTCCCCTCAGAGAACTGGAAACTGTGTGTTTACAAACACAGATCTCGGCTCTCTGTGTGTCACTAGCGATTCGCGGGAGCCCGGCGGCGATTGCGACCGCTGGGCGCTCGCATCGCCTCCGCGGGCGAGCAGAGGGGGCACGCGCACCCCTAGTGGCCACAGGTTGAAGCGACGTCGTTTCGCCCAGCCGTGCCATTCTGCCGCAGTACAACTTCAGCGGCTGGTCGGCAAGTGGTTAAGAAGTGTTTATAATTTTTTTCAAACATTTAGGGCCCTTTCACACTGGGGCGGTTTGAAGGCGCTATTGCGCTAATAATAGCGCCTGCAAACCGACCCGATACAGCTGCTGCTGTTTCTCCAGTGTGAAAGCCTCCGAGGGCTCCCACACTGGAGCGGTGCGCTGGCAGGACGGGAAAAAAAGTTCTGCTAGCAGCATCTTCGGAGCGGTGAAGGAGCGGAGTGTATACCGCTCCTTCACCGCTCCTGCCCATTGAAATCAATGGGACGGCGCGGCTATACCGCCGGCAAAGCGCCTCTGCAGAGGCGCTTTCCAGTGGTTTTTAACCCTTTCTTGGCTGCTAGCGGGGGTAAAACCACCCCGTTAGCGGGCGAATACCAACGCCGCCCCCGTCCCAGTGTGAAAGGGCCCTAAGAGCTTTCTTTTGGTGGTATTTTATCACTGCTGTTTTTTTTTTGCTAAACAAAAAAAAAATGACTGAAAATTTAATTTGTTTCTTTTTATAAAATTTTGCAAATAAATAATCTTTCTTCATAAATTTAGGCCAAAATGTATTCTGCTACATTTCATTGGTGAAAATAACCCAAACCAGTGTATATTATTTAGTCTGTAGGAAAGTTATAGAGTCCACAAACTATGGGATGTATATCTGAAAATTTATCAATACTGATGAACTAATTTCTTGAGGCCTTAAAATGCCAGGACAGTACAAATACCCCCCCCCCCCCCTAAATGAACCCTTTTTGGAAAGTAGACCATCCAAGGTATTTATTAAGAGGCAAGGTGAGTTTTTTTTTATTTTTAAGTTGTAATTTTTGGTCACAATTTTTGGAAAAATGAAGAAATAAAAAAAAAAAAAAAAGTTCACAAACTTTTTTTCTTTTTGTACATACCGTCACCAGTGCAGTACAGCGTTATCATATAACGGGTGTGGCAGTGATCAGGGACACTGACTAGTGTGTAAAAAAAAAAAAAAAATAGGGAGTCAGGAGTAGAGAGGAGACGTTGTTGGAACTGGCAGCGGAGGAGCTTACTACGGAGGATAGTGGCGGTGATGAGAATTTAAGTACCCATTTGAATTGAAATCAATGGGCAGCAGCGCCAGCAAAGTGCCGCTGCAGCGGCGCATTTTGCGGGCTGGTTTAACCCTTTTTTGGCCGCTAGCGGGAGTTAAAACCGCCCCGCTAGCGGGCGAACAGCGCCACTAAAACGACGGTAAAGTGGCGCTAAAAATAGCGCCGCTTTACCGCCGACGCCCGGGCGCTGGCAGTGTGAAAGCACTCTAAAGAGGGACAGTAGAAGTGCGACTAGACCTGTAGGGGTCTTTCCCTGAGGTGAGAGGCTGGGGGGGCGCACTATGATCACGAATGGTGGAAGTTCCTCACTTTGAAAGAATTTTTGAATATTGCTTATTATTATTATTATTATTGCTGATTATTGCAGATAAGTGCAACATAATGGGCTAGTATGCGGTGCATACTAGCCTATTATGCTTTTACTTTGCATGGAAAATAAGAGGAAGTAAAACCCATCAGGGT
This sequence comes from Lithobates clamitans, assembly GCA_037952925.1. Classification (NCBI taxonomy): domain Eukaryota; kingdom Metazoa; phylum Chordata; class Amphibia; order Anura; family Ranidae; genus Lithobates; species Lithobates clamitans. Next base: position 135,715 of record JBBGZY010002250.1, on the reverse strand, counting down.
TTACTTCCTCTTTTTAACCAAATTCTGGGTCCCGCCGACATTATTACATTGCGTTTCTGTCTTGGAAGTGGTGAACAGTGGAATATAGTGAAATATCACACAGTGGAAAGTAGTAGAGTAAGGTGATTGGAGCTTTGTGTATGATTGTGGTTTTTTTTTTCCCTGCAGCTCTCTCCCCCCGGGACCAAGTTCCTCCGTATGAGTCCTAACCTGCCGTGTCTGGTCCAGGAGGGGGCCGTGGTCTTCGCCCGTGGTTCCTGTGCGGGGCAGGGGGAGGCGGACATGCTGAAGAACCTTCTGTCTGACTGTGGGCTGTGTGAGGAGACTCCGGAGACCTACATCGATATCCACACCGGGCTCAGCGGCAGCGGGGTGGCCTATGTGAGTACACGGAAGGCTGCGTGAGATGGGCCACCTTTTATACAGGGCCTTCTTTATCTCTTTTTAGGACCCGGGGGCTGTGTGCCATCATGTGCTATTGTAACACAAAGTACTCTCGCGCTACAATAAAGCTAGTAATAACGCCACGAGTGTGCACCAAACTTTATAGACAAGTGTGCACCAAACTTTATAGACAAGTGTGCACGCCGGGAGCCCCGAAAAGCCATGGCACCCAATGATGCCAATCCCAAATTCAGCAGAGAAATCGGGTAAGTGGGCATCACTCCGAGAGAAGCAATAGTGATCTGTGAGTGGCGGGGGGGGGCAGGGACTTCTCAAATTTGCACACCTCCCAACTTTTTGAGATGGGAATGAGGGACACCTATCAGCAAAAGTATGCAGGCATAGGACACACCCCTGGCCACGCCCCCTTAAAGGAGAATTGTACCAAAAAAAAAAAAACAAGATTGGTTTAACCCACAAGTGCTTTTTTTTTACCACAACTATTCCTATTGGCTTTTGGAATTTACAAATGCAGCAATTTAGAAATCGGATGAAAGGTTTAGTGCTGAAAACACTTATTGAACTATATAGATCAGACCAAAATGAGGAGGAATGAGGGACAGGGGGACATTGCTCTAAACCAGGGACAGTCCCCCAAAATCAGGGACAGTTGGGAGCTATGGATTTGCATAGTAGAATGTTCCAGGTTTTGGGATGATTGACACCGATCTCACCTGTAGCTGGCAGTGGCTCTTACCCTAAATAAAGAATTTTCTGCATTAATAATAATGGCGCCAATCTCCCGTATTTTGGCCTTCTCACGGTTCTCGTTTTCTGTGCCCAGGTTTACCTGTTTGCGGAAGCTCTGGCGGATGGCGCTGTGAAGATGGGGATGCCAAGTGCCTTGTCCAGCCGCATTGCAGCCCAGACCCTGCTGGTGAGTATTTATAGGAGAGGAAATAAATTGTATGATTCAGGGTCTAATTAACCACTTGCCACCCATATAACTTATACGGCGGCAAGGTGGCACAACCTAACTTTTTCAACTTTTTGGCCTAAAAGCAAAACACTATGTGTGGGGGAAAACTAACACTGCACATCACCCTGAACACACCATCCCCACCGTGAAACATGGTGGTGGCAGCATCATGTGGTGGGGATGCTTTTCTTCAGCAGGGACAGGGAAGCTGGTCAGAGTTGATGGGAAGATGGATGGAGCCAAATACAGGACAATCTTAGAAGAAAACCTGTTAGAGTCGGCAAAAGACTTGAGACTGGGGCGGAGGTTCACCTTCCAGCAGGACAACGACCCTAAACATACAGCCAGAGCTACAATGGAATGGTTATATCAAAGCATATTCATGTGTTAGAATGGTCCAGTCACAGTCCAGACCTAAATCCAATGGAGAATCTGTGGCAAGACTTGAAAATTGCTGATCACAGACGCTCTCCATCCAATCTGACAGAGCTTGAGATATTTTGCAAAGAAGAATGGGCAAAAATGTCCTTCTCTAGATGTGCAAAGCTGGTAGAGACATCCCCAAAAAGACTTGCAGCTGTAATTGCAGTGAAAGGAGGTTCTACAAAGTATTGACTCAGGGGGGCGCTATACAAATGTACCCCCCACACTTTTCACATATTTATTTGTAAAAAAATGTTGTAAACCATTTATCATTTTCCTTCCACTTCACAATTATGTGCCACTTTGTGTTGGTCCATCACATAAAATCCCAATGAAATACATTTATGTTTTTGGTCGTAACATGACAAAGTGTGGGAAATGTCAGGGGGTGTGAATACTTTTTCTAGGCCCTGTAAGCCTTCTCCCAATCTATGCATTGCAATACACACTCCCTGAGCAGTTTATAGGACTCTACACTAACACTGGTTTGGCCCCCCTCACTTTTTCATGGAATGGATTTCCTGTTCCCATAACAAGCCTTTGACATTTTGCATCACAATTTTCTGCATATTTTTGTCAGTTGCACATCTATGGTCCCGTTCCACCACATCCCAGATGTGTTCTGTTGGATTCAGATCCAGTGACTGGCCTACCATCTATGTCAGGAATCTTCAAACTACGGCTATCCAGCTGTTGCAGAACTACACGTCCCATGAGGCATTGTAAAACTCTGACATTCACAGACATGACTAGGCATGATGGGAATTGTAGTTCCTGAACAACTGGAGGACCGTAGTTTGAAGATCCCTGATCTATGTGCTTCAGCAAAAATTCAGACATTGTTCCAGCCTACAAATGTCCAGGGCACCTGAAGACCCCCCCGATGTACCGTATATGGCCATACCAAATCCCACAAAGTGGAAGCCGCTTTGCTGCTCTGTTTTCGATCTTCACCTCTTGCTCACCTCCTGGTAAGAGTTCCATCCACTTCCTGTCATGGTGACACCTTGAGAGGAAGTGAGGAGGAAACTTCCCAAGGAGGACACAGATAGGAGTTGGAAGCTCTGGACACTTCAAACGGTATTCAGCACTGCCATACCCGGTAATAAGGAGAGCCGGCAAAACTGTAATCCTTGAAGTGACGTTTATTGGTACATCAGAGTGACAATAAATCTGACGCGTTTCGGCAATAGCCTTAGTCGTAGCCATACCCAGACCGTCATTGACCCCTGATTCAATTGCTGTAGATCGGGGTCTCCAAACTTTCTAAACAAAGGGCCAGTTTACTGTCCTTCAGACATTGGGAGGAATTTTGCCCCATCATTGGTGTCAGTGGGAGAAATAGTGCCCCATCATTGGTGTCAATGGGAGAAATAGGGCCCCATCATTGGTGTCAATGGGAGAAATAGTGCCCCATCATTGGTGTCAGTGGGAGGAATAGTGCCCCATCATTGGTGCTAATGGAAGGAATAGTGACCCATCATTGGTATCAGTGGGAGGAATAGTGCCCCATCATTGGTGTCAGTGGGAGGACTAGAGCCCCATCATTGGTATTAGTGGGAGGAATAGTGCCCCATCATTGACGTCAGTGGGATAAATAGTGACCCATCATTGCTGTCAATGGGAGAAATGGTTCCCCCATCATTGGTATCAATGGGAGGAATAGTGCCCCATCATTGGTATCAGTGGGATAAATAGTGACCCATCATTGGTGTCAATGGGAGGAATAGTGCCCCATTATTGGTGTCAGTGGGAGGAATGGTGACCCATCATTGGTATCAATGGGAGGAATAGTGCCCCATCATTGGTGTCAGTGGGAGGAATAGTGCCCCACCCTCCACCAAGAGGTGGAGCATTGTGTGTCTAAGGCAGTAGTGTGGTGCGAGGGTGGAGACGGGGAGTGTTGCGGGTCAGAGAGCCGGAGCATTGTGTGTATAAGTCAGCTGGGGGGTGGGGGGGGCAGAGAGCTGGAGCATTGGGTGTGCATAAGGCAGCAGTGTGATCCGAGGGGGGGGGGGCAGAGAGCCAGAGCTTTGTGTGTGTGTGTGTGTGTATAAGGCAGAGAGCCGGAGCATTGTGTACAAGGCATGTAAAATTCATGTTGGTGGTCCGTGGGATTCAGAGTTTTGAGTTTAGTGGTCCACGAGGTCGGAAAGGTTGGCCACCACTGCTGTAGATAACTCACCTTGCCTCTTTTATTTCAGGGGGCAGCAAAGATGATTCTACAAAGTGGAGAGCACCCCGCAAAGCTGCGCTCTGATGTCTGCACCCCCGGAGGCACCACCATACACGGACTCCATGAACTGGAGAAGGGGGCCCTGAGGGCCACAGTAATGAATGCTGTGGAAGCTGCAACAAATCGAGCCAGAGAACTGGACAAGCGCTAACAGCTCTACACATTTACATCCATTGAGAGTATTCAACAAGAGAGATCATTCCAATTCATCATCGGCTTCCCCACTGTGATGGGTTGTAATGTATTACACTACCTGCAGAGCAAGAACAGCAATGTGTACCTCGGGGGAGGAGCTGCCACGCCCATATCGGAGCTCAGCAATCCCAGGAGGACCCAATTAGAACTTTTCTGATTCTAAAAACAGAAATGTACATTGCAGCACCTCGCTGTCCCCCTGTGTGGTTCTACTCTAATCTATGGGAGTTCTATCAGTTGGAACACAAATAGCGATGACTAAATTGCAAGCAAGTTTACCTAAAGGGTTACCCTGCTCTTAAAGGCGTGGCAACAAATGCAAAATCCAGACGGTTTTCCCCAACATTTCCCAGTGCACACTGTGTCTTTGTATCTGCAGTTCTGTGTTCTGTTCTAGAAAACTGTTACAAAATAAAATCTGTATATTGAAATGTGTCCTCGTTATTCTTATTGGGGATATTTATATAAAAAAATAGGCGAAACTTTAAAATTTTTCTTCAATTTTATTGTTATATTTATTTTGACTGGCTACCTGTTTGTCTACACAAAATAGAGCTTATTTTTTTGGTGGTATTTAATCACCACCGGGTTTTTTATGTTTTGCTAAAAAAAACAAAAAAAGACCGAAAATTTTGAAAAAAATAAAGTTTTTCTTAGTTTCTTTATTTTGTAAATAAATCTATAAGCACTGCGCTTAAAACACCAACAAATATAAAGCTCTTTTCATTGCTGGAATCTATAGTACAGCTTCTGTGAATGGAGGAGGGGTAGGGAAAGGGGCGGGTATTGTCAGCACTCCATATGAGTGAATAGAACAGGTCCAGCGGCTGTATTTATTCCCACAGCACCAGGGTATGGGAAGGGGGGGAGGGGAGGGAAATTCAACTATGACCGATGGCATCAGTACACGGGACACCTCTGTTAAATGTAAGTACTGTCCCTTGTGCTGATTTTTTTATTTTATTTATTAGAAAATGTTTTACCTAAACTTGGGCTTTTATATTAATTTCTACATGGCTGTTGGTGGCCCTGTTAAAAACTTGGGGCTTGAGCACAAATAAATGGACACCAGGAATGTGGTCACAGCAATAATTGGGATGTTTTTTTAATAGAAATAAATGATATTAATAGTGATTCACATCATCATGGCTGTTGGCGCTCCTGTTCAAATTAAAACCTAAGTGTAGCTAAAATAAAAAATCAGCACAAGGGATGTTGCATAATCAGCACAAGGGATGTTGCTTATCCTCAGTAGGATATGTCCCTTGTGCTGCTGTGTCCTCCTTTAGATTCGATCTTCCTCCTCCGATGAAGTGACAATAATTGGTATTCCTTGGTGACTTCACCAATCCAATCCACTTGCTGTAGGTTTTCCCCTCTACACTCCGGGGGTCCATGATCCCTCCGCTAAACCTTTGATTTAATGTGGGGGTGAATGATTCAACGCTCACAGGAGTCTCACTTATGTTGTGGAAACCTACAAGCAACTGGGTTGGATTGGGGAAGTCACATACAGTGCCTTGCAAAAGTATTCACCCCCCTTGGCATTTTTCGTGTTTTGTTGCCTCACAACCTGGAATTAACATGGATTGTTTGAAGATTTGCATCATTTAATTTACAGAACATGACCGCAACTTTGAAGATTTATAGGGTCAGCCATCTTATTCTGGTGAAAAGTGTGACGCAGTTACTTTATTCTACAAAGTACTCATTTATCCTATGGGCATCCCATGTCTCTTTTCCCCAACCAAGTTCAATCCCCTAATAAAAGCAACAAAAACAAGCAAGGAGACTATTCATTGACTGAGAAGTGTGTCTAATGGATGTCTGGCAGCGGGGTTAAAATGTGTGGATGCTGTAACCCATAGCAACCCCACGGGGTCACCGCTACATAAGCGTAAAGTTTTGAGTTTTTGTATTCACACACTAACGCGGGTACTGTGGTTTCATTTTCTATCAGAGCGTATGATTCTCTCTCTTCCTGGTCTGTCCCTCTCAGGTTTTGTTTACAATTGTTGTTGGGGACCAGTAAAAACACATGGTTGAGCCCCATTTTAACACGCAACTGCTCCCCCTTACGCTAGGTTCACACCTATGCGTTTGCTGCGGCTCACATTGGCACAGGCACAGCAGCCCATTCGTTTGCTGGAAACGCAGGAAAAAGATCCCTGCACCTTTTCAAAAATGCAATTGCAGGGAAATGGCATGGTGCTTTTGCACTATGCCATTTTCTGCACCCAAAAACGCACCACATGTTCAGATGCGTGGGGGCACCATTAGGAATGAATGGCAGCCAACTGATTTTAGGTGGCGATTTTAATGTTCCTTTGATTCCATCTGTAGACACCTCCTCGGGTGATTTCTCTTTCCCTCCTGGCTCCAGAAACCGAGTAGCACAAGCCTTACACAAGGCGCAACTTATAGATGTGTGGCGTTTGCAGCATTCAGGGGAAAGAGATTACACTTTTTTCTCTTCCCCTCATAAAATATACACTCGTATAGACTTCTTTCTGATCCCCCATTGTCAACTACAAGCCGTAAAAGATACTTCTATAGGTAACATGATGTGGTCAGACCATGCCCCTATAGTTTTGACTTACAGTCAGGTCCATACATATTGGGACATCGACACAATTCTAATCTTTTTGGCTCTATACACCACCACAATGGATTTGAAATGAAATGAACAAGATGTGCTTTAACTGCAGACTTTCAGCTTTAATTTTAGGGTATTTACATCCAAATCAGGTGAACGGTGTAGGAATTACAACAGTTTGTTAATGTGCCTCCCACTTTTTAAGGGACCAAAAGTAATGGGACAATTGGCTGCTCAGCTGTTCCATGGCCAGGTGTGTGTTATTCCCTCATTATCCCATTTACAAGGAGCAGATAAAAGGTCCAGAGTTTATTTCAAGTGTGCTATTTGCATTTGGAATCTGTTGCAGTCAACTCTCAATATGAGATCCAAAGAGCTGTCACTATCAGTGAAGGGACCAAAAGTAATGAGACAGATTAACAATCATCCATCAAACTTTCACTTTTTAATACTTGGTTGCAAATCCTTTGCAGTCAATTACAGCCTGAAGTCTGGAACCCATAGACATCACCAGACGCTGGGTTTCATCCCTGGTGATGCTCTGCCAGGCCTCTACTGCAACTGTCTTCAGTTCCTGCTTGTTCTTGGGGCATTTTCCCTTCAGTTTTGTCTTCAGCAAGTGAAATGCATGCTCAATCGGATTCAGGTCAGGTGATTGACTTGGCCATTGCATAACATTCTACTTCCTTCCCTTAAAAAACTCTTTGGTTGCTTTCGCAGTATGCTTCGGGTCATTGTCCATCTGCACTGTGAAGCGCCGTCCAATGAGTTCTGAAGCATTTTGCTGAATATGAACAGATAATATTGCCCGAAACACTTCAGAATTCATCCTGCTGCTTTTGTCAGCAGTGACATCATCAATAAATACAAGAGAACCAGTTCCATTGGCAGCCATACATGCCCACACCATGACACTACCACCACCATGCTTCACTGATGAGGTGGTATTCTTTGGATCATGAGCAGTTCCTTTCCTTCTCCATACTCTTCTCTTCCCATCACTCTGGTACAAGTTGATCTTGGTCTCATCTGTCCATAGGATGTTGTTCCAGAACTGTGAAGGCTTTTTTAGATGTTGTTTGGCAAACTTAAATCTGGCCTTCCTGTTTTTGAGGCTCACCAATGGTTTACATCTTGTGTTGAACCCTCTGTATTCACTCTGGTGAAGTCTTCTCTTGATTGTTGACTTTGACACACATACACCTACCTCCTGGAGAGTGTTCTTCATCTGGCCAACTGTTGTGAAGGGTGTTTTCTTCACCAGGGAAAGAATTCTTCGGTCATCCACCACAGTTGTTTTCCGTGGTCTTCCGGGTCTTTTGGTGTTGCTGAGCTCAACGGTGTGTTCTCTCTTTTTAAGGATGTGCCAAACAGTTGATTTGGCCACACCTAATGTTTTTGCTATCTGTCTGATGGGCTTGTTTTGTTTTTTTGGCTTGCTTCACTGATAGTGACCGCTCTTTGGATCTCATATTGAGAGTTGACAGCGACAGATTCCAAATGCAAATAGCACACTTGAAATGAACTCTGGACCTTTTATCTGCTCCTTGTAAATGGGATAATGAGGGAATAACACACACCTGGCCATGGAACAGCTGAGCAGCCAATTGCCCCATTACTTTTGGTCCCTTAAAAAGTGGGAGGCACATATACAAACTGTTGTAATTCCTACACCGTTCACCTGATTTGGATGTAAATACCCTCAAATGAAAGATGAAAGTCTGCAGTTAAAGCACATCTTGTTCGTTTCATTTCAAATCCATTGTGGTGGTGTATAGAGCCAAAAAGATTAGAATTGTGTCGATGTCCCAATATTTATGGACCTGACTGTATGTGCTCTTGGAAGTGCGCTCCTCCGGGACCCGAATCTGGAGACTAAATAAGCGTCTTCTCCAGACTCCGGAAATTTTGGAGGAGGTGACCAGGGAATTGCAGTTTTATTTCCAAATGAATGACCAACCAGACTGTGATCCAGGCATACTTTGTAATCAGAGGAGTACTCATCAAGCATGGGGCACACATTAAAAAGCAACAGACAGAGAAACTTGAATCTCTTCTATCTGAAATTCACAACATTGAGTCCCGGCATAAACAGGACCCTACTCTGGAGCTGGAGAGAGATCTCATGGCTCTCCCCCGATAAGTAACAGACCTGCTGAGATATAAAGCCAAGGCAGAATCATAGAGGTGCCGCAAGATATGTTTTGAATCGGGAGATAAGTGTGGTGAAGTATTAGCTAAGACAGTGAGAGACCAAAAATTGGCTTCATATATACCTCAACTTGTATCCCCGTCTGATAAAAAAGTGACATTACCTAAACAAATCTCAGGCGAGTTTAGGGACGTCTACTCTTCCTTATATAATCTGCCAGATCAATCTCCTTTGGAGGACCAACTTGCTGACTATATCATCTCATCCAAACTCCCTCAACTACCTTCTGACGAGCTAGAGAGCCCCATAACTCTAGAGGAGGTCCAACAGATAATTGGCTCATCCAAACCAGGAAAAGTCCCTGGCCTGGATGGCTTCACCCTACAATATTATAGACTCCTTCTCCCAACATTGGGCCTCCACATAGTGAAACTGTTCAATGCGCTCGGGTCAGACACCTCCTTCCCTCGTGACACCTTTAAAGCTCACATTTCCCTCATCCCTAAGGAAGGAAAATATCCCACGTCATGCAGCAGCTACAGACCCATCCCATTGCTGAATATTGACTTGAAACTTTTCACCAAAATTCTGGCACACATGGGATTGCACTCTGCACCCCCCCCCCATCTCCAAATACACTTACCAAATAATGGACACAACACTCAAATATTGGCATAAATTGGCCGCGGCACCTTTATTGGTTTACAAATAAATTAATCACTTTTAATAACCATATCACAATTCTAACTCAAATCAAATTATCATTCTCAAAATTGCTTAGCCTTGATGACTCAAGCAAATTATATTTCCTCAACTTCATAATAACCAGTCCCCCTTATATGTAAGGTGACATACCACATAAAGGGTAATCTCTTCTTTACCAGACCGTTAGCCTCTCAGCAAAACTCCTGGGACAGTGGGCCCTTTATATAATGAGCCCCACTGCTTACAGAGAGTTCCATCCACTCTCATTGGCACATTCCTACCTGCCCCAGGTGAGCAGAAAGGGACAAACGTCCCTTGATTACCTGAATAATCTGACCACCCTAATCAGCTAACACCTGGGGGGAGGCAGAGGCAACCCTATGCAGGTGCGCCCAAATAATTGTGCCCTCCTATTACATTAGTCCACTTGGATCAGGTCGGATTCATTCCAACTAGGGAAGCCAGGACAATACAGTAAAAGTATTGAACTTAATACACATGGCTAAAGTGACCCATACCCCCAGTGTCTTTCTAGGGACCGATGCATAAAAGGCATTCGATCGGGTGAACTGGCGCTTTATGTTCGCAGTATTGCGTCACATTGGTCTAGACGATAAGATGATACACTGGATTGCTAGTATTTACTCTACCCCGTCGGCTCAGGTGAAAGCTAATGGGGTCCTCTCCGATCCTTTCCCTATATCCAATGGGACCAGGCAGGGGTGCCCCCTGTCCCCTCTCCTTTTTGCGCTCTCTCTAGAACCTTTCTTGTGTAAAATCCATTTAAACCCAGATATCATGGGACTGACTGTGGGGAACTCACAACATAAAATATTGACATATGTCGACGATATGCCCTTTTCCATCACAAACCCAGTGGTGTCCCTCCCTAACGTCCTTCATGAATTTATAGTACACGGTCACATCCCCAATTGGAAAATTAATTTTGATAAGTCGGAAACCATGGGGGTTGAGATACCCCCATCCCTTCTTCGGACCCTGAATTTTTACTTTGGGTTCCGATGGACAGACAGGGCCCTGAAGTACCTGGGGACGTTTGTAACTGCTGACTTGTCCCACACGTTTCACTTAAACTTCACCCCCTTACTGGCCAAAACACGCTCCCTACTAGAGGCATGGCATCAAGGTTTGCACTCGTGGTTTGGTAGGTGTAACCTCCTTAAGATGTGCATTCTACCAAAGTACCTCTATCTCTTTCAAGCCCTACCGATCCTCATACCCCCACTTTTCTTTAAACGAGTCCATTCCCTTTTTCTCAAGTTCATCTGGGCACATAAACGTCCTTGTATTCCCCGATGCCAATTATTGCTTCCTAAATCATACGGGGGCCTTGCAGTGCCTGACGTGATGAAATACTACCAGGCTACTCTTCTCGGTAGATTGATCGATTGGCACCGTCACTCTACAAACAAACTATGGGCGCAAATCGAGCAAGCTCAAACAGATATTTCACTACGGTGAGCCCCTTGGTGCTATTGTGACCTACCACGTACATTAAAACTACACCCCTGATCGGACCCACACTGCGAACTTGCTCTCAACTTTTCTCACAAGCCTCTTTGTCTACGCGTGACTCTCCCCTATTTCCAGTACTAGGGAACCCCCAATTCCAGCCAGGCTCCCATGATTGATGACTCCGGCACTTGCTCCAATCTGGAAGTCACCAAGGATCTCACTTTTTCATAACAGGCCCAAAAGCAGTTACCACTGGCATACTGTCTTTAGGGGGAGCCATAATATTCCTTGGCCTCCCCAATATCCCCCCTCCTGACCCCATCTCTCCTCCCCCTTCTCTTTTTTTTTTATCCTTCCCCTCCCCCCCTCCTCTCTTTTTTTTTAGCTGTACTATTTCTCAATTTTATCTAAAATCTTTTGTTCCTTCAGCAAACTGAAGCAACGGAACGTATGTGCCGTTGCTTCAGTGAGTGCCTCTTTACCAGCGGCTCCTGCTCAGGCCAATCAGCGCCGGAGCCGCGATACCCGGAAGTAACACCCGGGAGCGATGTCGCCAGCCGGTGCTGTGTACGGGCACCACAGCGAGGGCTTCAATCTCAGGTGAGTATTACATAATGAGCTAGTATGCTATTCGTCTTGCAGGTGTTAGTATTTTTTTGGGTTTTTTTCAAAGTGGGTTTAGAACCACTTTAATACTGATTTTCAGTCTGGCTTACATATCTACCTTTCATGTTTTTTTGTGAACAATTGTACAATGTAGATGCAAAATGTTGGATCTGCCTTTTCCTGTTTCCTATAAATAAACAATTTGAAAAAGAATGAATGGCAGCCCCGTACATCTGCAAAATAGAGGTGTACACATTAAAAATTCTGGATGAACCCTCTACACACTGCTATACACCCTTTCTAGTAAACTTTGAATAAAAAAAGGTTCACATACATTGCAATACATGTTTAAGCCGGCCAACTGCGTCAGAGTTATCCCTCTCTGGCCAGTCCCTACTCTACTCTGCACAATGCAAATGCTCCAGTGTATATAGTGCCAATATGGGGCAGATAGATACAAGCTGTTTGGGAACTACAGATTAAGGTCTGGTTACTGACCTGGACTATGCGATGGAAATAAGATATACCTATGCTCATATGCCAATAGTATATACATATAACCCATCAGGTGCTAAAGAGGTGTGACCACATGAATGGAACCTCTGCACACTGCTATACAACCTTTCTAGCAATTGTTGCACAATAACAGGGATTTTTAGTTCGTATGCATTGCAATATGTGTCTATGGCGGCTAACTTTGTTAAAGTAGTCTACATACTCTAAATAGTTAATCTGGTTGAAAAAAGACTCCATCTAGTTCAACCAATAAAAGGGAAAACAAATCATACAATCCTATGTACACAATCCTATACCCACAATTAATCCAGAGGAAGGCGAAAAACCCCAGCAAAGCATGAACCAGTGGCGAAACTACCAGGGTCGCAGCAGTCGCGCTTGCGACTAGGCCCTGGCGTCCCGCCACTGTGGGGAGGCCTGCCGCCGGTTCTAGGCAATGGTCGGGACATTACGTCCCACATATAGCAGTACTCTGGGGGGGGGGGGGGGGTTGCCGCACGCTGCTCGCCGTTTCTAGTTACAGGAAACAGTCATGTTAACTGTGCCTGAGTGAGCACTCACTGACTGGTACAGCAGCTCCGCCCATTCCTCCAAGCAGATCCATGTCGGGAGGAAGAAACTGGAGTGGAGGAGAAAGTCAGCTGATCAGCTGACGGACCAGTCCAGTGAAGGGGGACCAACTCTCCCCTTAGTGAGATGTGCAGACATTGTCTCCATGTCAGGAGAGCCATTACTGGAGGCACTGAGTCCAGACTTAGAACACTGAGCACCCCACCACCATCCCTCTGTCCCTGATCCCACCCCACCACCATCCCTCTGTCTCTGATCCCACCCCACCACCATCCCTCTGTCCCTGATCCCACCCCACCACCATCCCTCTGTCCCTGATCCCACCCCACCACCATCCCTCTGTCCCTGATCCCACCCCACCACCATCCCTCTGTCCCTGATCCCATCCCACCACCATCCTCTGTCCCTGATCCCATCCCTCTGTCCCTGATCCCACCCCACCACCATCCCTCTGTCCCTGATCCCATCCCACCACCATCCCTCTGTCCCTGATCCCATCCCAGATTACAGATTAAAATGGTGGGTGTTTCATTTTTTTTTTTCACACAGTATTTGCGCAGCGATTTTTCAAACTCATTTTTTTGGGAAATTTTTTATTTTTTTTATTTTAATGCACTAAAACACACTATATTGCCCAAATGTTTGATGAAATAAAAAAGATGATCTTAGGCCGAGTACATGGATATCAAACACGACATGCTTTAAAATTGAGCACAAACGTGCAGTGGCGACAAACTACATACATTTTTAAAAGCCTTAAAAAGCCTTTACAGGTTACCACTTTAGATTTACAGAGGAGGTCTACTGCTAAAATTACTGCCCTCGATCTGACCTTCGCGGTGATACCTCACATGCATGGTGCAATTGCTGTTTACATTTGACGCCAGACCGACGCTTGAGTTCGCCTTTGCGCGAGAGCAGGGGGGGACAGGGGTGGGTTTTTTTTCTTTATTATTTATTTTGCTTTTTTATCTTATTTTTAAACTGTTCCTTTAATTTTTTTTTAATCATTCTTATTGTTATCTTAGGGAATGTAAATATCCCCTATGATAGCAATATGTAGTGACAGGTACTCTTTTTTGAAAAAATTGGGTTTTATTAGACCCTAGATTTCTCCTGTCTCCTCAAAGCATCTGACCACACCAAGATCGGTGTGATAAAATACTTTACCAATTTCCCAACGGCGCTGTTTACATCCGGCGAAATCTAAGTCATGAAATGCTCGTGGCTTCCGGTTTCTTAGGCCATAGAGATGATTGGAGCCATTCTGGTCTCTGATCAGCTCTATGGTCAGCTGGCTGAATCACCGGCTGCATTCTCAGGTTCCCCGTTGGGACAGGAGAGCCAGAGAAAACCATGGAAGACGGTGGGGGGGGGGACATTCCCTCCCACTGCTTGTAAAAGCAGTCTAGAGGCTAATTAGCCGCTAGGATTGCTTTTACATGAAAGCCGACCGCTGGCTGAAAAGAATGATACCTAAACCTGCAGGCATCATTCTGGTATACCAGTACGTTGCTGGTCCTTGTTGAGCATATATTGTAATCTTTTTTTTTCATGCAGCCTGTGGGCTAAACGAAAAAAAGAGATTGATCGGTGGGTATGCCCACCATTGGAATACCTCCCTTCATCCCCCCACTTCTAATGATGGGCATACATGCACCATTTATATATGCCGAAGCATGGGGGCATTCACCCGCAAAAGGTAGGAGCAAATCGGTCCTCCGCCCCTGCTGCCCCCACGCTTCGGCATATATGCTGAAATATGTAACTGTGGTGGTGAAATCACCTCCAACAGCGCTGGAGTCACGGCTTTATGCATCGTGGGAGCAAATGCTGTTGCTGTCAAGATAAATAAATCCGCGCTGCAGCTGAATGGCGTACCTGAAAACAAAAAAATGGTTAACAATAAAACACAGTAAACAGTAAAGTATAAAAAATGACATACCTGAAAAGCAAACATGATAAAACATAATAACAATAAAACATTGCAGAATAGAATACAGTAAAAAAGAGCAGAACAATAGAGAGAGAATAGAGAGAGAGAGAACAATAAAATGACAACTATTTTTGTTTTGTTTTATATTTTTTTTGTGTATTTTTTTTACACTTTTTTTTTGTAACTGTAACTTTTGTAACTGTAACCGGTTCCAGGTTCAGGTCTCTTAAAATGCGATGGCATCTTGGGAGACCCTGTGAAAGTGTGCCTAGTCTGTGCAATGCTGTACCCTACGCTAATACTCAACTAGTGCATGGTAGCGTTCAAAACATTCACCAATGCAAAAACCAGGATTGTCAGGACAGGAGGGACAATAATAGCGGGTGTCACGCCTATATCCACGCTTGCTGCAGACACAACATCTTCTTCAGGGGGCTCGTTGGGTAGGGGTACTCGGGAAGACATAAAGAAAATGCCTCTCATGCAGCCGGCTTACTGCATTTGGTTGGGGATGGTGAGGTGGAGCACCGTCTGGATACAGAAGGGCTCTGACGATCTCTTCCTGGAATTTAAGGAAGGATCCAGTCCGTCCTGAAGCTCTGTATAGCACATGAGCATTCAGCAAAGCCAATTGAAATAAATAAACAGACACTATTTTATACCAGCGTCTGGCCTTACGGGCAACTAGGTACGGCGCCAACAACTGGTCGTTGAGATCCACCCCTCCCATATTTTGGTTATATTCGTGGACACAGAGGGGTTTCTCCACAACACCAGTCGCCGTAGTAATTTGGACTGTTGTGTCTGCATGAAGGGAGGTAAGAACGAAAACATTCTTATTATCCCTCCACTTCATAGCGAGCAAATTATTACACTGCAAGCAGGCTCTCTCCCTCAGCCTAAGACGGGAATCTACAAGCTGCTGGGGAAAGCCCCGGCGATTAGATCGCACGGTGCCACATGCTCCAATCTGCTGATCAAACAAGTGACTAAAAAGTGGCAATAATTGTATAATATAATATATATAATAATAATTGTCCACGTACAAGTGGTACCCCTTTCCGAATAAGGGTGACACCAAGTCCCACACTATCTTGCCAGCGCTTCCTATGTAGTCAGGGCAGTTTGTCGGCTCTACGTGACTATCTTTTTCCTCGTAAACCATAAATCTACATGTATAGCCTGTGGCCCTGTCACAGAGCTTATACATCTTGACTCCGTATCTGGCACGCTTGCTGGGAAGGTACTGTTTGAATGACAAGCGGCCAGAAAACTTAATCAGGGACTCATCAACGCAGACAACTTGATGGGGAGTAAACAAGTCTGCAAAACGTTGGTTGAAGTGGTTTACGAGGGGCCGAATTTTGTAGAGCCGATCGTATGCAGGGTCTCCATGAGGACGACAGAGTTCATTGTTGTTGAAGTGCATGAACCGCAAAATCTGCTCATATCGTGCCCTGGCCATGGAAGCAGAGAACACGGGCATATGGTGAATTGGGTCAGTGGACCAATATGACCGCAACTCACTCTTTTTGGTTATGCCCATGTTGAGGGAAAGGCCCAGAAAGATCTTAAATTTGGAAACCGTAATTGGTCTCCAATCTCTGGCAAGGGAGGACTGGGGAATAGTGACAATGTGTTGACCAGCATACAAATTGCTTTGGTCCACAATAGATCTATAGAGATCTTCAGTGAAAAACAGCGAATAAAAATCAAGTGACATAAAATAAACTGTTTCCACCTGAATGCTGGGTTGGCCAGTGAATGGTGGAAGTACAGGTGCTGCAGAAGTGGTGGGTTCCCAATTAGGATTGGCGAATGCAGCAGGAAGGGCACTATGGGCACGACGGGCCTGTGTTCGTCTTCTTGGTGGCAGTGGGACACTACTTGTGCTTGCCACCTCACCAGCTTGAACTGCACTTATGGGACTCGCCACGTCACCAAGTGTTACTACAGTGCTGGATGTACGACCAGGGTGTAGTAGGCTGCTGGTGCTTGCCAGTTCACCAGAAGGAATAGCGGCGCTAGTACTGCTCTGCTCCATACGAGGGACCTGCGGTTCTTGCACCTCAACAGCAGAAGAAGATTGGGGTCAGGTACGCCTGACCTTGGCAGGGACCACAACTCCGTCGTCAGAGCTATCTGTCATGGAGCTGCTGCTGTCTACAGGTTTATATTCTGAGCCTGAATCTGATAAGATGAGTGACTTCCTCTTCATTATCTGTCATGCTCGGAAACATGTAGGCCTCTTCACTAGTGTACTTTCGACTTGCCATTTTGGGCTCTAAATTTAGTGGTACACTAGTGAGACTCACAGGTAAAAAAGCTCCTGACTGTTAGCGACTGTATCAAAACGCTACCAAAAAAACTGTTAGCGATCGCAGGGATCAGGCCTGACTCTGCGAACGCTGCAGTTATGTGTGTTTAGTGGTTTGTAAGTGACAGTGATCGATCGATACTGCACTTGGGTGGGCTGGGCGGAGGGGCAAAACGCAGGTGCTAGCAGGTATCTGGGCTGATCCTGCTAACACTGCGTTTTTGGGAACCCTAAACTGCTGGGGACGCTGGTATAGATCTGACGCAGACCCTATCTGACCCTAAAACCTAACTTATATCACCGCCGGGCGATCAGGGGGTTAAACCTTTATTAGGTAATAAACGGCGGGTGCCCTGACACTATAAAAAACTAACTAACCAGCATCACCCGTAACAGTTATACAGTGATTACTGGTGAAAGGGTTAACTATGGGGCAATCAGGGGGTTAAAACCGTTACTAGGCAGTATATGGGGATACCTGACGGTGAACCTAAATACTTACCTGCCTAACTAGCGTCACCTGTTACACTAATACAGCGATCAGATAAATGATCGCTTAGTGACACTGGCGATGGGGGGTGATCAAGGGATTAAAACTTTGTTGGGGGGGTTAGGGGGGTACCCTAGACCTAAAGGGGCCTACCACTAACTGCCCTACCACTTATAACTGTCACAAATGACACCAATGCAATAATCAGTTAAAAAAAAAAAAACTGCTATTGGTGTCACTGTGACAGGGGGTACAGGGGGGTGATCGGGGGCTGATTGGGGGGTGAAAAGTGTACCTAGAGTGTTCTACTGTAAGTGTAGTTTTTGGTGCACTTACTTGATGTCTTCTCTCCTCGGAAGCCGCAACGAAAAGGCTTCACGAGGAGAGATGACATCACTTCCTCTGCCGCTGTTTACATTAGAGCAGCAGAGTAAGCTTATCATTCGCCAGGAGTGATCGTGAGGGGGTGGCCATGAATCAGTGGCCTCCCCCTCAGCTCGGATCGCTCCTGACGCTAATCTGACCGCTGCAGGCACCAGGGGGGGGGGTCCTGTCGGACCCCCTGCCTGCGGGCAGGCAGGGACGTACAGGTAAGCCCTTATGCCTGCCCGTGCCATTGTGCTGATGTACATTGGCGTGCGGCGTGCGGCGGTCGGCAACTGGTTCATCTGTTGACTTGTGTCAAAGAGGGACAGCCAAGCATGGACTGAAATTCAGCCAGTTCCTGCTCAACCAGCTGAACTGTGATCCACCTGAGGGCAGCTTTAGTAAATGTAAGTGATGGACAGTCTGTGGCAAAGGTGTTGACCAGACTGATGGACATCTGGCCCTACCAGATCCAAAAATATGAATAAGAATATGAATATGAAATGTAAAATAGCTGGACTGGGCTGCTGAGTCTACAAGTTCATCAGATGGAGTCTTCAAGAGACCCAAGGTTTATATTGTGGGGGAGTCGGGACTGAGTCTAAGAGGGACCTGGGAGGCGTCTGTAAGAAGGTGGGGACAAGTCTATGTGAGAAGGGGGCTGCAGGGAGGTCCTTACATGTTCCTTCCTCCCTAAAGACTCCTCCATACTCCCTTACAGACTTGTCTCCACCTTCTTACAGAACTCCCCCCCCCCCCCCCCGACTTCTCCCTGCTACCTGGCAGACGGAGAAAGAGGGATGGAGGGAGAGAAAGAGGGATGGAGGGAGAGAGAGAGAGAGAGAGAGAGAGGGGGGGGGAATGGAGGGAGAGAGAAAAGGGGGTGGAGGGGGGAAAAAAATCATACAATCCTATGTACACAATCCTATACCCACAATTGATCCAGAGGAAGGCGAAAAACCCCAGCAAAGCACGAACCAATTTGTTCCAGCAGGGGAAAAAAATTCCTTCCTGATCCCCCGAGAGGCGATCGGATATTCCCTGGATCAACTAATCCTATCAAGTAATTCCTCTCTGGCCAGTGTACACACATGTTGTGGCAATAATTAAACCCTATGCTCATATCCCAATAGTTTATACATATATATAACCCATCAGGTGCTACAGAGGTGTGACCACATGAATGGACCCTCTGCACGCTGCTATACACCCTTTCTAGCACACTTTCCACCATAATAGGGCTTTTTAGTTCACATGCGTTGCAATACATAGTCTACATAGTTAGTCTGGTGGAAAAAAGACTCAAGTCCATCTAGTTCAACCAATAAAAGTGGAAAACTCAATCATACAATTCTATACTCACAGTTTATCCAGAGGAAGGCAAAATACCCCAGCAAAGCATGAACCAATTTCCTCCAGCAGGGGAAAACATTCCTTCCTGATCCCTCGAGAGGCAATCGTATATTACCTGGATCAACTAATCCCATCAAGTAATCCCTCTCTGGCCAGTGTGAGTTGATGAGATTCACAGCTTCCTACTTATGGGAATTAAGAGTAGCACGTGTCCTACTGCTACATACGTGCTTCTGGCCTGTGGGGGCATTGCCTTGTTAGGGCATAATAATTAGATGAGTTTATGAGGGGTTTCCCCTGCAACAATCAGCAAAGATATCAGAAATAATGCCCAGTTTTGTTGAACATAGGTGTGATCCCGGCTTACGAGCCCCCAATGTTTTACCGGGGTTAATTTGAAGTTTAGGCATTTATAAGGTGTAAAAGGTATCTTCACTGGATTGAAGATGTAAAAAGGTGTAAAGAAAGTTAAATTGAATGCGTACGTGCCTAAACTATCTATGTACCTTTGTTAGGCATATAACACTAATATATACAACTAGTTGTTAGGTAGCTTTAAATAAGGGACTGTTCTAATGGATGATGCATGCTTCTAATGAAGATGTCCTCAGCGGGTCGGAGAGCAGAGTTACGACTGTTCCCTTCCTTCCAGCGCTCCAGCTCTGAGCGTTGTTCCCAAACCTCACCTCAGATAGATGATCCCAAGTAAAGAAAGAGTCACCCTCTCTACTCTTGTGAGATGCACTAGAGCAGTGGTTCTCAACTCCAGTCCTCAGGACCCACCAACAGGCCAGATTTTAAGTATTACCTTGGGTAGTTGCAGACTAGAATACTGCAATCACTGAGCAGCAAGTGATATCACCTGTGATGTATTTCAGCTATCTTGCAAACCTGGCCTGTTGGTGGGTCCTGAGGACTGGAGTTGAGAACCACTGCACTAGAGGCATGCTACTTACTTTAACAGGTGGTAAAAGTAAACCCAGTGCATGCCAGGTACACAATACAAAGTAACTAATATTGGAAAACAAAAAACTCTGCAAGGTACCCTTCCTGAAGCATCAACCATCAATAAAATTTATGAAGATTATAATCCTTCAGCAAACAAAATTTATGGAGAGTATAAGGTCTAAACCAGACGGGTGGACATACTTAAGCTGGCCATAGATGAGTCTTTTTTTGGCAGAACGGAAAAAACAAAGAGGTTCCTCCATCCACCCAAGCGAGGTAGATGGAAGTATCTCCCCACCCCCATTCCCCAGCCGGACTCTCCAGTGATAGAGAAAAGTTTTCCAAACTTCATGTTTTACAGAAGTTAATCTGTTGACTTGTGTCGAAGAGGGACAGCCAAGCATGGACCGAAAAGACCAGACTGATGGACATCTGGTCCTACCAGATCCAGGAATATGACATATGTAAAATAGCTGGACTGGGTTGCTGAGCCTACAAGTTCATCGGATGGAGTCTTCAAGAGACTCAAGATTTATATTGTGGGGGAGTCGGGACTGAGTCTGAGAGGGAGCTGGGAGGAGTCTGCGAGGGAGGAGTCTGTAAGAAGGTGGGGACAAGTCTGTGGGGGAGTGAGAAGGGGGCTGCAGGGAGGAAGGAGTGTGCAAGGAGGGGAGTCCTTACATGTTCCTTCCTCCCTAAAGACTCCTCCATACTCTCTTACAGACTTGTCTCCACCTTCTTACAGAAGCCCCTCCACTCCCCCACAGACTTCTCCCTGCTACCTGGCAGACGGAGAAAGAGGGATGGAGGGGGAGAAAGAGGGATGGAGGGGGAGAAAGAGAGAGAGAGAGAGAGAGAGAGAGAGAGAGAGAGAGAGAGAGAGAGAGAGAATAACTCTAACCTCTCGGAAAACAGTCACGGGATGAATATGTATAATTATATTGATGACACGGTCTGACCGGGATGTGGATCTGATTTCCGTGAATGTCCCGGGCAGATCGGGACTGTTGGTACCTATGCTCTATATATACGGTATTTCATGGTTGCTGATGTTAATGGTGGTTGATACTTGTTAGGTCTGAAATACCTTGCATTGTTTTATGCTAGTTTTCCATAAGCTACCGGTACCTGGTGTGCGTTTGGTTGCATTTTGGCTGCTGCATGGCTCTCCATGCGTCACTTACGAATGAAAAGCCACTGAACAATGCCTGTTTTGTGTCTGAAATCGGCATTTGTTTCTTTACAAGGTCTTCCAGCTTGATTACCGATTCTGTAATTTCTGTGGGGCTCTGAAAAAGAAAAGGAGAGAGAAATTAGATATTATGAGAAATTTTAGGGAAAAAATACACTTTATTGAATTAAAAAAACAAAACAAAATGTACAACCCATTTTTTTGGTGTAAAATATGAAAGATGATGTTACGCCGAGTAGATAAATACCCAACATGTCATGATTTATAATTTCACACGCTCGTTGAATGGCGCCAAACTACGGTACTTAAAAATCTCCATAGGCGACACTTTAAAAATGTATACAGGTTACCAGTTTGGAGTTACAGAGGAGGTCTAGCGCTAGAATTATTGCTCTCGCTCTGGTGTTCGCTGCTAAATCTCACATGTGTGGTTTGAACACCGTTTATATATATGTGGGCTTGACCTTCATATGCATTCACCACTGCGTGCAAGCCCGGGGGGATGGGTGCACTTTTAACAAAAAGTTCTATTATTATTTATTTTATTACTTTTTTACACTGTCCCCTAAAAAACATGTTTTTAATCACTTTCAATGTAAACATCCCTTGTGATAGAGATAAGCAGTGACTGGTCCTCTTTATGGAGAGATCTGGGGTCAAAAGGACCCCAGATCTTTCCTCTACAATGTAAAGCATTATATTAAAAACAAAATCATTGATCTAATGCTTTATAAAAAAAGAGTGGAAGCCATCTTTCCTCCGCTCATCTGTTGCCAGCTGCCGCAACCACCGGAGCACTTCTCGGGGCTACCGATCATCCAGGTAAGCCCGGGAACCACATATTGCTGCAGCCAAATCCCCGGTATTTCTCTTCTGACCGAGGACGTCATTTGTCTATGACCCGGTCGGAAAGTGGTTAAGTACAATGATACCGTCTCACAAATGGCATACCTTTTGAAGTCATACACCTATGAAGTCATAAAAGCAGTGTTATAAAGTAATCATCATTTAGACTAAATTATCCCACTAGACAGCGCTAATGTTGAGCAATTGAAACTTGTGGCCAACAACACATAAAGGGACAGTCTTATAACAGAAAAGAGTCCTTTAAAAGAAAATCCCTTGTAAAAGGGAAGTGATGAAAAGTTCAGGGTGTAATTCAGATAATCTACAGGTGATCTTGAGAAAAAGTCCTCCACATGCACCTTCCACCGATCACTTGATCACTTGTGAAATCCACCCGGTGACAAGCACTCTCTCCCCTAGGGGGTTAAACTCACCAGAAAAGGGGAGTAATAGAGCCTTCAGAGCCAGCACTCTTTAGACGTAGTAGTATCTTGTCATCATCACTATACACAGGGTCACAGGTTTGCAGGGCTCATAATGAATCAAAAAACAGAAAGAAAGGTGCACATAGCGTAATCCCGTTTATTGATTCAAACCCCTTGTACAAAGACAGACAGAGAACCCCCCCTTCAATAAAAATACGTTCATCAAATAAAATAAACAGCAAGCAATCAATCAAACAGGCAGGTATTGCCAGTATGTACACTTCACCCAGAACTGTCAGCGCCGCTACACAGGAAAGACTCGATACTTCCTGGTTGAAGGACGCCCTCTGTTGAAGTCAAAGGATATGACGAAACGCGTCAGGGCGTGGCCAATACGACGCCGGAAGTGACGTGTGCGCTCCACCTGGGTCACCTGCACAACCAGGAAGTATCGAGTCTTTCCTGTGTAGCGGCGCTGACAGTTCTGGGTGAAGTGTACATACTGGCAATACCTGCCTGTTTGATTGATTGCTTGCTGTTTATTTTATTTGATGTACGTATTTTTATTGAAGGGGGGGTTCTCTGTCTGTCTTTGTACAAGGGGTTTGAATCAATAAACGGGATTACGCTATGTGCACCTTTCTTTCTGTTTTTTGATTCATTATGAGCCCTGCAAACCTGTGACCCTGTGTATAGTGATGATGACAAGATACTACTAAGTCTAAAGAGTGCTGGCTCTGAAGGCTCTATTACTCCCCTTTTCTGGTGAGTTTAACCCCCTAGGGGGGAGAGTGCTTGTCACCGGGTGGATTTCACAAGTGATCAAGTGATCGGTGGAAGGTGCATGTGGAGGACTTTTTCTCAAGATCACCTGTAGATTATCTGAATTACACCCTGAACTTTTCATCACTTCCCTTTTATAAGGGATTTTCTTTTAAAGGACTCTTTTCTGTTATAAGACTGTCCCTTTATGTGTTGTTGGCCACAAGTTTCAATTGCTCCACATTAGCGCTGTCTAGTGGGATAATTTAGTCTAAATGATGATTACTTTATAACACTGCTTTTATTTGTTTTGTTTTTTTTCTCTGGTTTGAGACAGCTGCTGCTCACTAGATTGTCTCTCTGTCTAGACAGACACAGTGGAGTTCAATCTTATTTTTAGCTTTTAATTGCATACTGTTGTGTGTTTATGATATACACTTTTGATCATTCTTTTTAGTATCAATATATCTACACCTTGGGTCTGTTTGGGTGTTTGGCGCTGAGCAGTGTTTTCTGCAGGCCTGGTGAAACGCTTTATATCTCACCTATGAAGTCATACCTTCCCTCTATAAACACCTATGATGTCATACCTTCCCTCTATAAACACCTATGATGTCATAGCTTTCCTCTATAAACACCTATGAAGTCATACCTTCCCTCTATAAACACCTATGATGTCATAGCTTTCCTCTATAAACACCTATGATGTCATAGCTTTCCTCTATAAACAATGTCATGATGGGTCACTACTTTTGTACAGTGATTGGAACCTCTACTTACCGATCGCATTACAAAAGGTGGGGGTGTCTTCCGTGCCTCCACCTCCTCCCAATTTACGCCATTGAAAAATGGGTGTTGTCGAATGTTGGCCATGGCCTCTTTTCGTATTTTCGGGTCTTTGTGCAGGAACTGCGGGGGAAAAAAGAAAACAGAAAAACATCAGATCACTATAATAACGCAACAATGCTAAGAGGCCTATTAATGAAGACCTAAGGTTATCACACTCCACACAGAGCTGTCAATTAGAGCTGGATCTTGGGGGGTGCTGGGGTTAGCTGAGCCCCCCCCCCAGATTTCATTCATACCCCCCCCCCCCCAGGACCTTACTGAGGGGCTGGGGGGCACTGCTCATTCCCAGCAATGTAGAGTCAGCAGTGCTGGGACAAGGCCATTTGGTGCCCAGGGCGAAGATGGCAAACTGCGCCCCCCCCTTTTTAAGAAAGAATCGATGTTGTTTAAAAACAAGAACTTACTTATTATTATTATTATTATTATTATTATTATTATTATTATATTAAGGGACACTCTGATGGGCAAATTGTATGTTAAGGGGAACCCTGATGGGCACATTTTATATTAAGGGGCACTCTGATGGGCACAAAAAATGTGCCCCTTAACGTAAAATATGCCCATCAGAGTGCCCTTTAACATAAAATCTGCCCATCAGAGTGCCCCTTAATACAAAATGTGCCCATCAGTGTTGCTCTTAAAATAAAATCTGCCCATCAGAGTGCCCTTTAACATAAAATGTGCCCATCAGCGTGCCCCTTAACATAAAATAAGGGTCACGCTGATGGCCACCTTTTATGTGAAGGGGCACTCTGATGGGCACATTTTATTTTAAGGGGCACGCTGATGGGTATATTTTTAATGTGCATGCTGATGAGCACATTTTATGTTAAGGGGCACTCTGATGGGCACACCAAAATGTGTCCATCAGTGTGCCCCTTAAGAAAATATGCCCATCAGTGTGCGCATTAAAAATATACCCATCAGCGTGCCCCTTAAAATAAAATTTGTCCATCAGAGTGCCCCTTAACATAAAAAAAGGTGCCCATCAGCGTGACCTTTAACAAAATAAGCCCAGCAGTGTGCAAAATATAAAAATATGCCCATTAGTGGCCCACATACCCTGAATGCAGGAGGGCACAACTGAAATACCAAAGGGGCGGAAGCTGCGAGCTGTGGAGAGCCAGGACCCGGGAACCGCGAGTAGCAGGGGGGCGAGGCGCAGCGCACGTGAGGTCACGCCCCTACTCGAGGCCCGTGAGTGCGAGCTGGTCTTCTGTCAACTCCAAGACCTGCCGTGAGGAGCAAGGGGCGGGCGCACGCACGCAGCATCACTGGTTGCTGGGGAAACTCGCGGTCCCAGCAAACTAGTGACGGCTGTTTTAGAAGGACACTTCACTGCGCCCCCCTACACCCAATAATTTGTACCGCCCCTTCCGCCCACCCCTTGTAACAGCTCTGAGAGTCAGCATGGCTGCACAGTGTCCACCCCCAGGGTAGGACTGTTTGTGAATGAAGGACTGAGGGCTCTGATGGGGGGGGGGGGGGCACTCTAATGTGTAGGGAAGACTTGATATGATGGGATGAGCTTTAATGTGTAAAGGGGGACTCAATCTAGTATGAAGGGGAGACTCTCGTGTGATGGGTAGGCTCTAATGTGAAGGGAGCTCAGATATAATGAAGGAATGCTGGTGTGAGGGGGGATCTGATGTGGTGGGGAAGACTCTGATGTGAAGAAGGGACCCTGATGTGAAGAGGGAGGGGGGGCCCTGATGTGAAGAAGGGACCCTGATGTGAAGAGGGAGGGGGGGCCCTGATGTGAAGAAGGGACCCTGATGTGAAGGGGGGGGCTCTGATGTGAAGAAGGGACCCTGATGTAAAGAGGGGGGCTCTGATGTGAAGAAGGGACCCTGATGTGAAGGGGGAGGGGGGGCTCTGATGTGAAGAAGGGACCCTGATGTGAAGGGGGAGGGGGGGCTCTGTTGTGAAGAAGGGACCCTGATGTGAAGGGGGAGGGGGGGGCTCTGATGTGAAGAAGGGACCCTGATGTGAAGGGGGAGGGGGGGCTCTGATGTGAAGAAGGGACCCTGATGTGAAGGGGGAGGGGGGCTCTGATGTGAAGAAGGGACCCTGATGTGAAGGGGGAGGGGGGGCTCTGATGTGAAGAAGGGACCCTGATGTGAAGGGGGAGGGGGGCTCTGATGTGAAGAAGGGACCCTGATGTGAAGGGGGAGGGGGGGGGCTCTGATGTGAAGAAGGGACCCTGATGTGAAGGGGGAGGGGGGGGCTCTGATGTGAAAAAGGGACCCTGATGTGAAGGGGGGGGTGCTCTGATGTGAAGAAGGGACCCTGATGTAAAGAGGGGGGGCTCTGATGTGAAGAAGGGACCCTGATGTGAAGGGGGAGGGGGGGGCTCTGATGTGAAGAAGGGACCCTGGTGTGAAGGGGGAGGGGGGGGGCTCTGTTGTGAAGAAGGGACCCTGATGTGAAGGGGGAGGGGGGGGCTCTGATGTGAAGAAGGGACCCTGATGTGAAGGGGGAGGGGGGGCTCTGATGTGAAGAAGGGACCCTGATGTGAAGGGGGAGGGGGGGGGGCTCTGATGTGAAGAAGGGACCCTGATGTGAAGGGGGAGGGGGGGCTCTGATGTGAAGAAGGGACCCTGATGTGAAGGGGGAGGGGGGGCTCTGATGTGAAGAAGGGACCCTGATGTGAAGGGGGAGGGGGGGGGGCTCTGATGTGAAGAAGGGACCCTGATGTGAAGGGGGAGGGGGGGGCTCTGATGTGAAGAAGGGACCCTGATGTGAAGGGGGAGGGGGGGGGGCTCTGATGTGAAGAAGGGACCCTGATGTGAAGGGGGAGGGGGGGCTCTGATGTGAAGAAGGGACCCTGATGTGAAGGGGGAGGGGGGGCTCTGATGTGAAGAAGGGACCCTGATGTGAAGGGGGAGGGGGGGGCTCTGATGTGAAGAAGGGACCCTGATGTGAAGGGGGAGGGGGGGCTCTGATGTGAAGAAGGGACCCTGATGTGAAGGGGGAGGGGGGGGCTCTGATGTGAAGAAGGGACCCTGATGTGAAGGGGGAGGGGGGGCTCTGATGTGAAGAAGGGACCCTGGTGTGAAGAGGGAGGGGGGGCTCTGATGTGAAGAAGGGACCCTGATGTGAAAGGGGAGGGGGGGGCTCTGATGTGAAGAAGGGACCCTGATGTGAAGGGGGAGGGGGGGGGCTCTGTTGTGAAGAAGGGACCCTGATGTGAAGGGGGAGGGGGGGGCTCTGATGTGAAGAAGGGACCCTGATGTGAAGGGGGAGGGGGGGCTCTGATGTGAAGAAGGGACCCTGATGTGAAGGGGGAGGGGGGCTCTGATGTGAAGAAGGGACCCTGATGTGAAGGGGGAGGGGGGGGCTCTGATGTGAAGAAGGGACCCTGATGTGAAGGGGGACGGGGGGGGGGGGCTCTGATGTGTAGGGGAGCCCTGGTGTGATGAGGGGACTCTGATGCAGATGGGCAGACTGAAGCTCATCACTTTGATCTGCAGATGAATGAAACAGTAGATACAAAAGTAACAATGTTCTAATGAATGTTTAAGGATCCATGGTGAGGATTTGAAGCTAGGACTATTTGTGAAGGGGGGGGGGGGACAGATGGCTCTCTTGTCATATGAAGGGGGGGGGGGACAGATGGCTCTCTTGTCATATGAAGGGGGGGGGGGACAGATGGCTCTCTTGTCATATGAAGGGGGGGGGGGGGACAGATGGCTCTCTTGTCATATGAAGGGGGGGACTCTAATCTGTTTTGATGGTATGTCCCCTGACTTACTGCACCCCCGGGTCAGACAATCTAGATCCAGTCCTGCTGGCAATTCACATCCTATTAATAAAATGCATAGTGGTGTGTGTTTTTCTTTACAGTCATTAGAATGAATTTGGCTTTACTTGTTTCAGAGCTGCAAAGCACAAACTAAAATGTAAAAAGCCTGGATGGGCCTTTAGGTCCACTTTCCTTGTCCCACTATGAGGCTGTCCATACATACCTGGCATAGAAAGTGTACAAGAACGCGGTCGTCGCCACGCCGGAATCTTGGCTTTCCCCAGCTTATGTTTCCCATAACTTCTTCTATGGATTCTCCGTAGAAAGGATTCATTCTAAAGATCGTCTTATATAGTAAAATCCCCAGCGAGAAATAATCGGCGGTTTTGTCGTAGGGCTGAGAACGGACCAACTGTAGGGAAATAGGAGAGAAAAGGATCAGGGTGACAATTCAGACACAAAACACACAGCAAAAGTTTTCATTCTTCATTTGTAACTTTTCATTCATTTAGATCCGAGGTCTCCAAACTTTCTAAACAAAGGTCCAGTTTATTGTCCTTCAGACTATAGGAGGGCCGGACTGTGGCCAGTGTGAGTAGAAAATGGGAGTAATAGTGCCCCATCATTGGTGTCAGTGGGAGTAATAGTGCCCCATCATTGGTGTCAGTAGGAGAAATAGTGTCCCATGATTGGTGTCAGTAGGAGAAATAGTGCCCCATCATTGGTGTCAGTGGAATAGTGCCCCATCGTTGGTATTAGTGAGAGGAATAGTGTCCCATCATTGGTATCAGTGGAGGAAAAAATACCCCATCATTGGTATCAGTGGGAGGAATAGTGCCCCATTGTTGGTATCAGTGGAGGAAATAATACCCCATCATTGGTATCAGTGGGAGGAATAGTGCCCCATCGTTGGTATCAGTGGAGGAAATAATACCCCATCGTTGGTATCATTGGGAGGAATAGTGCCCCATCGTTGGTATTAGTGTGAGGAATAGTGCTCCATCGTTGGTATCAGTGGAGGAAATAATACCCCATCATTAGTACCAGTGAGAGGAATAGTGCCCCATCATTAGTATTCGTGAGAGGAATAGTGCCCCATCATTGGTGTCAGTGGGAGGAATAGTGCCCTTTCTTTGGTGTCAGTGGGATCAATACTGTCTCATTGTTGGCATCAGTAAGTGGAATAGTGCCCCATTATTTGTGTCAGTTAATGGAATAGTGCCCCATCATTGGTATCAGTGGGAGGAATAGTGCCCCGTCATTGATATTAGTGGGAGAAATAGTGCCCCATCATTGGTATCAGTGGGAGGAATATTGTCCCATCATTGGTATTAGTGGGAGGAATAGTGCCCCATCATTGGTGTCAGTGGGAGGAATAGTGCCCCATCATTGGTATCAGTGGGAGGAATAGTGCTCCATCATTGGTATCAGTGGGTGGAATAGTGCCCCATCATTGGTATTAGTGGGAGCAATAGTGCCCCATCATTGGTATCAGTGGGAGGAATAGTGCTCCATCATTGGTATCAGTGGGTGGAATAGTGCCCCATCATTGGTATTAGTGGGAGCAATAGTGCCCCATCATTGGTATTAGCGAGAGGGGGAGGAATAATGCCCCATCATTGGTATCAGCGGGAGGAATAGTGCCCCATCATTGGTATTAGTGGGTGGAATAGTGCCCCATCATTGGTATTAGCGAGGGGGGGAGGAACAGTGCCCCATCATTGGTATCAGCGGGAGGAATAGTGCCCCATCATTGGCATTAGTGGGTGGAATAGTGCCCCATTATTGGTGTCAATGGAAGGAATAGTGTTCCAAAGTTTATATCAGTGGAAGGAAGTATGCCCCATTGTTAGTGTCAGTGGAAGGAAAAGGGCCCCACCATTGGTGTCAGTGGAAGGAAATATGCCCCAATGTTGGCGTCAATGGAAGGAATGGTGCCCCATTGTTGGTGTTAATAGAAGTAATAATGACAGAAATAGTGCCCCGAGGACTGGATAAAGCCAGACAAAGGGCCATATGTGGCCCCCCCACAGTTTGAAGACCACTGATTTAGAACCATCCTACTTCTATGTGTAGTGGACACAAACTAGCCATTACACACGCTCCAGTCTCACCCCCTGTGTACACAGAGCTCATCCTCTTCCCCTGTCAGGGGCAATAAAAGAGAAGGAAAACAAACCTGCACAGGGACAGGGACACCTATTACATTTCAAGCACTCCTGAGAGACGTCTTGGTTGGGTGGTAATTGCACTTCATCTGCATGTTCCCTGTAATTCGGGCCTAATCTGCTTGGTAATCGCACTTTATATATACATGTTGTATCATTGCTCTGTGTATACAGGTTCTCTTTACTTCTGGACAGACCTAATCTGGTCTTTTATGGCCTTGTGTATTCAGGTTCTCATAAATTCAGGACTAATGTGGTGGATAAATAACCTGTAAATGGGTGCACTGGACCAGCGCAAAGCTTTCTACTTACCTCTGGGGCCCAGAAAGTCCGTGTTCCATATTTTCTTGTCACTGTCCTCGATCCGAACATGTTGGTTTCTGCTAAGCCAAAGTCCCCGATTCTCACATGTCCAGTGCCGTCTATGAGAATGTTCTCAGGCTTTAGATCCCTGTGAAAAAAAGAAAGAAAAAAAGAGTGTCAGCTCTGCAGTTCAGACAATTACCCCCCCCCCCCCCCATATATCCTGGTATTCATGGTCCATTGAGGGATCAACATTCACAAAGCTCCCTTTCCTAGCACTGCCCATAGATACGATCCAGGAAACAATCGTATCTTTCATGAACTGATTGCCCGCTGGACGATCGTTTAGAAAGGAAGTCACATGTCTAGTGTGTTTATTTCCTGTGATCAACAGCTCCATATTGTGGCCATAATGCAGAATGTTCCTGAAATACTTCAATCATAAAAATACTGCATTATGGCCACTAGAAGGAGCTGACGGGCTCAGGAAATAAATATATTCGACACAATACAGCAATTCTTTTTCACTGTGAGTAGGGACGCACCGCTGAAAACTGTAGGCAATAAATAGGGTTATCAGCATTTGGCTGATAGGAAAAAAAAAAGGCGCCGATAAAGGCATGCTGTGTCCCATTGACTTTAATGCAAAATCGCGTCCCATTGACTTCAATGCAAAAATGTGTCCTATTGACTTCAATGCAAAACCACCTCCTGTTGGCTTCAATGCAAAACCGCCTCCTGCTGACTTCAATACAAAGTCGCGTCCCATTTTTGCAATGTCTTGAATGGCGGAGGATGATCGGGTGAGTGTGCACTCACCTTCGTCCTTTCCACCAATAGGGTATAGTAACCATTAAGATACGGAGGCAGTGAGAGCAAGGGAGGGGGGGGGGAGGGACAGATTGTAAAACGACTGAATATAGTTACCTGTGAGCTACACCCTTGGAGTGCAAGAAATCCAGACCGCAGAGGAGCTCCGCTGCCAGGAGTCTGATGGTGGGGAGGTCACCTGGATCTATGATGTTTTCCTTCTGGTAGAGGTCTCCTCCGCCGAGATATTCCATAACATAGAACATATAATCCTGGGGAAGGAAATACAGACAAGTCAGTGATAAGTGACACCCATCGTACAATTTGCTGTTCCGTTCTCACTTTCTGGCAGCTGCCACAAATACTGTAGGGTGGTTCCTCCACGGAGAAAGGACATGTATACTAAACTTCTCAATACCATAACCCTTTGCTAACATGTTCCTAGTCTTCCCCTACATCAAACTAATCTAATCCAATATCTAATACTTGAAGTCCAGACAAATATAAAACATTGCTTGATTCCATTGGTGTATTCATGACAACTATTTCAAGAATACAGCCAGTAAAAATACCGAAAAGCTATTTTTATATTAGCTTGTAGGCAAGTGCAGTCTATTTTCTCCACTGCGGGTGGCGCTGTCCGCAGCGGCAATGCAGATGGGGGAGGAAGTCGAGAGGAAGCTAGGTCCTCTATGGTTTCGTCAGTCACAAGGAGGCAGCTATCCGATTGGATGCTGGCACCCCAGGTGACTTTGGTGGCCCTCTTGGGTCAGGCAGAGTGTATTTAAGACCCTGGCTCCAGGGTTTGGTGCGCATTTTGTGAGTGGCTAAAGTAGGGACAGGTCACTTGTCTGTCGGGGACAGTGCTTAGCATCAGGGAAGTGTTCCGGAGGAGTAGGGTAAGTGCAGGGACTGGCCATCCTACCTGGAAGCCTCCACATTTGGGTACAGACCGGCCAGGCCACATTCCACCCCCTGGAGACAGATGCTTTTGGCACCTCCAAGTCACCAATCTGATGTCACAACTAGGGTTGCCACCTCATCCCTTTAAACCCGAAAACACATAATAATTACACAGGTTCTGTGGCTGATTAAGGTGGTAATTAAACTCACTTAGTGTCTTATCTGCATTCAATTAGCCACAGAACCCGTGTAATTCATATGTGTTCAGGTTTAAAGGGATGAGGTGGCAACCCTAGTCACAACGCT
Organism: Lithobates clamitans; assembly: GCA_037952925.1. Classification (NCBI taxonomy): domain Eukaryota; kingdom Metazoa; phylum Chordata; class Amphibia; order Anura; family Ranidae; genus Lithobates; species Lithobates clamitans. The sequence continues at coordinate 103,158 of JBBGZY010002250.1, read as the reverse complement.
TTTACACCTTATGAGTGTTCCAGGTCGGTTTGACTTACCGCCGGGACTGTTGTGTATTACTGGACTTCTGTTACAATATATTCCTGTTTCTGCACTTAGACTCTGTGTGTTTTCTGCCCGCCGCACCTACTTACCTCCTGTTAGGAGGCTGGGGATGGGTGACCAAGCTCCATTGTTTGACTACTGCAGAGAGAAAGTGAGGTCACTGACCCTGCAACGTCATCTGGCAGGGGTGCCTTGCTCACCATATGGAAGGGTTGCCTTGATCACATGCGTACATGCAGATATCATCAAGCAATGTTCGTTCTACTATACATTATATTTTCTATATGCCATTCATTTAGTACCTCTTTTCTTTTGACTTTTCCAAAAACGGACTCACCTCTGTTTGGAATGTGGCGTAAGCGTGAGCGCAGAAAGGGCTGCCCTCAGCTATCTCCAGGACCTGACGCTCAGCGTGGATGAGGTTTCGGTGACAGTTAATTAGAGAGATCTTGAGGACCATCTTTATGGCCACCAGTTTGCCGCTGTCACGATGGGTCGCCAGTAAAACCTGTAGGAGAGAGAAAGGTTAGTACATCATCATTTCCATGTGCTTTAGCTGTAACTACAAAACTTGTACAACATGAATTCTGACTTCTAGAGGATTCTAGAACTATAGTGGGAGGTAGAGCAGAACAGGCAGTGTGAATATTTATGGCACTCCAAAAAATCACTGGGGAGGTGAGCCCAGAAGGTGGAGGGAGAGCCCATAAATAGTCTGAGGCCTGGGCAGCAGGGTGCAGTGTTGCTGGGTCATGTCTTGCTGACTCTGCCCCTGGGGCAGGAGTGCTAGAGAAGCCTTGGTGAAGACATTGAGGTCCCAGAGAGGCTTAGCTGAGGGGCCTATTCACAAGCTGAAATAATTAAGTCTGGAGAAGTTAACGGGAGAGAGCCAGGAGGAAGTTGGTGGGAAAGAGTCCAACTGTTCTGTGGTGGTGTGAGCCTACATCTCCCTCACTAGGAAGCACCTGGTTGATATCAGCAGAAGGCAACCAGTGATCCTGTCCTTGTTTTTGTAACCAAGAAGCATATCAAAAACAAATGGGCAAAAAGAAACCCAAAGAGAAGGAGTTGCCTAACAAGACCAGGCAGTTTGACTGGTAATGCTTTTTTTACAAAAATCTACAAAATTTACTAAAATTTAAAACCTCCCCCACCTCACATTGATTAAAAATGACAACATTGTCATAAATTGTAAGGGAAGCAGCTGCTCGCTTAAGACCAACCATGCAAACCAATACTAAATGATCTAGACAGAGGTTTCCCTCCTAGGAGCAATTGGCCGAGGGACTATTGGACAGATTCCCAATAGAAGCGAAGACAGAGGGGAGGTAACCAAAGGACTAATCATCCCAGGCCAAACAGGCTAATAACCAATAGGGCAAACCTCCACCCTCAGTACGTGTTGTCCTCCCCCAGAGTACTGTTCAAATAATGCCGGTCAGCTATTGTGCATGGTTGGTCATATGTGACCAGCTGCTCCCGGTGCCATTTATGGCAATGTTGTCATTTTTAATCTGTGTGAGGTGGAGGAGGTTTTGAATTTTTGTAAATTTTTTTTGGATAATAAAAGCATTACTAGTTTTGTTAAGTAGCCCCTTCTCTTTGGGTTTCTTTTCGCCTATTTTCAATCTCTTGAGGGAGTACAAGTCACCAGCAGCATTAGGAATCCTGTGGGACATTCAGTGTGTGAAGTGCAGCCAGAAGTTGAGGAGTCCTCAGATTGTTCAGTTTATGGGTATCCTATGCTCCCTATCCCTATCCACCCATAGACAGTTTTATGAACAAGTGGGAAAAAAAAGTGCCTGTGTGTGCCCTAAAAGGGGAAATAGGACCAAATTCACCAGTGGCTCCATAGAGGGTGCTCTACACAAGTATTGTGGAGGGGAACCCAGGGATGGTCAGCTCATTTGCTTAGTACTCCATTCCCTCCCTCCCCCCCCCCCCTGCACCCACCATACAACTGTCCCTGAGGATGGTCATGTTGGTTCCCCCTTTGTCTATGGACCCCTCATTTGTATCTCTGGTTACTTACCTTTCCGAACCCTCCTTGTCCAAGAATTTTATGATAGATGAAGCTCTCCGGACCCAGAGGGGTCTCTATGCGTTCTGTGGTAGGGATATTTGTTGTCCCGCCAACTCCTAGAGAGAGAAAAGAAAAAAAAAATATTATTCTGTCCCCATACAAATCAAATTACTCTACTAAGTTCTATTGGCAATTAAAGCCTCTTGCACATTATAATTTGCATTGCCACACTCAATATGCACCTTTAAACTTGCAGCTGGGGGGGGCAGTAAAGACATAATTAAGCTCCGAGGGGGCAGAGCGAAACGCATGGGGGAGTGGCCTGGTGGGAGCCCAGGCTGAGGTTGCCACATACCATCACAGGTGGCCTTGCTTCAATAAGGGATTTTCATTCTTCCACAAATTGACATTTGGAGCCAGGACAGGCTCCCTCCCCTGCCAGCAGTGAACCGGGACTAGCACTCTTTCCTAGCCCGAGCGGCTCACAATCACTGGGGGGGGAGTAAAGACACGTGGTTGAGCTGTGTTTTAATCCCCCCTCAACTGCTCCCCCTTAAGCTGTAAGGCAGCATTGCAGTGCGGCAAAACTGATCTTCTCCGTAGCATTCAGCAGACACTACGGCTCCCGTAACTCAACCCATTCAACTGAATGGGGCTGTGCTGCACCTGTGCGCAATGCAGGAGCTGGTAGAAGGAAGCTCTCATACCTGCCTAAGCCAGGGAGGGTCATAGAAACTCCAATTTGTGTCATGTATTGTTTGTATCATGTATTGTTGGTATCATGTGTGTATTTTTTCTGCACAGAAATATGCAACAAGTATTCAGTTCTCTGCACAGAAAAAAAAAAAAACCTCATATGACGCCAACATTATGATGTCAGCAGGGAACAATTGTCTTCTATGTGTCCTCGCAGAGACCTAAGTTAACCACTTCAGCTCCGGAAGATTTAGCCCCCTTCCTGACCAGGCCATTTTTTTGCAATACGGCAATGCGTTATTTTAACTGACAATTGCGCGGTCGTGCGACACTGTACGCAAATAAAAGTTGTATCCCTTTTTCCCCACAAATAGAGCTTTCTTTTGGTGGTATTTGATCACCTCTGCCTTTTTAATTTTGAAAAAAGAAAATATTTTTTTTTACTTTCTGCTATAACACATCCAAGGAAATCTTCATCAATTTCGGCCAATATGTATTCTACTACATGTTTTTTGCTAAAATAAAATCCCAATAAGCGTATATTGATTGGTTTGGGCAAAAGTTATAGCGTCCACAACCTATGGGATATATTTATGAAATTTTTATTTATTTATATTTTGCTATTAATTGCGGCGATCAGCGACTTATAGTGGGAATGCGATATTGCGGCGGACAAATTGGACATTAACTGACACTTTTGACACTTTTTGGGGACCAGTGACACTAATACAGTGATCAGTGCTAAAAAATATGCTAATACTAATGACACTGGCTGGGAAGGGGTTAACATCAGGGGAGCAATGAAAGGGTTAACTGTGTGCCTAGCCAGTGTTTTAGACCCCTTTCACACTGAAGGCGCTTTTCAAGCATTTTAGCTCTAAAAATAGCGCCTGTAAAGCACCTGAAAAGAGCCTCTCAAGCCCCCCCAGTATGGAAGTCATAGTGCTCTCACACAGGGGCGGTGCACTTACAGGACCAAAAAAAAAAGCAGCATCTTTGGGGCGGAGAGGGAGCGGTGTATATACCGCACCTAAACTGCCCCTGCCATTGGAATCAATGGGCTGCGCTGCCAAAGTGCTTGAAAAGCGCTTCAGCAGCGGCGCTTTTAACCCATTGTTAACCCCTTCTTTGGGGTTAAAAGCTCCCCGCTCCCGCCCGCACAGTGCCGGTAAAGCGCCGCTAAAACTAGCGGCGCTTTACTGCTAAAGCTTGGGCGGTCTGAGTATGAAAGTAGCCTTAGTTTAGTGGGGGAGGTACTTTTACTACGGGAAGGCATGGATCCGTATTCCTGCTTTGCAGAGACACAGGATCCATGCCCTCCCTACTGACAGAACGGCGATCTGCCCTGTTTACATAGGAACCGCTGCTCTGCCTGTGTACCGAACGATCGGTGGGTGCCGGTGGATATCGGGTCTGTGGGACCCGCTGATCTGCTACTTCTGTATATAAATTTGTGCCTAGGGAATGATTACTAACTGTGGGGAAAGTGCTTTTACTACTTGAAGACATGGATCAGTGTTTCTGCTTCACAGAAACACAAGATCCGTGTCTTCTGTACTCACAGAATGAAAGTCTGCCCTGTTTACATAGGCAGACCGTCGTTCTGTCAGAGTACCAAACGATCGGCGGGTCCCAGTAAAATCACAGCGGGAGCGAGCCACCAGCAGTGCACACTCGTGCCCACTACCCGGAAGTGCAGTATCACACACATATATATATATATATATATATATATATATATATATATATATATATATATATATATATATATATATATGTGTGATCCTGCACAACGTGGTCACCCTATAGTAGGAATACTGCTGTTGGCAACTGGTTAAAAAACGCACGTCTCTGCACATGGAGTGACCAAGCCCAGAATATTCCAAGCAAGTGAATTCTGTGTTTTTATCCCATCAGTTTTACTGCAGGTATGGTGTGAACGGGGGCCTTATCCTTGTTGGGCCGGTTAGCAGGTTGCCCACCCCTCAGTTGGACTACATTTGGACTTCCTGAGAGTGAAAGACCCTAACAGTGATAAATGGTTTGTCTCATCCTCCTAACCGCTACATCTGCAAGACAGCTTGTTCTGTTGAAAAACAACAGATTACTGGCTGGATCACCAGATGACAATAAAAGAATGAAAGACAATCCAATGCAGCCATCACATCTAAGAATTGGTAAGCTGCAATATAATAAATGTTTGCTTTTGAGTTTAATACTGCTTTAAAGGCGGTATTAAACCCAAAAGCAAACGTTTATTATAGTGCAGCTTACCAATTCTTAGGTGTGATGACTGCATTTGTTTTCTTTTTTCGGGCTCTCTTTGTTCTATTTTCATATGGCGATCCAACCAGCAAGTCTGTTTTTTATTTTTGTTTTGTTTTTTTCAGTAGAATGTATAGGTTTACATGGATGAGACAAACCATTTTTAAGACAGACAGGGGTGCGTAAAATGATCAGATTTTATTTATTCGTGTAAAACCTTTATCCAAAAAGGCAAATAAACTGTTTGCTGTAACTGCTTATAAAGTATGAGCAGGGTTTGGCTTCAGTTTGTTGTTGTATTTACATTTGCTAATACAGTTAACACTCCCCGCAGACTGACAGCGCAAAGGCGTGTTACTGACCAGATCACCAGGTGAAAACAGAGAGGCAAAAAAGCCAAATAGAGGTAAAAAGATGCAACCACCACATCTAATCATTGTTAAGCTGCAATATATTACATTTTTGGTACTGGGCTTTAAAGTTGATGGAGAAATCGCCCATTTTCCCTACCTATGTACTATTTGAAAATGTATCATTATAATCCATACCTGCTGCATCTATTATTAGCTTCTTAAGCTGATTCTCTGCATAGCTCATTGCTATCTCCTTAGCACTATAAGATATCTCCTCCCTGCTCCGCTTTCTTGGAGCCTTGCCTGACTCCCCTACAGAGCCCTGTGCTACCTCCTTAGTGCTAGGAATTATGCGTGCCTTCTTCAGAGTCTTGCCTGACTCTATATCCTCCTCAGCGCTAATACATATCTCCTCCTTGCTCTGCTTCACTGAAGCCATGCATGGCTTCTCTACTGAGCACCGTACTACCTCCTTAGCGCTATCTTCCAGACGTGCCTTCTTCAGAGTCTTGCTTGACTCTATATACTCCTTAGCGCTAATACATATCTCCTTCTTGCTCTGCTTCACTGAAGCCATGCATGGCTTCTCTGATGAGCACCGTACTACCTCCTTAGCGCTATCTTCCAGACGTGCCTTCTTCAGAGTCTTGCCTGACTCTATATACTCCTTAGCGCTATTGCATATCTCCTCCTTGCTCTGCTTCACTGAAGCCATGCATGACTTCTCTGCAGAGCACTGTACTACCTCCTTAGCACTATCTTCCAGACGTGCCTTCTTCAGAGTCTTGCCTGACTCTATATCCTCCTCAGCGCGATCATAGATCTCAGCGCTGCTCCTCTTTCTGGTTGTCATTTTTGACATATTAGATGTTGCACAGCAGAGCATCTCTGCTGAAATCTCTGCTAAAATCGTGTTCATCCTCCAAGGGATTCCTTAGATAGATACAAACCTCCTATCTGCTTGCTTTTCCTCTATATAATATATATTGTGCAATATATATTTATTTGGAATGCAATAAGATAAGAAAATCAGCCAACACAGAAACAGCTGTCTGCACTTGTCAACTGCCAGTGGAAACTGATCACCCAGGTGCTCTGCAGTGCTCTATTTATAGGCTAGCTAGCCTCACTGTTCTTCTTAGCCAATCAGCTTTCAGAATTGCACAGACTGCTGAGATTTGATTTTTTTTTTTTCTAACTGCCAATCTGACCGGTCAGAAAACAAGACAAGGGGCTGATTGTACCTGGAAAGTGGAATAATATGAAATCAGATACAATATTCTGTATTTATAGGATTTCTGAGCTGACAATGTAATTCATATGAGTGTGCTGTGTGTGTTTATTTCATCTGTTAGCTGTTTAAAATAAACATTTTCCCCCCAAAAAATCTCCTTTTATGTGCCTTTCCTGGGTTTATTTTATTTCCAGACTCAAAACTCAATTCACAAAGATTTAACACAAGGAAAAAGGTTTTTCTATTTCTATGAAATCTCATTGGACTTGGCTGAAATGAATGATATTTTTGCTTGTTTGTTTTTAAATAAATGATTTTATCCTGTATTACCAACTGTCACCAAGACTCAAGATTGTAAATAACGTGTCATGTGACTTCCAACTGTCATCCCAACCCCCCCCCCTCCCCCTGTTTCTTACAGATTTTGAAGCTTTGTGCAAACAAGCACTGATATACATGAGGGCTCTTTACTGGAAAAACAAAAGATACATTTGGGATTTTTTTTTTCTTTTTTGGGGGGATAAATACATATCTCTGCACATAGAAAACAATGGTTTACAGCAACAACATAATGCATATAAAATGTAATGCAACGAGCATTTCAGTGCATTTTTTTGTGCAGCATGTAGTGAAAAGACCCTTAATATAGCTCTGACATATGCTACAGCGTAGTACAATTACACATTATCACTATATATTTATATAGCGCCAACATATACCATAGTGCTGTGAAATTCAACATGCCTATTATTATTATTGTTATTATAATAGATTTATATAGCTCTGGCATATACTGCAGCATAGTACAATTACACATTATTACTATATATTTATATAGCACCAACATGTTCCATAGTGCTGTAAAATCCAACACTACTATTATTATTATTATAGTTCTGACATATGCTACAGTGTAGTACAATTACACATTATTACTTTATATTTATATAGCACCAACATGTTCCATAATGCTGTAAAATCCAAGACTATTATTATTTTTACTATACATTTATATAGCTCTAACATATGCTGCAGCGTAGTACAGTTACACATTATTACTATGTATTTATATAGTGCCAACATGTTCCATAGTGCTGTAAAATCCAAGATTATTATTATTGTAGCGGTGTGTTGCCACTAGTTACTAACATCCACGCAAATTCACCCTGCTGCCAGACATCCATACTTCACACTTGTGGACAATGAAAAGTGTTTTGCTTTGTTTTGTTGTATTATTTAGGGAATTGAACCTGGTTGGGGTAAAGTTATATGGGATGCCCATAAAACAAATTGGTATTTGGAATGTTATAGCGGATCTAGCTTACATTGACAAACATCATTAGTAGTTATACTTTATATTTCCTTGAATAAGACAAAAATATGGTAGACTCTAATCTTGACAGTGTTACTTCAGACCGATCTCCTCCTCTGCGCTCTCCCTGCAGACCTCCAGGACACTTCTCCTCCTGCACAACACTTTCCTGTCACAGTAGTAGACATCCTGTCCCACCATCTTGATCTGACTAGGCCTCCCTCTAAATAAGTCCTAGGAGTACTTTCACTTGACGATTTTAATAGGCCAGGGGCCTGCGGTACCCCTTCTTGGCGGCCTTAAAACATTTAATTGAAAAAAGATATTTGATGAGGGACTACTGATCCCAGCAAGCCCGACAAACTTTGTGCCCTCAGGCTGCAATGGTTTGACACAAAACCTCGCAGCTCATTCTCCCTGGAAGCAGGGGAGGTGCCTCAGAACTAAAGCACAGGTGGCCACACCCACTGCTACTCTAACCACTCCCAGCCCCCAGATCAAAACAAACAGGCCTAGCTTGCAGCATAAGCCTGCCTAAATTTACCTGCACTGACAGAACCTACAACACTATACCTTTAGCACCTACCTATGGTAGAGGGTGCTACATTAGTATTATACTTTTTTATAGCTCTGACATATGCTGCAGCACAGTACAATTACACATTATTACTATATATATATATATATATATATATCTATATCTCTATCTATCTATCTATCTATCTATCTATCTATCTATCTATCTATCTATCTATCTATCTATCTATCTATCTATCTATCTATCTATATATATATATATCACCAACTAGGTTGCCACATCATCCCTTTAATCCATGACACATATGAATTCCACAGGTCCGGAGGCTGATTTAATGCAAATAAGGAAATAAGGCACCAAGTGAGTTTAATTACCACCTTAATCAGCCACAGAACCCGTGTAATTAATGGGTGTCCTGGATTAAAGGGATGATGTGGCAACCCTAGCGCCAACATGTTCCATAGTGCTGTAAAATCCAACACTACTATATTATTGTTATTATAATACATTTATATAGCACCAACATATTCCATAGCGCTGTAAAATCCAAGACTACTATTAATATTATTGTTATTATAAGGCCCCTTTCACACGAGGCGGATTCGCTTCCACGGAGTCCGCCACGGTCCGCCGGCTCAGCGGGAGATCTCTCCGTTGATCTCCGCTGAGCCGGCGGATGACAGGTCCCTCTCTGCTCACTGAGTTTGAGATTCGGCACTGCATCGTTTTAACTGACAGTTGCGCGGTCGTGCAATGTGGCTCCCAAACAAAATTCACGTCTTTTTTTCCCACAAATAGAGCTTTCTTTTGGTGGTATTTGATAACCTCTGCCGTTTTTATTTTGTGTGCTATAAACAAAAAAAGAGCGACAATTTTGAAAAAAAAAAAACGCATTATTTTTTTACTTTTTGCTATAATAAATATCCCCAAAAAATATATAAAAAAACATTTTTTTTTCCTCAGTTTAGGCCGATATGTATTCTACATATTTTTGGTAAAAAAAAAAAAAAAAAAAAAAATCGCAATAAGCATATATTGATTGGTTTGCGCAAAAGTTATAGTGTCTACAAAATAGGGATAGTTTTATGGCATTTTTACTAATAGGTTTTTTTTTTACTAGTAATGGTGGCGATCAGCGATTTTGACATTATGGCGGACACATCGGACAATTTTGACACATTTTTGGGACCATTGGCATTAATACAGCGATCAGTGCGATTAAAAATGCATTGATTACTGTAAATATGTCACTGGCAGTGAAGGGGTTAACACTAGGGGGCAGTGAAGGGGTTAATTGTGTTCCCTAGTGTGTGTTCTAACTGAAGGGGGATGGGGACTGTGCAGGGGAGATGACAGATCGCTGTTCATACTCTGTATAAACAGACGATCTGTCACATTTCCCCCCTCAGAGAACCGAAAACTGTGTGTTTACAAACACAGATCCCGGTTCTCTGTGTGCCCCGTGCGATCGCGGGAGCCCGGGGGTGATCAAGGGCGCCAGGCACTTGCATCGGCTCAGGGAGCGAGCGGGGGGCGCGCGCCCCCTAGTGGCCACAGGGCGAAGCGATGTTACATAACGTCGTTTCACCCAACCATGCCATTCTGCGGCTGGTCGGCATGTGGTTAATGGCTGTGTGTTGAGTTATTTTGAGGGGACAGCAAATTTACACTGTTATACAAGCTGTACACTCACTACTTTACATTGTAGCAAAGTGTCATTTCTTCAGTGTTGTCACATAAAAAGATAGAATAAAATATTTACAAAAATGTGAGGGGTGTACTCACTTTTGTGAGATACTGTATATATACACTGATTAGCCATAACTTTATTACCACTGACAGGTAAGGTGAATAACATGGGTTATCTCCTTACAATGACATCTGAAAGTGGGTGGAATATATTAGGCAGCAAGTGAACATGTTGTCCCTGAAGTTGATGTGTTGAAAGCAGAAGAAATCCTCATGGCGGTTTGTTGTGTAGCTGCAGACTATTCAGGGTGCCCATGCTGACCCGTGTCCACAGCCAAAAGCCCCTACAGTGCCTTGAAAAAGTACCCCTTGAAATTTTTCACATTTTGTCATGTTACAACATGCTTCACTGTGCTCACTGGGACCTTCAATGCTGCAGAAATTGTTCTGTACCCTTCCCCAGATCTGTCCCTCCATACAATCCTGTCTCGGAGGTCTACAGACAATTCCTTGGACTTCATGGCTTGGTTTGTGCTCTGACATGCACTGTTAACTGTGGGATCTTTATATAGACAGGTGTGTGCCTTTCCAAATCATGTCCAATCAACTGAATTGACCACAGGTGCATAGCTCCCAACTGTCCCTGATTTGGAGGGACTGTCCCTGATTTGGAGCAATGTCCCTCTGTCCCTCTGTCCCTCATTCCTCCTCATTTGTCCCTCATTTTGGTCTGATCTATATAGTTGTATATAAAATGCACTTTTTATCTTTCAAAAAGTGTTTCCCAGAGCTAAACCTTTCATCTGATTTCTAAATTGCTGCATTTGTACGTTTAAAAGCCAATAAAAAGGAATAGTAGTGGTAAAAAAAAGTCCTTGTGGATTTAATTAACCTTTTTTTTGGTTAATTCTTCTTTAAGCACTTGAGGTCCGGGCCATAGCCGAATGACGGCCACAGAGCGGACCTCAATTTCCGGGAGGCCGTCATGGGACGTCCTCCCCTGTTCACACGCACTGCGCGCACCCCGCAGGCTCTCTGTCAGCGTGGGGAGAAAAAAGAGACATCGGTCCCAAAGAGGAATAAGGCACAATGCCTCATCTGTGTCTGCCATTGCCACCTGCCAGTGCCCACAAGGGCCACCTATCAATGCCCACAAGTGCCACCTATAAATGCCCACCAGTGGTGCCAATCAGTGCCACCTAGCAGTGCTGCCATCAGTGTAAGCAATCAGTGCCCATCACTGCCACCTATCGGTGCCCATCAGTGCCGCCTCATCAGCGTACATCAATGAAGGAGAAAAATTACCTGTTTGCAAAATTTTATAACAAAATATTTTTAAAAATTAAATTTTTTTTTTTTTAAATCGTTTTTTTCAATTTTTTTAACAAAAACTAAAAACCGCAGAGGTGATGAAATACCACCAAAAGAAAGCTCTATTTGTGGGAAATAAATGATAAAAATTTCATTTGGGTACAGCGTTGTATGACCGAGCAATTGTCATTCAACGAGTGACAGCGCTAAAATCTGAAAATTTGGTCTAGACAGGAGGGGGGTTTAAGTGCCCAATAAGCAAGTGGTTAAGGGGGTGTGGCAGGAGGCGTGTCCTATGCCTACATACGTTTGTTAGTAGGTGTCGCTCATTCCCATCTCAGAAGGTTGGGAGGTGTGCAGCTGGACTCCGATAAATTTGTAGAAACATCTCAAGGATGATCAGTGGAAACAGGATGGACCTGAGCTCAGTTTTGAGTGCCATGGCAAAGGCTGTGAATACTTATGTACATGGGATTTTTTTCGTTTTTTTAAATTTTTTTTTAATAAATTTGAAAAGATTTCAAACAAACTTCTTTCACGTTGTCATTATGGGGGATTGTTTGTAGAATTTTAAAGGAAATAATTAATTTAATCCATTTTGGAAAGAGAGCAAGGGGTGGGGGGGCTGTTTTAAGGCCACCCGGCGCATTGGATTGTGACAGAATAGGAGTTTCAAGGCCCCCCCCCCCCAGGTAGTTTATTGGGTCAGGTAGTTAGGTGGGCGGGGTTTGTTTTCCTGCCAGTTAAGGTTAATAGAAAGGTTAAGGTATAGTTAGGTGACCAATAAAAAGTCTTATAGCCAGGGGCGTCGCTAGGGGGTGGCTTTTGGGGCTATAGCCCCAAATCTGGGGCCAAAAGCCCCGAGTCTCTGCAGGGGTCCCCAAGGGGAGGGGAGGGGGGGCTCTCTGCGGACTCTGATGTAAGGAGGAGGCTCTCTGGGGAACCTGATATAAGGGGGGCTCTCTGGGGACCCTGATGTAAGTGGGGGGCTCTCTGGGGATATATATATACACACACACACACACACGTATATTACTGTATATACATGTGTATACTCGCCCAAGCGTATGACTTTCTTTACTTTCTTTACTACGCTGCTATGGGCTCTAGCCCCAGATCTTTTGTAGACCTAGCAACGCCCCTGCTTATAGCCAAGGACCAGGTCAGCTGACCACTGGAGGTCAGCTGACCTTTAGGAACATTCCAGAAGATTAGGTCACATGACCTCTTGGAATGTTCTAGATGGGTCAAAGGCTATATAAGGCAGTGCAACAGGCGTTTTTTGCCAGTCCCTCAAGACCCCCACCTGTGAGTCCCCCCCCCCCCCCCTTGTTGCGGCCTTATAATATTATGTCGTTTACCCCTCCCTTTCTCTAAAAGGAGTGATTAATAAAAAATTGTTATACTTTTCATCAACCTGAGTCGTAGTGGCTGGGTTGCTTACTGTAAGGCTGTTTGAGTAAATAAGTTATTTGTGAATTCATTTATCTATCTATGAATGGTTACATGTTTAATAAATTAAATTGAATACCAATAATAAAGGACGCGACCAAGTTTACTCCACTATTTTGTTTGTTGGTATTCTATTTATAGGTCATTATTTCTGTCTACATTCCCATAAGGCTGTAACATAACAAAACGTGAAGGAACTGAAGCACTGTGAATACTTTGCAGTTTCAGTTTGCAGAATACTTTTCATACTTTGCGATTCTTTGCAGTGCGATTTGCGCCCATTCCAAGTTTCTGCAATTACAACTTGTTAGCTGGGGCTGGGCAGTGTTCCTCTTTAAGTTTTGCCAGAAGTTGTAGCATTTTGCCATCATTTGTGCTCTTATTCAACAAGCCTTGATCTGTCGGGTGATGCCGTATAGGGCCACCCCCGCACACAGGCTATTTGAAGCCCTGCGTGGGTCCCGGTGACGAGGATTCCCGTAATCCTGACGTGGTTCAGTTAATGCCGGGTTGCGTAGGACATAATGAAGCGGTCGTCTGGGATCTGGTAGTACAAGTGTCCTATTTAGCACTTCCCATTCTGCTGCCCTGACAGAGATGCTAAGTATAGCAGGCAGCTGTACATGCCATGGGCCTTAGGAAGACTCAAATATAGAACGGCCATCACCGGGAGCCGTGTGCCGGGACAGTAAAGACAGGAGAGATTAGATGATGCCGGACAATTGCTGCAAGTCAGACGTTCGACTAAAGGTGTCTGTAGACATTTGCTGACAGCTTCCTGAGCTGGTTGTTTTTCTGGTGGATCAAAAAATGAACTAAATGTCACCCCAACAGCCTTAAATTAGAGTTTTCCAGAAACAAGGTGATGGGGGAGGTTGGTAAACCTTCCAAATTCTCAATTAACCAGTGGCGGATGGTGCTAAACTTTTTTTGGGGGGGCGCAAACAAACTGAAAAATTCTGAAAAATACTGAAAAAAAAAAACATCGATTGTAGCCACTGTGCCATCAATAGCAGCCACTGTGCCATCAATTGCAGAAACTGTGCCCATCAATTGCGGCCACTGTGCCCATCAAATGCGGCCACTGTGCCCATCAATTGCAGCTACTGTGCCCATCAATTGCAGCTACTGTTCCCCTTCAAATGCTGCCACTGTGCCCCTCCAAATGCTCCCACTGTGCCCATCAATTGTGGCCACTGTGCCCATCAATTGCAGCCACTGTGCCCATCAAATGCGGCCACTGTGCCCATCAATTGCAGCCACTGTGCCCATCAATTGCAGCCACTGTGCCCATCAATTGCAGCCACTGTGCCCATCAATTGCAGCCACTGTGCCCATCAATTGCAGCTACTGTGCCCATCAATTGCAGCTACTGTGCCCATCAATTGCAGCTACTGTTCCCCTTCAAATGCTGCCACTGTGCCCCTCCAAATGCTGCCACTGTGCCCATCAATTGCCGCCACTGTGCCCATCAATTGCCGCCACTGTGTCCATCAATTGCCGCCACTGTGCCATCAATTGCCGCCACTGTGCCATCAATTGCCGCCACTGTGCCATCAATTGCCGCCACTGTGACCCCGCCCGCCCGCTCGCTGACTGCCCAGAACCTACCCCATCTTGGTGGGGGATCAGGCAGCGGGTGACGGCGGTGAGCTGTGGGATGGTGGGATGAGCAGCAGGTCAGGCGGTGGCTCCTGTGTCCTCCATTTGACTCTTCTTCCTTCCTGCTAGGCATCCATTTGGAGCATCTGTGCCTTCAGCCAATCAGGTGACAGGTATTAGACCTCCTGATTGGCTGAGAGGTGGTTCAGTGTTAGAAAAGCAAATCTTTTCTAACACACCTGGGTGGTCTCTGTGCTCAATGATCTGGGCTTCAAGTCCACCTTTTTTGGAGCCTATTTTATGGCTCTAATCAGGGGCTTCAAAAAAACACCCCCGTCGCTGTAATTCAGGCACCCGGCGTCCCAAAAGGGGCCAGACACCTGAATAGGGGGTGGCTACAGCGGCCATGAATAAATTTTGCTTTGCATAAATCTATCCATTCTAATGGATAGATGCCATTCCTAATGGACGGGCCACCCCTGGTCAGGGGGAACATGGTTCCTCTATGGTTTCCTGGGTCACTGGGGAAGCTATCCGATTGGATGATGCTGTCCTATGTGACTCTAGCAGCCATCTTGGGTCAGGCAGAGTCTACTTAATGCCCCATTTCCCAGGTTTGGCACATATTTGCATGTGCTGCTTCCACTGCAGATGGCGCTCAACTGCAGCAGCAATGCAGAGGTTCCTCTATGGTTTCCTAAATCACTGGGGCAAGGATCAGATTGGATGCTGGCCAGTCAAGTGACTCTGGCAGCCATTTTTGGGTGTGGTAGAGTCTATTTAATACACTGGCCCCTGGGTATGGCGCGCATTCGGGATGGGTCTCCCGTCTGTCAGGGACAGTATTAGCGTCAGGGATAGGGAAAGCTTAAGGCTGGCAATCACCTTGGACATCTTCCCGTTTGGGTACGGGACGGCTCGGCCGCATCCTGCCCCTCCAGACAGACGGTTGGCTGATAACTGCTCCTCTACACCAGTGTTTCTCAACTCCAGTCCTCAAGGCGCCCCAACAGGTCATGTTTTCAGGCTAACCATTATTTTGCACAGGTGAGTTAATCAGTATTTAATCAGTATGACTGCCTTAGTAATTACCACAGCCGTTTCATCTGAGGGAAATCCTGAAAACAAGACCTGTTGGTGCGCCTTGAGGACTGGAGTTGAGAGCAGGTCACGTTGTTGGCATTCGTGTGTGTTCCCGGTTGGGCCTTCACCCACTGGATTTGTGGTGAACTTTTTTTGCCTTTACTACAATACAAGTTCTACCAATTGCACTTGTGTGTGAATTATTGCCGCCGCACCACGCTGCACCCACCCACACGTAGATAGACACTCCTTTTTTCCAAGTGACCTGCCTCATCCAGCCAGCTTCAACTCACAGGTATTCACTACGCCTTGCTGCCCTCCTCAGACAGGGGTGGTCCATAGACACTAGGTGTAAAAGAACAAGTAGAGGGTGCACCCTACTAGTGCATTAACTTATAACATAATTTATGAAAGGTTAAAATAGGTGATATACTCACAAGCACCTTAAGCAAAAGGCTCATCACAAATAATCAAAACAAGAACAACCAGAGCCGCTATGCATGCCTCCTGATACACCAGGAAGATGCCATGCGGGCCTGCAGATGCTGACGTGTTTCCAGGAGGCTCCCCTCTTCTTCAGAGCTTCATATTGCAACACCTGTTCAATCCACCCACCTGGCATGGAAGTGCTACCCCTGGTCTACATGCGGAAAGGGAGTAACCTGGGGGTCCATGGGCACCAAGAAAGTGAGAATGCAGTGACTGGAAGGTAGAAAGAATTCCTCCTTGGGATGGAATCACATGGCAGGGCCTGAGGTCCCCTGGAGTATGGGAACGAGTATGTCACAGGAGCACCAAAGCACCCCCTCCTTGGCATGTAATCAAGGGATTGTAAAAGTTACCATTCCAACTTTGGAGCTTTTACCATAAAATTGGAGTTGAACTACCAGATATTGGAAAAATAATACTGCTCGGTGGACTGGAAGGCTGCAAGCATTCCTCCTTGAGAGGAAATCACATGGCAGGACCTTACAGTGTCGGAATATGTATGTCACAGGAGCAACAAAGCACCCCCTCCTTGGCAGTTTACAGGGGCACAAAGACACACCCTGGCCTGCTTGGCACTTTACAGGGCCACCAAAGCACGCCCTCCCTGGCATGTAATCAAGAGTAATCATATGTCCCAACTTTGGTGCTTTTTCCATAAAATTTGGAGTTGCAATACCATATGCCACCGCTAGCAAAAGAGCTGCAGAAGATAGCGGAGGAGCCGGCAGAAGATCAGGACACCGGGAGGAGATGCTGGAGAGACCCCCGAAGTCGGAAGAAGACCCCCGAAGTCGGAAGAAGACCCCGGAGCTGCCTAATAAATTACTGTGTAGTGTGTTTTTTTTTTTTTGACACTTTTTTCCCTAGGTGAATGGGTAGGGGTACGATGTACCCCATACTCACTCACAAAGGGTGGGGGGCCCGGGATCTGGGGGCCCCCTTGTTAAAGGGGGCTCCCAGATTCCGATAAGCCTCCCGCCCGCAGACCCCGACAACCAATGGCCAGGGGTGTCGGGAAGAGGCCCTTGTTTCATCAACATGGGGACAAGGTGCTTTGGAGTGGGGGGCCGCAGGGCGCCCCCCTGCCCCAAAGCACCCACCTCCCCATGTTGAGGGCATGCGGCCTGGTACGGTTCAGGAGGGGGGGGCGCTTGCTCGTCCCCACCCCCATTTCTGACCGGCTGGGCTGCGTGCTCGGATAAGGGTCTGGTATGGATTTAGGGGGACCCCCATGCCGTTTGCCGGTCTGGTATGGACCTTAAGGGGTTCCCCTTAAGGTCCATACCAGACCCAAGGGCCTGGTATGCCCTTGGAAGGGGAACCCATGCCGGTTTCTTTATTTAAAATTTGGCGTTGAGTTCCCCCTCAAGATTCATACCAAACACAGTGCCGGGCATTGGTGGTGGTGGAGATACAAGTCAGATCCCCGTTCAATGAAAGTCGGACGCATGCCGGCTTCATGTCGCAGGGCAAAGTCGGATCCAAAGTAGGACTACTGTCATGTCGCACCAGTGTGAACCCAGCCTGAAGGTTAAAAAGACGAGAAGTTGGGACTTTGTATGAGAAGTGACTATCCAGTACACAATTCTCCATCCCTAGTGGTTTCTCCTTCAAGGTCACTAATTCTATGTTTATCTTTATTGTTGCAGTAGCCCCTAGGGGCCCTCACCTTCCACTCTAGTTACTCACCAAATATCCACTTCTATTGGAAGTACTCGGTTTGGCCCTCTTGCTGCTACCTTGCCATTACCCCAGCTCCCAGGGGGGTTCATGTTTGTTTCACCCCCCAACGCCTCTTATCTTATTCATCAGTATCTACATTCCTGCTAAATTATACCCATAGGTAAGAGTGCTAGGACCATAGTTTGTTGCTCCCTCTCTTCCTATTTGCTAATCAATTACCATTGATTATTAATTTAATTTATAACCTATTACAGGTACCCTTTATGTATAGCTGCTCCTGATGAGTGGAGACAACCCACGAAACGCGTAGAGCCTTATATCTGATGCTATGCCACAGTAATCATGTGAATATCATGTGTTTGACCATTTTGAATCATCAATTAAACACTTAGCCAATATGTTTTTATACAATTTTGAGTATACTGCTGATATATCATGTACCATGTGCAAAAATGTCTACGATTTTACTATATGCTGCATTAGTCATGTTTATCTGGATTTTGCTTTACCTATGTTGTTTATTCAATCATGTTATTTACTACACTACGCTCAATTGTGCTATTAATAAATATGTGTTTTACAATTTGAATGATTCAACCTACCTAAGTGTTGTGTTTCACATAAAGTCCAATTTTCCCTCATTCCCCCCTTTTCCCCCAGCCTGAAGGTGATAATGGAGATATAGATGACTGCGAGGTTGTTAATTGGTCCAATAGCAAGTTGTAGTTATTTTGTTATGATTGCCAGACTCATATGCCTTACTGACCACTCAGTATCTGCCACCCTTCTCTGACAATCCCTCCACTGGCTTCCATTTTCCCAGCAAATTAAATTCAAAATACTAACAAACACATAAAAAATTATTCACAACCAGTGGTGGCTGGTGGGTTTTTTTTGTGGGGGGGGGGGGCACGGCATTACCACCCCCCAGCAAACCCCCCCTGCCATCTGCCGGTCGGTTCTTACCCCATCCCGGTGGCGGGTGGCGGGCTCCGGTGTCCCCAAGCCTGAGGTGGGCAGGTGTCTCGATGCCGCCGGGACATGTGGCGAGGTCTGGGGGTGTTGTGAGAGCTGGATGCAGGCAGTGAGAGCAGCGGTCGTGTCCTTATGGAGTGCGATGGGCAGCTGAGGAGTGGAGCTGATTCAGAGTGTGGCCATCTTCCAGCGCGGTCGCCCCGGTCCGGTGTCCAAAAGCGTGACGGGCTCGGGGGAAAGCGGCTCTGGTGTATTCTCCTGGAGCAGCTTCCGCTGTTCTTCTCCTCTCTGCTCCTCCTGGCGCTAGGCATCCAATAGGATCACCTGAAATTTTGGCCAATTGGGAAACAGACCCACTTCCTGATTGGCGGGGAGGAGATTTAGTGTGAAAGTAGCGAATACTGGCTCTAATTAGGGGTTTCAAAAGAACACACCCCCCTCCCCATTAAAATCCATAGTCCAGCACCCTGATATGTAAATCGGGGGGCCGTACGCATAGATAGGGGGGTGGCGCCCTTTATGGATGGGCCGCCACGGTTCACAACTCTACCCCGAGTTACATCACCAATCTTGCCTCCAAATATCACCAAAACCGTCCTCTCCACTCCTCCTAAGACCTCCCGTTCTCTAGTCTCCTCCTCCAATGCTTGTCTCCAGGACTTTTCCAGAGCCCCTCCCATCCTCTGGAACTCTCTACCTCAATCTGTCCGGCAATCTCCTACTCTGACCACCTTTAAGCGATCCCTGAAAACCCATCACTTCAAGGAAGCCTATCCCACCTCCACCTAACAACTCAAATTTTAATTCTTCCATCAGCTCCTCCCTCACAGTTATAACCTTTTGTACCACTTGCCCCACACTATTAGATTGTAAGCTCTTATGAGCAGGACCCTCTTAACCCTCTTGTATTTTATTGCATTGTAACTGTACTAACTCCCTTTTATATTGTAAAGCGCTGTGCAAACTGTTGGAGCTATATAAATCCTGTATAATAATAATAATAATGGGAAACCTATACAGTATATAAGATCACATATTGGAGTAAAGTTTCCACTGGGACAGTTAATGATTGAATAGCCTTTCTTCTGGTTGTCCCTTGAGGCTCTGGCTGGCAGTGGACAGTTGGGGTCATACACGGTTGACAGACACCATAAGGTTTTTATCGTGAGTGGCTTAACCGCTTAAGAACCGTCCAACGTACATGTACTGCGGCAGGGCGGACCTTAAGAGCGAAGTCATGTACCTGTAAGCTATTCCCTCTTCTGGGTCTGGGGCGCGCATGTGCGCCACCGGCGACCTTTTCCCGCTGTAAACAAGGCAGATCGTCATTCTGTAACAGGAGAAGTCAGAGATCTTGTGTTTCTGCTAAGTAGGAACACTGATCTCTGTCTTCTTACAGTACAAGCACCCCCTCCCCCCCACACACACAGTTAGAAAGCACCCCCTAGAGATACATTTAACCCTTTGATTGCCCCTGATGTTAACCCCTTCCCTGCCAGTGTCAGCACAGTGACAGTGCATATTATTTAGCACTGATCACTGTTTTAATGTCAGCGGTTCCAAATAAAAGTGACACTTAGTGTCCGATTTGTCCGCCGCAATGTCCCAGTCCCGCTATAAGTCACTGATCACCACAATTACTAGTAAAAAAATAAAAAACATTTTAATGATAAGACCCCTTTCATACTGCAACCCGCCCCACGCTAGCGGTAAAGCGCTGCTCGTTTTAGCGGCACTTTACCGGCGCTGTGTGGGCGGGAGCGGGGCGCTTTTAACCCCAAAGAAGGTGTTAACCAGGGGTTAGAAGTGCCCATGTCGCGGCGCAGCCCATTGATTTCAATGGCAGGGGCGATTTAGGAGCACTGTATACACGGCTCCCGCACCGCCCCAAAGACGCTGCTTGCAGGACTTTTTTTTTTCCGGTCCTGCAAGCGCACCGCCCCAGTGTGAAAGCCCGGGGTCGCTTGAGAGGCGCTTTTCAATCGCTTTACAGGTGCTATTTTTAGCACTAAAACGCCTGAAAAGTGCCTCAGTGTGAAAGTAGCCCAAGACCCCTTTCACACCGGTGTGCTTTTCAGGGGTTTAAGCCCTAAAAATAGCGCCTGAAAAGCGCCTCCCAAGCCACCTCAGTGTGAAAGCCCGAGTGCTTCCACACTGGGGCAGTGCGCTTGCAGGACAGGAAAAAAAGTCCTGCAAGCAGCATCTTTGGGGCGGTGGGGGAGCGATGTATACACTGCTCCTTCACCGCCCCTGCCCATTGAAATGAATGGGCAGCGCTACCGAAGCGCCGCAAAACGGGCGCTATTAACCCTTTCCTCAGCCGCTAGCGGGGGTTAAAGGCGCCCTGCTAGCGGCCGAAAAGCGCAGCTATAACAGTGGTAAAACGCCGCTAAAACTGTTAGCTTTACCGCTAACAGATCCACCCCCAGGGTGAAAGGGGTCTAATAAATGAATATATTAATTTTATGATAAAATATTTGGGTTGGTAATTTTAGCTGGAAAAAGTGTAATTGTTTGTGTATTTTTCTCACCTTACAACATGCTGGATTACTAAGGATGCATTGGAGTAATGATGCTATCTATGGAAATAGCTGTGGAATCCCCGGCTCGCAGCCAGCTAGGTGTAGGAGTTGTCATTAGTGATGGTTCAGTAAATGTGGGGTTCACCGAGTCACCTGGGGTACCAGATGGGCCATCTGTGTGTAGCATGGGCTCCGGGTGTGGCCACTTATAGACTGATCCTGGAACCCTGGGTATAGCAGAGACTTCTGCAGTTAAAGTGTAACTCCACTTTTGTTGATAAAAATATATAATCCACTCTAGATGATCAATGTACATTGCAAGGATTTTAACAAATTTGTAGCCCTACATTTTTGTGTTTTTTTTTAAAGAAATGGTTGTTTGTTTTACCACGTCCTTTCCAGACTCTTTCCTGAATGGTGGTTCTGGTTTATTATAATCATCTGATGCACTCTCAGTGTCTGCAATCTTTTAGAAGTACCTTTATACAACCAGGAGCTCTTGGAACTATTTTGGACTTTAGCGCCTAAAATTGCTGTTATTAAGCTTTTAGAAGGGCCTAATCCTTAGGGAGTATTTTACCAGGAATGACATTTATTTAGTAGGGGATGCTTAAAATCTAACCATTTCAGCCCCGGAGGATTTGGCTGCAGAATGACCAGGCCATTTCTTTGCGATTCGGCACTGCGTCGCTTTAACTGACAATTGCGCGGTCGTGCGACGTTTCACCCAAACAAAATTGACGTCCTTTTTTTCCCACAAATAGAGCTTTCTTTTGGTGATATTTGATCGCCTCTGCGGTTATTTTTTGGGCTATAAACAAAAAGATAGTGACAATTTTGAAAAAAAAAAAAACACAATATTTTGTACTTTTTGCTATAATTAAATATCCCCATTTTTTTTTTAAAAGCAAATTTTTTTCTAAGTTTAGGCCGATATGTATTCTTCTACATATTTTGGTAAAAAAAAAAAAATCGCAATAAGCGTATATTCATTGGTTTGCGCAAAAGTTATAGCGTCTACAAAATAGGGGATAGCATTTTTATTATTATTTTTTATTTTTTTTTTTACTAGTAATGGCGGCGATCTGAGATTTGTCTCAGGACTGCGACATTATGGCGGACACATCGGACACTTTTGACACATTTTTGGGACCATTGGCATTTATACAGCGATCAGTGCTATAAAAATGTACTGTCACTGGCAGGGAAGGGGTTAACACTAAGGGGCGATCAAGGGGTTAGCTGTGTTCCCTAGTGTGTGTTTCTAACTGTAGGGGGGAGGGGACTGACTAGAGGGGATGACAGATCGTGATTCCTAGCTATTAGGAACTCACGATCTGTCTCTCCTCAGAGAACAGAACAGGGATTTGCATGTTTACACACACACACACACATGTCCCTGTTCTGCCTCTCGTGCTTGCGACCGTCGGTCATCGCGACCGTCGGCCACGAGCATCGGCTCCCCCGCGCGCGCGCCTGCTATCCCCGCTTAAAGGAGCCGACGTACAGCTACGACGGCTCGCGGGAACGCGCCGACCTGCCGCCGTATAATGGCGGCGGCTGGTCGGCAAGCGGTTAAAAAAACAAAGAAGAGAGCAGCGCCATCTAAGTGCGGCGTGATAAAAAACATTTTAATATAGGACAGACGATTTTAAACTCACAAGATTGTAGAGATTACAGCGCATGTGAAATGGTATAGGAAAGGGGGAGAGTGTGAGGAAAGTTGACCACTAGGAATTTCTCTCAACAGGGGAAATAAGCTTAAGCAATACACAACGGAGAGGGGAAGAGAAGCAGCATTAAGTGACTGTTGTTTTTTTTTTCCATTTTTCGTGTTCTTTCTGCTTTCCCTTTCTGTTACAGTCAAAAGCTGCCCCTAGGTTTACGCAATTAGGCCTAAAAGGGGCTCTATCCTGTGCTCGGGTAAGATTACTTTGTGTTTAAAAAGGTTATGCTCACCGTATTATTGCTTGAAATGATTTCATTTTCTTATATGGGGATTGATGTTAAAAGTTTTGCACATGCCATTTATTTGCAATTAGATATTGTTGCCGTTTTCAACCACAAACATGTCACATACAGTCCCACAGAAGGGTGGGAAGGGGGAACCGGTGAGTGTTATTCTGGTTATTTCTTTCCACAACCCCAAGTAGGCCAGCGCTCAATTACCAGTTAACACTGGTGAGCGTCATAGCACCATAGTGCTACTATTCTAGATCACTCTCTATAGAGTGTATAAGTGCATTTACGCATTTTCAAATCTCTCATACTATCTTTAGACCTTCAACCTCTTTTAATTTTTTTTTTCTCTTCTTGTTTTTCCAGTCGATTACACTTAGTCCTCGACCTCAGACCCCATTTCATATTCCTTCCTCCTTATCCTTACCTCTATTTTCTACTCCCTCCCCTCACCCCCCTCTTCCCCTCCAATAACCCCCCCTTCCTTCTGAACCTAACCCCCTCCCCCTATCCCGGGCAGCATGGAGGCGGTAAACATCCTCTCGCTAAACGTAAAAGGCTTGAACATACCGGAAAAGAGAAAGATGCTTTTTCAAGACCTAAAACACCACAGAGCAGACATAGTCCTATTACAGGAGACCCACTTTAAAAGCAGCAACCTTCCCATTTTAAAAAATAGACTCTTTCCAATAGCATACCACGCCACTAACGGCTCCTCCAAGACCCGTGGGGTGTCTATACTTTTCTCATACAAAATCCCATGGAAATGCACAGATATGAAAGCAGACCCAGAGGGAAGATATCTGTTCCTTAAAGGGGAGATTGGGGGGGTCCAAGTAACTTTAGCTAATATTTATGTTCCGAACTGTCACCAAGACCACTTTATCCACAAAATCATGGAAATCCTCCTAGAATTCACAAGTGGCCACCTCATAGTAGGCGGTGATTTTAATGTCCCACTAATCCCTGCTGAGGATACTTCCTCTGGGAAATCATCGGTAACGCCGAATTCTAGAAAACAAATTTCCAGGACGCTACATAGAACACAACTGATAGATGTGTGGAGGCTTCTACACCCGTCTGAACGCGACTATACTTTCTACTCGTCCCCACACAAAAATTACTCTAGGATTGACTACTTTCTAATCCCACACGCCCAATTGCACGCCCTACGAGATTCCAAAATAGGGTCAATTACATGGTCTGACCACGCCCCAGTCATGCTAACATACGCCCTAACGGAAAATACCACTACCAGATCAAAAACATGGCGTCTAAATGAAAGTCTCCTCCAAGACGAAGAAGTTCTAAAAGACGTCTCTATAGAACTAGATAATTATTTTAAAACCAATAATACCCCAGGCAGTGACCCCGGAATAGTATGGGAAGCCCACAAGGCGGTTATCCGGGGGGTCCTAATCAAACATGGAGCACGCATTAAACGTGAGCGTTCACGACAGATTACATCCTTACTCCAAGATCTACATATAGCAGAAGCAAGACACAAACACGCCCAGACATCAGAGGGGGAGGCAGAACTTATACAATTACGACATAAAATAACGGATCTAATGCAATTTAAGGCAAAGGCTTCACTCCAAATCTGTCGTAGGATCACATACGAATCCGGGAACAAATGTGGCAAACTTCTAGCCAAATCACTGAAAGAACAGACTCTGGCGAACTACATCCCACGTATCGTATCACCATCGGGTCAGAGAGTCTCCCACCCACAGAAAATAGCCTCGGTGTTCCGGGAGTTTTATTCTTCACTCTATAACTTACAGACACCATCCACGACACGATCACAAATAGACGACTATTTAAATAAGTCTGGTATGCCTCAATTGTCGGCGGAATCCAGTGAGCTGTTGGATGAACACATAACTATAGAAGAAATTCAGAAGGCAGTGGCTTCCTTAAAGGCAGGCAAAGCTCCGGGACCGGATGGCCTTACGGCCCAATACTACAAAACCCTACTGCCGGCACTGGGAGACCACTTGCAAAACTTCTTCAGCTCACTGGGTTCGGGCTCACACATACCAAGGGACACGTTATTAGCGCATATCACAGTTATTCCTAAAGAGGGGAAAGACACGTCCGCCTGCGGGAACTACAGACCAATCTCACTGCTGAACCTTGATCTCAAGATATTTACGAAAATATTGTCCATCAGAATCCAAACATATCTCCCCTCTCTGATCCATTTAGATCAGGTCGGGTTCGTACCCACAAGAGAAGCTAGGGATAATACAATCAAAGTACTCAACATCCTACATGTAGTGAATCAGAATGAAACTCCCTGTGTCTTCCTCAGCACGGACGCGGAGAAGGCCTTTGATAGGGTGGACTGGACTTTCATGGTAGCCGTCCTGAAACATATCGGACTGGGCAGCAGGATGATCAACTGGATCAACTCGGTTTACGCGGACCCCACAGCTCGGGTTCGTGTGAATGGAGTCTTATCGGATCCCTTTGAGATCAGGAACGGAACCCGCCAGGGTTGTCCAATGTCGCCACTCCTCTTCGCCCTGTCACTGGAACCCTTCCTGCGGACCGTGCGAGCAAACCCGGACGTGACCGGCGTGACGATGGGAGAGACACAACAAAAAATCGCTGCTTACGCAGACGACATGTTATTCACCCTAACTAACCCAATAGTATCGGTACCCAATTTAATGCATGAATTCCAAATTTATGGTAAGCTCTCCAATATGAAGATAAACTTTAACAAATCGGTAGCAATGGGAATGGGCCTATCCTCTAGGGCCATGACAACTCTTAGAGACAGTTTTAACTTTAAATGGACAAACACAGCTATCAAATATTTGGGCACGCACATCCCCCCTAAATTATCACAGATTTTCGCCTTGAACTTCCCTCCATTACTATCCACAGTTAGGACGTTGCTTACATCATGGAGTAAGGGGTTACATTCTTGGTTCGGGAGATGTAACATTCTAAAGATGTGCATCTTACCAAAGTTTCTGTACCTTTTACAAGCCCTACCAATTCATATACCTTCCCACTTCTTTAACCAATCTAGTGCCATGTTCTCAAACTTTATCTGGGCAAACAAAAGACCCAGACTTAACAAACGACTGATCACACTACCCAAGACTTTCGGAGGCCTTGCGGTCCCGAACCTCCGTAAATACCAACAGGCGACCCATTTGACCAGACTGATAGACTGGATTAGACACCAGTCTATTAAATTATGGACCCAAATTGAGCAGACACAAAGTGAAATACCTTTAAATAGATTACCCTGGTGTCATAACTCTCTACCACGCACGATCAAGAACCACCCCCTCATTGGAGTAACATCTAAATTATGTGCATCTCTTTTCACAAGCGCTAACTTGACCTCTCCCAACTCCCCACTGCGCCCGATTCTGGGAACACCAGATTTCACTCCAGGACACACAGACCCAATGTTCAGATCTTTAAATAACAGGGGATGCTCTCAGTCTTCCCACTTTGTGGTGGATGGGAGGTGGCCCACGGTGGAGGAGCTCATGAACCCAGAGGGGCGGTTCGGTTTGGACTTTTTGAGAGCCTTTCAACTCAAACACTACCTCAATACGATACCCCCTCCCGAGGGGCCTACGCAGACCCTGACAACCCTGGAAGCTTTGTGCTCGGAGGAGGGAGTTCTACCTCACGCGCTGTCGGCCACCTACCAGCTACTGATAGCCCCACCAGAAAATTATGAGCTACCCGCGCTGAGGACTTGGGAAAGGGACTTACAATGCACTTTCTCATCTCGTCAAAAGCAAAATATTGTCCTTTTTACGTTTAAATCCTCAATATGCACAAAGATGCAGGAAACAAATTTCAAGATACTCACCAGATGGTACAACACACCCACTAAACTGCAGAAATTCTACCCGTCCTCCTCTGGGTTATGTTGGAGATGTCAGAGGGAAGGGGGGACGATATTACATATCTTCTGGAGCTGTCCTTTATTAGATAAATATTGGAAGAGTATACAACAGACGATACAAAACTTCACAGAGCGCCCCATGCCTTTGGAACCGGGTACTTACCTATTACATGCGACAGATATGTCAAGTAAAAAATATAAAAAATCCCTGATCAGACATTTGTTAGATGCAGCGAAATCATGTATTCCTTTACTGTGGAAGTCCTCCCAACCCCCAACCACAGGAATGTGGGTCAGGAAAGTTGAGGAAATTAGGAACATGGAGGATCTCATCCTCACGGCACGACATAAAAATGAGCTATATACTAAAACATGGTCCCTCTGGTTGACCTTTATATTCTCAAGGGAAGGACAGAATCTGCTTGAGGAGAACTAAAATATGGTACTAGCCAATCTGTTACGTCGATGCGGCCGCCTACATGTGTGCCCCCGCCCATTCCCCCCCCCCCCCCTTCTTTCCCTTCCATCTTCCCCTTGTTTCTTTCTTGATATGCTATTCTTTACTGACTTTTCTTACTCTTCCTCTTAAAGAAATTAGGTAGAGGGAAGGGTTTACCCAGATAAGTCTAAAGAGGGCAGCGATCCGGTTCAATGAACTAATTCCAATGCTATTATCTCACTGATAACATACCAATGTAATTTCCATTGTGATTTATAAGAGGCTGCGCCCTCAGCTTTTGCATTTCTACATGTTGTGAATTTGGGGCTATGCCCTCTCTTCTGCCGAAATAAAACTATATTTGAAAAAAAAAAAAGAAATGGTATAGGAAGTTCATCCACTCCTGGGGGGGGGGAGGCGGTCGGCTCGCAGGTGGAGAGGAAGCTGATGGTTCCCGGCTGCGTTGGTGGCTCCCAACACTTCCTGGTTCTCAGATTCGGCTCGGGGGGGGGGGGGGCGGCTGGACACGTCACTTCCAGGTGATGAGAGAGTGGGGCGAAGCGCGCGTTCGGCGCATGTGTGCTCCTTCATCAGGCCAATAGTTGCGGCCATGTTTGGAGAGGTTTTTATAGTCCATTCAGCCAGGGGATGTTGATGCGGCGCCATGGCAACCGCTCTGATTACAGACTGGGCACTGGTGTGTCAGGGGCTGGATTGGACTGATCGAGGTCATGTGACATGATATATAACAAGAATTAATTAAAAATTATATGATCTGGAAGCAGCTGAAATGAGAGATAGGTGAACTGAGGTAAAGAAAAATGTATATAACTAAATGAGTAAAGGTTAATATTAAAAATGTAAATAAAAATGGACATGAAGATAAAGGATAAAAATAATAATAAAAACAAAAATGAAAATAAAAATAAAATTGAAAATGAAATGAATTGAGGAATAGATAATGATGCAGACAACGAAGTGGAACAGTGATGGGAAGAATATATATGTGTGTGAAGAGATTATTTTCTAATGAAATAATAATGGTAAGGAAAAGGTGAGAAGGGAAAGAGCGAAAGAGAGAGAGAAGAAACAGAAATGTACTTGTACCTTATTGCAGACGTCTGAGAAAATCAGTGAGCCAATTAAATGTCCAGAGAAATCCGTTTTTTCACAATTTTTCACCGCCTGCCGCCGCTAGAGGTCCGCAGCCGGCGGAGACGTTGTCCGCCATTTTTAAGAAGACCAGGAACAGCAGGAACACGGCTGGGTGGCTAGACCTCCCCGCTTCGCTCGCCGGTTCTATTGTAACCACGCCGCCGGCGGAGATACTATTTTGTATACCCCTCTGTTCTGCAATGGCGGTGGAGACCTACGAGGACACCTGATGTAAGGGGGGGAACCGCTGGGGACATCTAATGTAAGGGGGGGTCCGCTGGGGGCACCTGATGTAAGGGGGGCACCGCTGGGGACATCTGATTAAGGGGGGCTCCGCTGGGGACACCTGATGTAAGGGGGGCTCTGCTGGTGACATCTGATGTAAGGGGGGCTCCGCTGGTGACATCTGATGTAAGGGGGCTCCGTTGGGGACACCTGATGTAAGAGGGGCACTGCTGGGGACACCTGATGTAAGGGGGGGCTCCGCTGGGGACATCTGATGTAAGGGGGGCTCCGTTGGGGACACCTGATGTAAGGGGGGCACCGCTGGGGACATCTGATGTAAGGGGGGGCTCCGCTGGGGGCACCTGAGAAAAGGGGGGGCTCCGCTGGGGACACCTGATGTAAGGGGGGCTCTGCTGGGGACATCTGATGTAAGGGGGTTCCGCTGAGGACACCTGATGTAAGTGGGGGGCACCGCTGGGGACACCTGATGTAAGGGGGGCACCGCTGGGGACACCTGATGTAAGGGGGGCTCCGCTGGAGACATCTGATGTAAGGGGGGCTCCGCTGGGAACACCTGATGTAAGGGGGGGCTCCGCTGGGGACACCTGATGTAAGGGGGGTTCCGCTGGGGACATCTGATGTAAGAGGGCACCGCTGGGGACATCTGATGTAAGGGGAGGCTCCGCTGGGGACATCTGATGTAAGGGGGTCTCCACTGGGGGCACCTGATGCAAGGACGGACTCTGCTGGGGGCACCTGATGCAAGGACGGACTTTGCTGGGACACCTGATGCAAGGACGGAATCTGCTGGGGGCACCTGATGCAAGGACGGACGGCTGGTGGCAGGTGACACGCTCAGGGCTCCCACTGATTCGGCATTATGGTGAGTTGAATGATTTCATTTTATATTACAATGTAATAATAGAAATAATGCACTTCAATCATCCTGACACCATAACAACCATGGTGCAGGGATGATTGAAGTGCTAACACCAGGTGTTTGGAGTATCTTTATCTGCTAAATGTTAAACTTTCTAGAATACACATATTTCTATTGTCGTGTAGGATCTGGGGCTGCTGTCCCTTCATCCCTTTCCCCCCTTTCCCTCTCCATCCCTCATTCATCTCAGACTCTAACCACACCCCCTTTGAGCCACGCCCATTTAAGACACGCCCACTATTCCGTGTAAACCACGCCCATTCTTCGCCGCATCGCTTAGCGCGCCGCATTTTTACTTTTCCCATGTGCCACGCACACAAACGCATGCCCGCCTCCTAATTATAATAAGACTCCTCCTACAGCCAAAAAAAAGTCCCTAAAATTTTTTTTACAATGTTGGCAACTATGGTAGAGGCAGGTCTCCTGTCTCTTCTAGACGAGAGGGGAAAGCTTAGGGCTCGCAATCTCCTTGGACATCTTCCCGTTTGGATACAAGACAGCCAAGCCGCATTCTGCCCTTCCAGACAGACTCTGTCAGTTTGGCTGATACCTGCTGTGGTGCACACTGTTGGCATTTTCAAGTGTTCCCGGTTGGGCCTTCTCCCAATGGGTTTGTTGTTAACTGTCTTGCGTTTACTACAATACAAGTTCTACTAATTTCATCTGGACTGTGTGTATGTGTAATTGCCACCACTCCGCGCTGCACCCACACCCAGATTTCCACAGCTCCAGATTATAGGGGTCATTCAAGCAAATAAACATAACATTGGAATTATTGCCAGCAGGACCAATCGTATTTTTTGTTTATATTATTAGAAAAGAAAAAAAACAGGTTGGACATTGTGGCCAATCACTTTGCTTTTCATAGCATGGCCCAACTTTCAGGCACATCCGATGGAACATTCAGGATCTTAAAAGAGCATTCTATAAGAGGCTTCTGTTACAAAAGGTGAGAACAGAACACGTTTCAGCCTTTGAGTCATGAATTTTGGATCAGATCCCTAGAATATTTTAAATGTGAAAACTTGCCACAGCCCTTCTTGGTAACAAGGAGCTGGGTAAGGATGGGGACTTCGAGTGATGAGTCACGCTTGAACAGAGTATGCCTGGTGTTCTCTCCTGCCCAAGGCAGCTGTCCCCTCTAGTTGTCCAATGTGTCACGTCAAGTAGCGATCACGTTACAGTCATAATTCCACTGCTTTGTAATGTTGTTGCTATATATATATATATAGACAGGCAGCTGATGAGAGTAGTCAGCTGTAAAAGCAAGACTTGGCGTTGGAGTGTCGAGTTAGAGGAAGGAAAGTGCCTTCTGAGATTCATTCACATCAGTGGAAAGACCTGTCTGCCCAGGCTCTGTGGGCATAGAGAAGATAACCATCCTTCTTCGAAAATGGCACTTCCCGTTCAACAAGCCGAAGAGCTGAGGCTCTACCAACAAACTCTTCTTCAAGACGGGCTGAAGGATATGCTAGACCACAATAAATTTATAGATTGTGTTCTGCGGATCCAGGGGAAAGAATTCCCTTGTCACCGTCTGGTCCTGGCAGCCTGTAGCCCATACTTTCGGGCCATGTTCCTCTCGGACTTAGAAGAAAGCAAGAAGAAGGAAATCGACCTTGAAGATGTGGATCCCGATGTCATGGGGAAGATCCTTCACTACATCTACACCTCGGAGATCGAGATCACTGAAAAAAATGTCCAGGATATATTTTCGGTGGCCAACATGTTTCAGATTCCTTCCATATTCACTGTGTGCGTATCATTCCTTCAGAAAAAACTGTGTCTTAGTAACTGCTTGGCTATCTTCCGACTGGGCCTTATGTTGGATTGTCCTCGCTTGGCGGTCTCCGCACGGGACTTCTTGTGCGATCGTTTCAACCTGATCACTAGGGACGAGGAATTCAGCCAGCTCTCCCCCGATGAAGTTATTGCTGTTATCTCCAGCGACTCCCTTAATGTGGAGAAGGAAGAGGATGTATTTCAGGTGGTCATGAAGTGGGCCGCTAAGGATAAAGAGAACCGGGTCAAGGCCTTGCCGGTCATCTTTGAAAGCATTCGGTTCCGTCTGATGCCAGAAGACTACATCAAAAACAAGGTGGAGAAACATGAATTAGTCAAGTCAAACTCTGAACTCTTGAAAAAGCTTCAGATGGTTAAGGACACTCCGAAAGGTAAACTACCAGTGGTCAAAAAGAAAGCAGCAGAGCAGGGCAAAGATGGGGAGAAAGTTGTTAATGGTGACGTGGAGGAGGAGGAGGATGAAGAAGTCCTACCAGGAATTCTAAATGATACTCTGAGATTTGGCATGTTCCTGAAAGACCTCATATTCATGATCAGTGACACAGGAGCAGTGGCCTATGACCCAAATGCCAACGAATGTTATTTTGCCTCGTTGTCAGCTCAGATCCCAAAGAATCATGTCAGTTTGGTCACAAAAGAGAACCAGATTTTCGTGGCTGGTGGACTTTACTACAATGAAGAAAACAAGGAAGATCCACTGGGATCCTACTTCTTGCAGGTAAGCTTTACAGTGGTGTGCAATGTGCGATGAACTGAAACTCATGATTCTCTGCAAAGCCATTGTCTCTTGAACACCCTGGGACTGCATACATGCTCATTGCTCAGTACACATACTTGTGCTTGTGAAATCCCAGTGAACCCCAAAAGTATCCAGAATAAGTTGTGGTACAGGCTGTACTCGTGAGCAGGCATGTGCTGCACAGGAATAATCAGGGTCAATAAGGAACTGAAATGAAAGTGGTTAGAACAGGGTTTCTCAACCAGGGTTTCATGGAGCCCTAGGGTTCCTCCAGAGGTTGCTGGGGTTCCTTGAGCAATGAGCAATTTCTGCCTCTTAGATAATTTCCCACTGGCTTCACTGATCTTTTTGGTTATCTGTTAGGAGGTTATTCTTCCCAATGACCACAAGTGTAAGGAGCATTCTTCCTCCACCAGAGTTCCATGGAACCATTGGGTTCCTCCAGAGGTTGCTAAGGGTTCTTTGAGCAATGAGCAATTTCTGCCTCTCAGATAAGTTCCTATTGACATCACTGATCTTTTTGGCTATCTGCAAGGGAGGAATTCTTCCCAAGAACCACACGTGTAAGGAGCATCATTCCCACTGACCAGCACACTAATGTATCATGAGTTGTAGATATAGTCATTTTTAGTAGGGGTTCCCTGAGACCGGAAAGTTATTTCAAGGGTTCCTCTGCATTGAAACGGATTAGATCAGCTGGGTTAAAATATGAACATGTACAAAGCCACACAGCAGGCATCATATTTATCCTTCTAATAATTTTTGGGGTCCTTTATAAAAGAAGGAAATAAACATAAAGTATAGTTGTTGCCCACAGCAACAAACCAGATCTTAAGCTGACCATACACATGTCAATTTAATAGAACGGTGGAACTTTCAATTCCATTTTTTTTTGTTGAAATCAAAAAGACAGCAAAACCTAAAATAGTGGTTTCTACTGACCACAAAGGGTGGGATTAAAATCGTTCTGGTGAAATCTGGTTGCTTTCAACTAAATTGCCAGGTTTTTTTCTGTTTTCGATTCATATCGATTCATTATTGCTTAGTTTAGACTTGACAATTGATTTAATTTTGCTGGTCGATTGAACTCATGGATGGTATTTTCTGGATGAAATTACCTGCGATCATATTTTCAGTGAAAACTGCCATGTGTATGGTCAGCTTCAGTTCCTGTTTTCTGAAATAGAAGACAACAGAAATTGAGAACCAACAGATTTTCTGAATCTTCAATCAGCCTTAAAATAAAGCTACAGGCAAAACCTTTTTTTTTTTGGATAGTGTAAGGATGGGTCATAACATAGGTTTATTTTTTGCCATCTGTGGGGGGGGGGGGGGGGATTTCCCTTCACTTCCTGTCCCATAGCCAAAACAGGAAGTGTGAGGAAATCCCTACAAATTAAGGGAATCCCTGGAGGACCCCCAGGTCACCAGAACTAGTGTCCCCATTGGAAGAATGCTCTTCTTTTAGTAGTAGTGAGAATGCCACCCATGGATAGCTAAAAAGACCATTGGTGGTTTTCAGCTGACTCTACCAAGTGGTGTTGACCCCAGAACCATGTAGGCACCATCAGATGGGAGCTCAGTCAGCCACAGTGCAAGGAACCCTTAGCAACCTCTGGAGGATCTCTAGAGTTCCACAGAGCCTGGTGGAGAATGGCTTCTCTAAGCATTGCGTCAGAGAAAATAGTATGTGTTTTATAATTGCGGGTGTTTTAATATTCCAGGGACACTTTGCTGTCAAGTCTTAGGTCATGTTCAGTAACATTATGGAAGACAGCTACATACTAGAGCGCGGAATATCTATTTGCATTCCAATCGCTGCCCTTCTATAAAGTCAGTTTAAATGAGATATACAGTATCTCACAAAAGTGAGTACACCACTCGTATTTTTGTAAATATTTTCTTCTATCTTTTCATGTGACAACACTGAAGAAATGACACTTTGCTACAATGTAAAGTAGTGAGTGTACAGCTTGTATAACAGTGTAAATTTGCTGTCCCCTCAAAATAACTCAACACACAGCCATTAATGTCTAAACCGCTGGCAGCAAAAGTGAGTACACCCCTAAGTGAAAATGTCCAAATTGTGATCAGTGCTATAAATAGCCACTGATTACTGTGTAAATGTCACTGGCAGTGAAGGGGTTAACACTAGGGGGGCAATCAAGGGGTTAACTGTGTTCCCTGGGAGGTGTTCTAACTGTAGGGGGGATGGGCTGCCAGGGACATGACAGAGATCACTGTTCCCGATTCCCTGTCATGTCCCCTGTCAGAATGGGGAATCGCCTTGTTTACCTCGTTCTGCCTCTGGAATAGGTGATCGTGGGTCCCTGGCGAGTCCGCCCGACCTGTGAGCACGCTCCCGCCCGCTATCACTCCTGTGTGAGCCGCCATACAGCTACTGCAATTAGCAATTTGCGCAGGAGAGCTGACCTGCCGCAGTATAACGCCGGCTGGTCGGCAAGCGGTTAAAGAGTCATTGTAATCGTTTGATGAAGATTTTTCTTTTGTTTGTTCAGTTTTCAATTTTCGAATCTGAGAAAAAAAACAAAAACGAAAGTTTTCGATTCGGCCGATTAAAAATTTATTGATTCAAATGTTTTGAATCTAAAAAATCGTTAAATTAGAAGAAAATTCGAAAAAGACCTAAAACTGAATTCAGAATACGAATTCAACGAATCAACCGAATTTAACAAACCTAAATAACTATATTAGGGAATCTAAACTAAACTAAATTTTTTCGTCATGCACATGTCTACACAGTAGTCTTAGCAAAGCAGTTTATTTTGGGAATCACCCGAAAAAAATGTATAACAAAATACAGACTTGTTGGGAAACCACTTTGATTTTTTTTTAACCTCTTGCTTACTGGGCCCCTAAACCCCCTTCCTGCCCAGACCAATTTTCAGCTTTTAGCTCTGTCACTCGTTGAATGACATTTGCACGGTCATACAACGCTGTACCCAAATGAAATTTTTATCTTTTTTTTCCCACAAATAGAGCTTTCTTTTGGTGGTATTTGATCACCTCTGGGTTTTTTATTTTTTGTTAAAAAAATTTAAAAAACTGAATTCTTTAAAAAAAATTACAAAATCGTTTTATATTTTGTTAATAAATAATAATAAATAATAAATACATTTTGTTAATTAAATTTTTCTCCTTCATTGATGTACGCTGATAAGGCTACATTGATGGGCACGATAGGCTGCATTGATGGGCACTGATAAGGCGGCACTGATGGGCACTGATAAGGCGACACTGGTGGGCACTGATGAGGTGGCACTGGTGGGCACTGATAGCTGTCACTGATGGGCACTGATAGCTGGCACTGATGGGCACTGATAGCTGGCACTGATGGGCACTATTGGGTGGCAGTGATGGGCACTGATCGGCACTGGTAGGTGACACTGATAGGCATCAATGCTAGGTGGCACCGATGTGGCACTGATTGGCACCACTGGTGGGCATTGATAGGTGGCACTCGTGGTCATTGATAGGTGGCACTGATTGCTGGCACCTTTATGTACTGGTGGGCACTGATTCGTGGCACTGTGGGCACTGGCAGGCGGTACTTGTGGGCACATATGAGGCGGCTTCGCCTCTTCCTCCTCGGGACCGATGTCCCTTCAACAGAAGCCGGTGATCGGCTCTTTTTTTCTCCTTACGCTGTCAGCGTGAGAAGAAAAAAAAAAAAGATTACCGATCTTCTGCTTACATCACGTGATCAGCTGTCATTGGCTGACAGCTGATCACGTGGTAAGGGGCCGGGATCGACCCCTTACTCCGATCTGTGATCAGCAGAGTCTCATTGACTTGGTGATCACAGCGAGCGCCCTGCAGGGGGCACGCAGAGAGCATGCAAAGGGGGGGGCGTCTATTGACGTCCTCCCGGTAAAGCAGGCCCTCGCTGTTGCCGTCATTCTGCTATAGCGCGGATCTGAAGGGGTTAAGAAAGAACTGGGCTTTCCCATTATCTGCTTGCCAACCAGCCGCCGTCGTTATACGGTGGCAGGTTGGCTCTCCTGCAGGAATCACTACAGCTCTACGCCGGCTAGAGCAGATGCGGGCAGGCGGGAGCGTGCCCGGGGGTCGAGCAGACTCGTTGTCCGCCGGCGACCTGCGATCGCCTAGTAGAGAGGCAGAACCGGGATCTACCTTTGTAAACAAGGCGAATCCCCATTCTGACAGGGGACATGACAGGGTACTACTGTTCCCAGTGATCAGGAGCAGTGATCTCTCTCATGTCCCTGGCAGCCCCCCCCCCCCCCCCCCACAGTTAGAACACACCCAGGGAACACAGTTAACCCCTTGATCGCCCCCTAGTGTTAACCCCTTCCTTACGAGTGTCATTTTTACATTGATCAGTGCATTTATATAGCACTGATCAATGTAATAATGTCACTGGTCCCCAAAAAGTGTCATCTGGGGGTCAGAATTGTCCGCCGCAATGTCGCAGTTCCACTAAAAATTGCAGATCGCTGCCATTACCAGTAAAAACAATAAAAAAAAATAAAAGTCCCTAAATCTATCCCATGGTTTGTAGACGCGATAACTTTTGCGCAAACCAATCAATATACGCCTATTTTTTTTTTTCCACCAAAAATCTGTAAGAATATATATTGGCCTAAACTAATGAATAAATTACATTTTTTTATATTTTTTTGGGATATGTATTATAGCAAAAAGTAAAACAAAGTTATTTTTTCTCAAAATTGTCGCTCTTTTCTTGTTTATAGCGCAGAAAACAAAAAACGCAGAGGTGATCAAATACCACCAAAAGAAAGCTCTATTTGTGGGAAAAAAGGGATTGTAAATTTTGTTTGGGTGCAACATTGCACGACCGCGCAATTGTCAATTAAAGCGACGCAGTGCCGTATCGTCATTACGGGGACAAATCCTTCTGGGGCTGAAGTGGTTAATCTGAAGCGAGAGAAATATGGAGGCTGCCATGTTGCCTGGCTGTCATAGTGATCCAATGGCCTTGGTACTTCCTGAGTTGCTGTCCTAGAACAAGCCTGCAGATCAGCCGTCATGACTTCACTGTCATTTTGCATGCCACATGCCTGTTCCAGCTCAGGACTTGCTGAACTCAGGGGGCAGCCAGGAAATTGGCATTTTTAAAAAGAGGTCTGCAACTGTGATTCATATGTATGCTTGAGTGCAGCTTCCCTTTAAGAGATTCTTTTTTTACACGGAAATCTGTAGCCTTGGGGAGAAGTTGGGAATGCTGCGAGGTGTCAATGCTTAGTCAGCGGATTTGAGACCCATGGAGCAGAAGCGCTGGCAGGTGGCCATGATGCACATTCAGCTTTCTGTGGAACGAGGGGGAACTCTTGATCCCTTGCAACAGCTGAGACCGGGGCGCGGTGACAATGAGCACAGCATGGGAGGGGTGGGGGGGGGGGTCACAGCAGTCACAACAGCTGCCAAAATACAGGTCAAATTCTTCTCAGCGTCTAAAGGGTTAATCCTTTCATAACCATGGAAATGAATATTCCAGCTGCCACTAAATAGCAGATTTAGCGGGGACGCGAATGATCATGTGGTTGCGCAATTTCTTCTTCATCTGGTCAGCTGACATGGGTCAAAGGTCAGATTTATAGGCAAACACCTGACCCCTATCCAAGATCCACCATTGGTAACCTCACCCATGATGACCTGTGTCTAGATCCTTTGACATATTACATCAGAGGTGACTGGAGATGTCACTACGTACAGATGTTGTGTAGAGAATTCCTTCTAGACCTTTTCGCTCCCGTTATACTGAGAAGGCGGCACGTGGTTTAATGGTGGCCTGGTCTTGCAAATTGTTTCATAACCACTCTGTCTCCCAGACTACAGGACACGGCAAGGTGCATGTTGCTATAGGCTGCTGCCATGTTCCAAAATAGAATTGGGTACTGCTTTCAAGGAACAGAAGACTGCTAGAGACTGCTTTCGTTACAGAAGACTGCTAGGAATGTCTTTCAATACAAGAGGCTGCTGGAGGCTGTTTCCATTACAGGAGGCTGCTGGGAAATGTTTCCATTACAGGAAACTTTCAGAGAACTTCCATTACAGGAAGCTGCTACAAAATTCTATTACAGAGGATCAAAGGAAAAAGGAGACTGCTAGAGAAGGCTTAGATTACAGGAGACCAGCAGAGACTTCTTCTATTAGAAGAGACCGCCGGAGACTTCTTCCAATGGAAGAGACCACCAGAGACGCCTTCCAGCAGAGCACCAGAGGTTGCTTCCATCACAAGAGACTGCCGTAGACTGTTTTCATCACAGGAGACCACCAGAGACTGCTTCCATCCAAGAAGACTGCCAGATTGTTTCCATGACAGGAGACCCCCAGAGACTGCTTCTATCCCAGGAGACCCCCAGAGACTGCTTCCATGCCAGGAGACCACCAGAGACTGCTTCCATGCCAGGAGACCATCAGAGACTGCTTCCATGCCAGAAGACCACCAGAGACTGCTTCCATCCCAGGAGACCCCAAGAGACTGCTTCCATCCCAGGAGACCCCAAGAGACTGCTTCCATCCCAGGAGACCCCCAGAGACTGCTTCCATCCCAAGAGACCACTTCTATTACAGGAGATTACCACAGACTGCTTCCATCCATGAAGACTGCCAGATTGTTTCCATCACAGGAGACCCCCAGAGACTGCTTCTATCCCAGGAGACCCCCAGAGACTGCTTCTATCCCAGGAGACCACCAGAGACTGCTTCCATCCCAAGAGACCACCAGAGACTGCTTTCATTACAGGAGACCGCCAGAGACTGCTTCCATCCCAGGAGACCACCAGAGACTGCTTCCATCCCAAGAGACCACCAGAGACTGCTTCCATTCCATGAGACCCCAAGAGACTGCTTTAATCCCAGGAGACCCCCAGAGACTGCTTCCATCCCAGGAGACCACTTCCATCACAGGAGACCACCAGAGACTGCTTCCATCACAGGAGACCACCAGTGACTGCGTTCATCCCAGGGGAACATTAGAGACTGCTTCTATTCCAAGAGACCACCAGAGACACATTCCATCCCAGGAGGCCACCAGAGATTACCTCTCTCCCAGGAAACCACGAGAGACTGCTTCCATCCCAGGAGACCACCAGAAACTGCTTCCATCCCAGGAGATCACCAGAAACTGCTTCCATCCCAGGAGATCACCAGAAACTGCTTCCATCCCAGGAGACCACCAGAGACTGCTTCCATCCCAGGAGATCACCAGAGACTGTTTCCATCTCAAGAGACCATCAGAGACTGTTTCCATCCCAGGAGACCTCCAACAACTTCTACTTACATAAGACTGCTCATAATACAAGACAGTTCTATAACGGACAGTTCTTTTTTTTCGACTTGCCATAGGGATTCAAGCCAACTAGCGAGTTGGAGTGTTTTAGGAAGGTGGCCATGCTGTTTTTTTAGGCTGTAAAAAAAAAATAGATGGAAAAATATAACCTGAATAGATTACACCACTTCTGTGTCAGTACAAGAGCAAGGCTGTACTTTGTAAGTGTATCACCCCAGGGCAGGGCCTGCAGAACACCTCCTCATCTCCATAATATAGTGGAAGGTGTTCTGTAGCACCTGGAACAGAATGGTTGAGATAACACTGCAGAGAGTGTATAGGACATCACTGGATTTTTGACAGGTTCAACTGTTTTTTTTTTTTAACCTATATAACAAAATACTTTCATTATTATTTTTCCTTACTCAAAAAGGGGTAAATAAGAGAAGTTTATTGTTTGGGTTTACAAACCTATTTGTTCAGTAAAGGTGCTGACTATACTACTTTTCATAGATATCCACACTTTTATATGAAATGCTATAATTATAAGAATATGACACAACAGAAATGTAAAAATGTGTGCCGGCAATTGTTTGAGGTGTTAAAAAAAGGAAGTTATTGGGGAAGCTGTATTGTTGTCTACCTGATAAATATCTATGTGGTTCCATTCTAACTCTGGCTCTCTTCTCTGACAGTTTGATCACCTGGACTCGGATTGGCTGGGAATGCCGCCCGTTCCATCCGCGCGCTGCCTCTTTGGTCTTGGGGATTCGGAGAATTCCATCTACCTGATTGGTGGGAAAGAGCTGAAGGAAGGGGAGCAGACCCTGGACTCGGTCTTGTGTTACGACCGCCCGTGAGTAGTCATATACGAGTAGCCATCGGTAGTTATCAGTCTATAGAGTGCTGGAAGGATGTGAGCGCCACAACTGTAAGATAATTCTAGCAAAATATTTTATTAAACACAATGCAAACATAGAATGCCAACGAGTTTCGGGTGCTCACATCTACTTCATCAGTGGTTGTTTGCTGGAAGTGAAAGAAAAATGTGTTCTGGATTTCAAATCTGTCCTTGGACGTAGCTCTCTGTTTTTTGAGATATCCCAAGAGGTCCCTGGGGGATCTATGGAGCACTGGAAGGATGTGAGTGCCACAACAATAAGATAATTCTAGGGAAAGCTTTTATTAAATATGATACAAACAGAATGCCAACATGTTTCAGGCGCTCACATCTCCTTCATTAGTGGTTGTGTGCTGGAAGTGAAAGAAAAATGTGTTCTGGATTTCAATTCTGTGCTTGGACGTAGCTCTCTGTTTTTTGAGACATCCCAAGGGGTCCCCAGGGAGGGATCTATAGAGTGCTGGAAGGATGTGAGTGCTACAACATTAAGGTGTTTCTAGCAAAAGCTTTTATTAAACACCATAACCAACATGTTTTGGGTGCTTACATCTTCTTCATCAGGGGTTGTGTGCTGGCAATGAATAAAAAATATGTTCTGGACTGCAATTCTGTGTATGGTGGTAGCTCTCTGTTATCTGGAACATCCCACGGGGTCCTCTGAGGAGATCTATAAAGTGTTTGAAGGATGAGAGTGCCACAACTATTAGGTAATTCTAGAATTCTAACGTGTTTTGGGAGCTCATATCTCCTTCATCAGGGGTTGTGTGCTGGCAATGGTTAAAAAATGTGTTCTGAACTGCAATTCTGTGTATGGTGGTAGCTCTCTGTTATCTGGAACATCCCACGGGGTCCTCTGAGGAGATCTTTAAATTGTTTGAAGGATGAGAGTGCCACAACTATTAGGTAATTCTAGAATTCTAACATGTTTCGGGAGCTCATATCTCCTTCATCAGGGGTTGTGTGCTGGCAATGGATAAAAAATGTGTTCTGAACTGCAATTCTGTGTATGGTGGTAGCTCTCTGTTATCTGGAACATCCCACGGGGTCCTCTGAGGAGATCTTTAAAGTGTTTGAAGGATGAGAGTGCCACAACTATTAGGTAATTCTAGCAAAACTTTTATTAAACACGATGCAAACACAGAATTCCGACTTGTTTCGGAAGCTCATATCTCCTTCATTAGGGGTTGTGTGCTTGGCAGTGAATGAAAAATGTGCTCAGGACTGCAATTCTGCGTTTGGAGGTAGCTCTCTTTTTTATTTGGGACATCCCAAAGGGTCCCTGGGGGATCTATAGAGCACTGGAAGGATGTGAGCGCCACAACAATAAGAAAATTCTAGGAAAAGTTTTTATTAAACACAATGCAAACATAGAATTCCAACGTGTTTCAGGTGCTCACATCTCCTTCATCAGTGGTTGTGTGGGGGAGGCATCCATGGAGTGCTGGAAGGATGTATGTGCCACAACAATTAGGTAATTCTGGCAAAAGTTTTTATTAAACACAATGCAAACATAGAATTACAACATGTTTCTGGAGCTCATATCACTTTCATCAGGGGTTGTGTGCTGGCAGTAAAAGAAAAATGTGTCCTGGATTGCAATTCTGTGCTTGGACGTAGGTCTCTTTTTTATTTGGGACATCCCAAAGGGTCCCTGGGGGATCTATAGAGCACTGGAAGGATGTGAGTGCCACAACAATAAGATAATTCTAGGAAAAGTTTTTATTAAACACAATGCAAACATAGAATTCCAACGTGTTTCAGGTGCTCTCATCTCCTTCATCAGTGGTTGTGTGCTGGCAGTGAATGAAAATGTGTTCTGGATTGCAATTGCAATTGCAATTGTCTCAAAATATGGGATGATGCCCTTGAAGCAGCAGACGACGGAGAACAGAGTCTCCTGGTACTGTTAGACCTCAGCGCAGCATTCGACACAGTAAACCACAACACTTTACTCGTCCGCCTCGCTGAAGTAGCAGGAGCAACAGGTTCTGCTCAAAAATGGTTTACATCCTTCCTAGAGAATCGCTCCCAGACAGTGAAACTAGGTACATTCACCTCGGAAACCCGGGCAGTCTCCTGCGGAGTCCCTCAAGGATCACCCTTGTCACCAGTACTATTCAACATATACATCCGCCCACTTCTCAATATCATCAGGAAAACTGATCTTTGTTTCCATTCATACGCTGACGACACCCAACTCTACCTTCGTATCAACGGACAAAAAGACCTTCATCAGCAATTACAGAAATGCCTCTCCTTAATAGACGACTGGATGACCACTAGCTCCCTCAAACTCAACGGATCAAAAACAGAACTTCTTCTCCTACAAGCTAACAAAAATTCCAAAATAAAGACTACATGGACACCTCCCACCATCCTTGGACAGACCATCTCCCCAGGCACCAAAGCCAAGAGTCTCGGAGTCATTTTTGACTCAGGAATGACAATGGATGCACAAATAGGATCAGTGGTGAGCGGC
Organism: Lithobates clamitans; assembly: GCA_037952925.1. Taxonomy (NCBI): domain Eukaryota; kingdom Metazoa; phylum Chordata; class Amphibia; order Anura; family Ranidae; genus Lithobates; species Lithobates clamitans. The sequence goes on along the minus strand of JBBGZY010002250.1, from coordinate 60,084 downwards.
TCCCACCATCTCCTCCGCCAACTACGTAGACTCATCCCCTTCATCCCAGAAGAGGACAAAGCGGCAGTTGTGGGAACAATCATCAATTCCCGACTCGACTACGCAAATTCGCTCTACGTAGGACTACCCCAATATCAGCTTGCGCGCTTACAACTCATCCAAAACACGGCGGCAAGACTGTTAACAGGAAAAAAACCCTGGGAATCCATCTCCCCCTCCCTAAAGAGCCTACACTGGCTAACCGTGAAGAAACGGATCACATTCAAGACCCTCTGCCTCACCCACAAATGCGTACAAGGAAACGCCCCACCATATCTCCGCGAGAAAATAAAACACTATACACCGAATCGCAGTCTTCGATCAACTAACCAAAACCTCCTTACCATTCCCAAATACCGCTACAAAGCAAAGGGAGAACGAAGATTCGCAGTCCAAGGACCTCGACTATGGAACGCTCTTCCTACCAACATCCGCATGGAAGAAAACCACCAGGCCTTCAGAAAAAAACTAAAGACCTTTCTTTTCTGAGAAGCTAACATCAGAGAATGCATCCAGCGCCTTGAGGCGATTCAGTTCGCATTTGTAGCGCTTTATAAATCATTCATTCATTCATTCATTCAATTGTGTAACTGTAGAGAGTGATGTGACTGGCTCGGTGTTCTTTATACAGCACTGTGGTATATGTCAGAGCTATAGAAATGTATAATTATAATAGTGTGTGACTGTGAGGGAAAATAGAGTGTAAGCTCCTATGGTGCAGAGGGTGATGTGATTTGTCTTCTGCGATATATACTTAATAGATTTTTTTTGCAGTTATAAAAATGTTGCCTTTAAATAAGTCCATTTATTTTTGATGTCTCATTAATGTCTCTGTTAATTATTTTCAGGTCCTTTAAGTGGGGGGAGTCGGACCCCCTGCCCTATCAGGTGTATGGACACTCTGTGGTCTCCCATGAGAATCTGGTCTATGTGATTGGAGGGAAGGGGAGCGATAAGTAAGTAACACATTGATATCCGGCACAGGCTATGGGAGGCTCCATTGTTATACAGCATCAGCCTGCTTTCCTTCCAGTCTTGTACTTCACATGCCTCTGCCAATGGTTCTCACCAACAAATGATATTCCATTTTGGGTGGGGATCTGTGAGAGGAGCAATGCAGAGAATTTCTGCAGTTTCCCTGCTGGAGCTTGTGTGCCCATCCCCCGAATAGCCATATTGAAGTTTGCGCTCTTTCGCAGCAACAGAAATTGTGGGAGGGTGATACCATCATTTGGCTTTGTTGCGGCCTCAGTGGTTGGGGGGGTGGGGGGGGGGATTTCCAGGTATTCTGGTGGACACCTCACCATCAGGGTCCCCAAGAACTGAAAGGAAGCAGCGTTAGAACTAACGTGATGTGAAATAACTGGCATACGGTATAACTAAAGACCAAAAAATAAATAAAACAGGGGTTATAACCCTCCCTTACGCTATCCAAAATGGGGGGAAAAGATATTTTGCCTATAGTTCTAGCATCTGCTTTGGGAGGAAGTGAACAGGCAGCAGCTTCAGCTGCCCACAGTTAAAATGGTAGCAGCCAGCCTCAGTGGAGGGAGATTTCTGCCGCATATTTGGCAAGTACAGAAATCACTAGTATGCAAAGTGGTTGGAGGGAAGCTTCAGAATAGCAAAAGTTATTCCAAATTATGTGAGCAGACTAAAGTTCCTCTTTCAGCTCCCCACCCCCTGATTTCTGAAAGCTCAGACAAGCTGTATAAATTCTGCACCTTAAATGGCTGTAGAGAAGAGAGGGCTGCAGATAAACGGGTGCAACTTACGTAGGAGGATTTGTTTCATCTCTGTGTATCACCTGAGGCCGGTCACTTCACTGGGTGTATGGAAGGGTTTGTATCCACTTGAGTTGCACTCCTCTGCAGTGCAGGTACTGAGGCACTGCGTCATCCTCTACAGAGGAGTGGAATTCCGCTGACCTGCTACTTTGTTGCTCTCGGTTCCTGACCCCCCCCCCCTCCTCCCCCGTTAAACAAATGATACAAAAACTCAGCTGACCTCGGCGCTCTTCACTCTCTGCAGGAAATGTCTGAACCGTCTTTGTGTCTACAACCCCAAGAAGTTTGAGTGGAAGGATTTGGCTCCCATGAAGACGGCGCGCTCTCTGTTCGGTGCGACCATTCACAACGGGAAGATCCTCATCGCTGCCGGAGTCACCGACACGGGGCTCACCAACACCATCGAGGCCTACGATATCAAGACTAACAAGTGAGCGACACCAAACCATCATCCTATGTCTAAAGAGACCCTGTGGCCAAACTAAAGCAAAAAAATGTCAGCCCCACCCTCTACCGGCGCCGCCATCATGGCACATGCGCCAAAGGGCTCTTCCATGGCTTTGGGGGGGTCCTGGCAGGCAGAACCCTTTTGGCACATCTGCAAGTGATTTTCCACGCATGCGCAAAGACGGGAAAGGTTCGGGAATTCCATGGCTTTTGGGCATGCGTGGGAAACCCAGTGCGTATGTGGATGGTCACGGGGCCACAGGGCTCACTTGGGACCCGAATCCCTGATGGTACAATTATACCATCTGCATATTAGTTGGGCAAATAATACACAGATGGTATAATTGTACCATGTCACAAATTCTTTGTGTGACTAGATAGAGCTAATGTATTTTTGTCTCTGATTATTTTTAATACCTTTTGTAATAATAAAAAATATTTTTCTATATTGAGATTGTTATCCCAAGTACTTATGGTACCATTTAAAACCATTATTTTTATTATTTATCCTTTTATTATATTTATTTTATTATTTATTTATTATATTTTATTATTTATTATACTGTATATGTTTATGTATTATATAAATTGTTATTATTTATTATTATTTTATTTCTATATTATATTTTATTTTGCTGTTATGGGAAAGTTCCCCCAGAGGGTTCTTTTTTTAGCAGCGAATTAAATAAATAGTAGATGTAATTGGAAAAATAGGTTCTTTAATAAAAATTAATGGCGTACAGTGTTTCCACAAATGTTAAAATATGAGCTCTAAAGGGTGCATGCTCCAAAGTGCAGAGAATGCAAACACAAATTTGTACATAATATTTTATGACAACATGTCTAATGTAAGACAAAGACACGTTTCGACCCATTTTGTTGGGGTCTTCTTCAGAGGATAGGTTTGCTGCAAAGAGACTACATTTAGCACATCAGATTGAAAGATGCATGAAAGTGCACAAAGTGGCCATTTCACATAGTTACCAATATATGCGGTGGGGACCTCCCAACCAAGATTTACCCACCGCATATGGGTCGCAAGACCCCAACAAAATGGGTCGAAACGCGTCAGCCTTTGTCTTACATTAGACATGTTGTCTAATTGTAGACATGTTGTATTTTTTTCCAATTACATCTACTATTTATTTACTTCGCTGCTAAAAAACCCCTCTGGGGGAACTTTCCCATTGCATATTATCCGGGGTGCGCAGCACTACTACCTCTCCTTATATGTGTCTTTCCCATGCTATATTTTATTTTGCTATATATTTAAGAGTCGCCTGTTGCTGACCCTCTCTGGTTCCTCAGGTGGGAAGATTTTACGGAGTTCCCCCAGGAGCGCAGTTCCCTCAGCATGGTCAGCATTGGTGGAACGCTATTCGCTATCGGAGGATTCGCCACGGTGGAGAATGAGAGTGAAGAATTGGTGCCGACAGAACTGAACGACATCTGGAGGTGAGAAAAAAAAAAAACTGGTGGGGAAATCTCCTCCATCAACATCCCCTAAATGTTTTTTTTTTTTGCATACGGTCATCTTTTTTTCTTTTTGAAAAACGTATTTGTTCTATATTATATTATACAGGATTTATATAGCAGCACCAACAGTTTGAGCAGCGCTTTACCATATAGCCTTTTACACCCAGTTTTGTTGTTTTTGGGTGGATATGCTCTCATTGACAGCTATTCTTTTAACCACTTCAATACGGGGCACTTTCACCCCCTTTCCTGCCCAGGCCAATTTTCAGCTTTCAGCGTTGTCACACTTTGAACGACAATTGCGCCGTCATGCAACACTGTACCCAAATGAAATTTAAATAGGCGGGCGTAACTTACATATGCGTTCGCTTCTGTGCGCGAGCACGGCGGGACGGGGCGCTACATTTTTTCATTTCTTTTTTTCTTATTTATTTTATTTTTTATTTTTACACTATCCCTTTTAAAAAAAGAATTTTTGGATCACTTTTATTCCTATTACAAGGAATGTAAATATCCCTTGTAATAGAAAAAAAGCATGACAGGACCTCTTAAATATGAGATCTGGGGTCAAAAAGACCTCAGATCTCATATTTACACTTGAAAGCAATAAAAAAAAAGTATTTTTTTCTTTTCAATAAAAAAAAAAAAAAAATGATCCCTTTAAGGCCGTTGGGCGGAATCGACGTTTGACGTCGCTCCCGTCATCCAATGGCATAGAGTCGAATGGGGGCTATCGTTCCCTCACTCGACTTCCTGCCTATCAGAAAGCATTGGAACGTTTCCGCCACCACCGATGGATCTGGTAAGCGGCGGACACGACTGGGACGCGACAGGAGGGGGTGGGCATCTCTCCCGCCACCGATAAAAGTGATCTCGTGGCGAATGCGCCACAGAGACCACTTTTTTCTCAAAGCGGACCGCCCGCCGTTGAAATAAATACCGGGGTTATGGCAGCTATCTGCTCCCATAACAACGGTATTTATTGTCAAAGTAGCGACGTATATCCACGGTGGGCGGTCCGTAAGTGGTTTTAAGGGTCCATTTACACCTGTGCGATTTGTCATGCGACCCTGAACATCAAAGTCGCGTGATACGTCGCACCCCATTCTTTTCAATGGTACCCATTCAAACCAGTGCGACTTAGAAAAGGTGCCTGCATTACTTTGGTGAGACTTTAAGCCATAGAATGGAAACTTGGATTAAAATCGCACCAAAAGTCGCATCAAAGCTGTGCTGGAAATCGTGAATGGAGCCCAAATCCATTTTAATTTCACACTAGAAAAGGTTTAAGAGAAAGCACTGCGTTTCCCCTCTATCATCTGCTGCAGATTAACCACTTGCCGACCGCGCAAAAGCCGAATGGTGGCCACAGTGCGGACGGCTAGTTCTGGGAGGCCATCATATGACAGCCTCCGATATTGCTGCAGGGCACAGGCGGCGTGCTCTGTGATCACTGGAGGACACTGCTGCTCACAGATTCAGGTAAAGAACCAATCAGCGGCTCTTTACCACGTGATCAGCTGTGTCCAATCATAGATGTAAACGCAAGCCGGTTATCGGCACTCCTTTCCTCACGCTGACAGCATGAGGAGAGGAGAGGAACCGGCTTCTGTAAAAGGGACATGTACACTGATTATCAGTGCAGTCCAATCAGTGCCCACCAGTACCTCCTCATCAGGGTCAACTATCAGTCCTGCATATCAGTGCCCATCCGTGCCACCTATCAGTGCCCACCATTGCTTCCTCATCAGTGCTCACCAGAGCCACCAAATCAATGCAGTCTATCAGTGCCCATCAATGTCTCCTCATCAGTGCCCACCAGTGCCACCTCATTAGTGCAGCCTAGCAATGCCAATCAGTGCAGCCTATCAATGCCCATCAATGCAACCTCATCAGTGCAGCCTATCAATGTCCAACAGTTCAGCCTCATCAGTGCCCATCAGTGCCACTTCATCAGTGCTTCCTTATCAGTGCCCACCAGTGCTGCCTCATAGTGCAGCCTATCAGTGGCCATCAGTTCAGCCTATCAATGCCCATCAGTGCCACCTCATCAGTGCTTCCTTATCAGTGCCGCCTCATTAGTGCAGCCTATCAATGCCCATCAGTGCAGCCTCATCAGTGCCCATCAGTGCCACCTCATCAGTGCTTCCTTATCAGTGCCCACCAGTGCCACCTCATTAGTGCAGACTATCAGTGCCCATCAGTGCAGCCTATCAACACCCATCAATGCAACCTCATCAGTGCAGCCTATCAATGTCCAACAGTTCAGCCTCACCAGTGCCCATCAGTGCCACCTCATCAGTGCTTCCTTATCAGTGCCCACCAGTCCTGTCTCATAGTGCAGCCTATCAGTGGCCATCAGTTCAGCCTATCAATGCCCATCAGTGCCACCTCATCAGTGCTTCCTTATCAGTGCCGCCTCATTAGTGCAGCCTATCAATGCCCATCAGTGCAGCCTCATCAGTGCCCATCAGTGCCACCTCATCAGTGCTTCCTTATCAGTGCCCACCAGTGCCGCCTCATTAGTGCAGCCTATCAGTACCCATCAGTGCAGCCTCATCAGTGCCACCTCATCAGTGCCGCTTCATTAGTGCAGCCTATCAATGCCCATCAGTGCAGCCTCATCAGTGCTTCCTTATCAGTGCCCATCAGTTCAGCCTATCAATGCCCATCATTGCCGCTTCATCAGTGCCCATCAGTGCAGCCTCATCAGCGCAAATCAGTGAAGGAGAAAAATTACCTGTTTCCAAAATTTTATAACAAACTATCAAAAATGTTTTGGTTTTTTTTTCATAATTTTCGGTCTTTATTTGTTTATTTAGCAAAAAAATAAAAACCCCAGTGGTGATTAAATACCACCAAAAGAAAGTTCTAGTTGTGTGAACAAAAATGATAAAAATGTCATCTGGGTACAGTGCTGTATGACCGCCCAATTGTCATTCATAGGGTGACAGCGCTGAAAGCTGAAAATTGGCCTGGGCAGGAAGGGGGTAAAAGTGTCCGGGGGGGGGCACTTAGCACCAGCCCAGCGTGGAAGCGTCCGTTCCCCGCACAGCGCCCACATTGACATGTTTTATGTATGTTGCCCCTCCAGGTATAATGAAGATGAGAAGACGTGGGAGGGAATGCTGCGCGAGATCCGTTACGCTTCTGGAGCGACTTTCCTCCCCGTGCGCCTCAATACACTGCGGCTGACAAAAATGTAACGGGATTCCGCCATCAAGAGCTGGACGTGATGCGTTAAGGAAAACGGGGAAAAAAGATAAAAGATTGAAAGAGCTGAACTTAGGATGTTACACGGCAAAGTGAACCTGACCTCGGAATGAGGGGAGGGGCCACAGAAAGTTTATTGAACGTTAATATTTGAAATTCATCATTTGACTCATTATATAGTGCCAACATATTCCACAGGACTGAACCATTCACACCCATCTGTGTCCCCAGAGGAGCTTACAATCCAGTGTCCGCAGCACACTAATGGCTCCTGTAAACATGACCGCACCTTGCCTTAGATCTTCTTTCACAAGCCCTTGCGTAAAATTAAAGAACACATATCTGGCATCCCTTTAGATGTGCATGCTCTTCCCTGCTGGACGCTGGGTGCTGCAGACTTTAGCTGTACAATCCGCTGGTCAGTTGCTTGAGTACAGTTTATTACAGTGTTACCAAGTAACTGATCAGCCGATTGCAGAACTAAAGTCTGCACCACCCAGTAGCCATCGGAGAGGAGCATGTATGACTAAAGGGACGCTGGGGATGTGTTCTTTCATAATGCTCAGGAATAGCAGTACAGTAACTGACACCAGCCCTAAAGATGATGCCCACACATAATGAATGATAGAAGTAATTATAGGCTGAGAAAATGAAAGTCTCCCTCCTCCAGGTGAAGAAGACAATTAGTGCAGGGACATTGATGGCAAGGAGTGCTGCGCTCAGAAAAATAAAAAGGTTTTAGGGATGGGCCGTGGTCACTATGTCTTTAGAAAATGTATTTTGAAGGGTGATACAGGAAGTGTCCAGGTGTCTGATCTTAGTTTAAGGGAAGATCCCCGTTTTTGGAAGGACAGGGTGAAGTTCCGGCTCTGCAATCATTCTTCAACCAGAGGACTTTGCCGAGAAAAGCAATGAAGGTGTTCTGTGACCATTAGATGTCTATGTATGGTGTAGAATGGACATAGCTCGCCTCAGCTTCATTCTTCAATGGTTTTCCAGAAGTAATAATCTGATGACGTCTACTAAAAACATATTTTTTTTCTAACACAATCGAATTGTATGTTGGGGGGGGGGGGGGAATGTGATTTTTGTCAAAAATGTTTCTGCTAATAAAATTAAAACTTGTTTTGGAAAAAAAAAATATTTTAGAAGTGCAATTCCATTATTTAGTAGTTAAACACAAAGAGGACTGAGGGGAAAAACATGCAGAACAAACTCAAACAAGGACTGGGACAACCCTTAGTACACCTTGTTGCAGCTACAGTGTTAGGATTTCACTATACTGGGACCCCAAGTGTTAGGATGTCATTATACTGGGACCCCAAGTGTTAGGATGTCATTATACTGGGACCCCAAGTGTTAGGATTTCACTATACTGGGACCCCTAAGTGTTAGGATTTCACTATACCGGGACCCCCAAGTGTTAGGATTTCACTATACTGGGACCCCAAGTGTTAGGATTTCACTATACTGGGACCCCAAGTGTTAGGATTTCACTATACTGGGACCCCAAGTGTTAGGATTTCACTATACTGGGACCCCAAGTGTTAGGATTTCACTATACCGGGACCCCCAAGTGTTAGGATTTCACTATACCGGGACCCCTAAGTGTTAGAATGCCTGTATATTGTTGGCAACTTCAAGTGTTAGGATGTCAGTATACTGGCCCCAAAGTGTTAGGATGCTACTATGCTTGGACCCCTACGTATTAGGATATCATTAGGCTGGGATCCCCTAGTGTTAGGATGTCACTATACGGGGAGCCTCAAGTGTTAGGATGTCATTATATTGTCCCCCAAGTCTTAGGATGTCACTATACTGGGACCCCCAAGTGTTAGGGGCCAGTATAATGACATCCTAACACTTTAGGGGTTCCCTGCATAGTTACATCCTAACACTTGGAGATCCCAGCATAATGATGTACCAACACTTGGGGGTCCCAGCATAGTGACATCCTAAGACACGAGGGTCCCAGCATAATGACATTTCAACACTTTGGGGTCCCAGCATAATGACATCCCGACACTTGGGGGTCCCAGTATAGTGACATCCTAGGACTTAGGGGCCAGTATAATGACATACCAAGTCCTAGTGTTTGGATGTCATTACACTGTCCCCCAAGTGTTGGGATTTCATTATGCTGGGACCCCCAAGTCTTAGGATGTCACTATACTGGGACCCCCAAGTGTTGGGATTACATTATGCCGGGACCCCAAAGTGTTAGAATGTCATTATGCTTGGACCCCCAAGTCTTAGGATGTCCCTATACTGGGACCCCCAAGTGTTGGGACGTCATTATGCTGGGACCTCCAAGTGTTAGGATGTAACTATACTGGGACCCTCAAGTGTTAGGATTTCTTTATAATGACCCCCAAATGTTAGGATGTCACTAACCAGGACGCTCAAATCTTAGGATGTCACTATACAGGGACACTCAAGCCTTAGGATGTCATTATAACGGGACTCACAAGCGTTAGGATGTCATTAAACTGGGACCCCCAAGGGTTGGGATGTCTTAATGCCGGGACCCCCAAGAGTTGGGATGTCATTACACTAGGACCCCAAGTGTTGGGATGTCATTATACTGGCACCCCCAAGTGTTGGGATGTCATTATACTATCCCAAGTGTTAAGACGTCATTATAGTGGGACATATTTGAAGAACACCTGTACCATGGAAGATGTACCCAAAAAAATTCAAACTGAGAACAAAGGTCACTAGTCACCAGTATTGTCTGTGAGCAACTTACAGCTGATATTTTCCCTAATATTGGTTTAGCATGCCCCGTTCTACACTGTGTGGAGGTGGCAATCTTGGTGGAGGCAAGGCTTTACTTCCTCATATTCCCCTGATGACTGGTCGGGTAGTGATTAAGCAGCAGGAGGGGAAGAAGCACAGATCCACAGAATGGATGAAGCAGAATCAGGGAGATCATTGCTCTGCAGGTCCTCAGATACAACTTCCTCTCCAGCTAAGAGAACAATTATCAGCACAGCAGTGACCTACCCAGAGCTCTGGAAACTAGCAGTCAGAGGCAGCAATGCCTTAATCAGGGGTCTCCAAACTCTTCAGCCCGAGGGCCACATTGTAGATTTTACAAATATTCGCGGGCCGAAAAAAATTAGTTATTTACAAATGAATAAATAAAATTTAATTGTCCCCATCAGAGACTTTCTACACATCTGTGTCCCCATCAGAGTCTCCTTGCACATCTGTGTCCCCGTCAGAGCTTTCCACACATCTGTGTCCCCATCAGAGCCTTTCTGCACATGTGTCCCCATTAGACATGTGCAATTTGTCTCATTCCGAAAAAGTTTATTAACGAATTTCGACAAATTCGTTAATTCGGAAATATCCGAATTAGCGAAAACCCGTTTAACAAGTTTTTCCAGGAATTCGAAAATCTGAAAATCTGAAATAATAACTAACTAATAAATTATAGGTATTGGAATTTCCTTTCAAGTTTGGCTGCGAACGTAACGAATACGAATCTATCCGAAGTTACGAATTATCCAAAATAACAAATGCCGCATCTAAATGAATGGAACGTAATGCAATAATAATAAATAACAATAATAATAAAAACTTTTTATTATTATTATTTATTATTAATTTGTTCGGTTCCATTTTGTTTAGAAGCGACATTCGTTATTTCGGATAATTCGTAACTTCGGATAAATTCTTATTCGTTACAATCACTAACAGCCAAATTTGAAAGGAAATTCCACTTGCTATAATTTAATAATTAGTTATTATTAGTTAGTTAGTTGTTATTTGGAATTTTCTTTCTTATTTTCGAATGTATGAATTTTTGAATTTACATATTTACGAAGTTTTGAATTTATGAATTGCGATCATAACGAAAGACCCGAAAAACGAAAAAAGAAAAAACGAATGAAACGAAAACTAATTTTTTGGCAGTGCACACGTCTATTCCCCATCAGAGTCTCCTTGCTAAACTGTGTTCTCTATCATAGTCTTCCCCACATCTGTGTCCCCTATCATAGTCTCCCACAAATCTGTGTCCCCTATCATAGTCTCCCCCACATCTATGTCCCCTATCATAGTCTTCCCCACATCTGTGTCCCCTATCATAGTCTCCCACAAATCTGTGTCCCCTATCATAGTCTCCCCCACATCTGTGTCCCCTATCATAGTCTCCTCCACATCTGTGTCCTCTATCATAGTCTCCACCACATCTATGTCCTCTATCAGTCTCCTCCACATCTGTGTCCTCTATCATAGTCTCCTCCACATCTGTGTCCTCTATCATAGTCTCCTCCACATCTGTGTCCTCTATCATAGTCTCCCACAAATCTGTGTCCCCTATCATAGTCTCCACCACATCTATGTCCTCTATCAGTCTCCTCCACATCTGTGTCCTCTATCATAGTCTCCTCCACATCTGTGTCCTCTATCATAGTCTCCTCCACATCTGTGTCCTCTATCATAGTCTCCCCCACATCTGTGTCCCCTATCATAGTCTCCTCCACATCTATGTCCCCTTTCATAGTCTCCCCCACATCTATGTCCCCTATCATAGTATTCGCCACATCTATATCCTCTATCATAGTCTCCTCCACATCTGTGTCCCCTATCATAGTCTCCCCCACATCTATGTCCTCTATCATAGTCTCCTCCACATCTATGTCCTCTATCATAGTCTCCTCCACATCTGTGTCCCCTATCATAGTCTCCTCCACATCTATGTCCCCTTTCATAGTCTCCTCCACATCTATGTCCTCTATCATAGTCTTCCCCACATCTGTGTCCCCTATCATAGTCTCCCACAAATCTGTGTCCTCTATCATAGTCTCCTCCACATCTGTGTCCTCTATCATAGTCTCCCACAAATCTGTGTCCCCTATCATAGTCTCCCCCACATCTATATCCTCTATCATAGTCTCCCCCACATCTATATCCTTCATCATAGTCTCCCCCACATCTGTGTCCCCTTTCATAGTCTCCTCCACATCTGTGTCCTCTATCATAGTCTCCCCCACATCTATATCCTTCATCATAGTCTCCCCCACATCTGTGTCCCCTTTCATAGTCTCCTCCACATCTGTGTCCTCTATCATAGTCTCCCCCACATCTGTGTCCTCTATCATAGTCTCCCCCACATCTGTGTCCTCTATCATAGTCTCCCCCACATCTGTGTCCTCTATCATAGTCTCCCCCACATCTGTGTCCCCTATCATAGTCTCCTCCACATCTGTGTCCTCTATCATAGTCTCCCCCACATCTGTGTCCTCTATCATAGTCTCCCCCACATCTGTGTCCTCTATCATAGTCTCCTCCACATCTGTGTCCTCTATCATAGTCTCCCACAAATCTGTGTCCCCTATCATAGTCTCCCCCACATCTGTGTCCTCTATCATAGTCTCCCACAAATCTGTGTCCCCTATCATAGTCTCCTCCACATCTGTGTCCTCTATCATAGTCTCCCCCACATCTGTGTCCTCTATCATAGTCTCCTCCACATCTGTGTCCTCTATCATAGTCTCCCACAAATCTGTGTCCCCTATCATAGTCTCCTCCACATCTGTGTCCCCTATCATAGTCTCCTCCACATCTGTGTCCCCTATCATAGTCTCCTCCACATATATGTCCCCTATCATAGTCTCCTCCACATCTATGTCCCCTATCATAGTCTCCTCCACATCTATGTCCTCTATCATAGTCTCCCCCACATCTATGTCCCCTATCATAGTCTCCCCCACATCTGTGTCCTCTATCATAGTCTTCCCCACATCTGTATCCTCTATCATAGTCTCCCCCACATCTGTGTCCTCTATCATAGTCTCCCCCACATCTGTATCCTCTATCATAGTCTCCCCCACATCTGTGTCCTCTATCATAGTCTCCCCTACATCTGTGTCCCCTATCATAGTCTCCCCCACATCTATGTCCCTTATGATAGTATTCGCCACATCTATATCCTCTATCATAGTCTCCCCCACATCTATATCCCCTATCATAGTCTCCTCCACATCTATGTCCCCTATCATAGTCTCCCCCACATCTATGTCCCCTATCATAGTCTCCTCCACATCTATGTCCTCTATCAGTCTCCTCCACATCTATGTCCTCTATCATAGTCTCCTCCACATCTATATCCTCTATCATAGTCTCCTCCACATCTATGTCCCCTATCATAGTCTCCCCCACATCTCCAGTTAGGTCCATAAATATTGGGACATCAACACAATTCTAATCTTTTTGGCTCTATACACCACCACAATGGATTTGAAATTAAACGAACAAGATGTGCTTTAACTGCAGACTTTCAGCTTTAATTCGAGGGTATTTACATCCAAATCAGGTGAACGGTGTAGGAATTACAACAGTTTGTATATGTGCCTCCCACTTTTTAAGGGACCAAAAGTAAAGACAATTGGCTGCTCAGCTGTTCCATGGCCAGGTGTGTGTCATTCCCTCATTATCCCATTTACAAGGAGCAGATAAAAGGTCCAGAGTTAATTTCAAGTGTGCTTTTTGCATTTGGAATCTGTTGCTGTCAACTCTCAATATGAGATCCAAAGAGCTGTCACTATCAGTGAAGCAAGCCATCATTAGGCTGAAAAAACAAAACAAACCCATCAGAGAGATAGCAGAAATATTAGGCGTGGCCAAATCAACTGTTTGGAACATCCTTAAAAAGAAAGAACGTACCGGTGAGCTCAGCAACACCAAAAGACCCGGAAGACCACGGAAAACAACTGTGGTGGATGACCGAAGAATTCTTTCCCTGGTGAAGAAAACCCTTCACAACAGTTGGCCAGATCAAGAACACTCTCTAGGAGGTAGGTGTATGTGTGTCAAAGTCAACAATCAAGAGAAGACTTCACCAGAGTGAATACAGAGGGTTCACCACAAGATGTAAACCATTGGTGAGCCTCAAAAACAGGAAGGCCAGATTAGAGTTTGCCAAACAACATCTAAAAAAGCCTTCACAGTTCTGGAACAACATCCTATGGACAGATGAGACCAAGATCAACTTGTACCAGAGTGATGGGAAGAGAAGAGTATGGAGAAGGAAAGGAACTGCTCATGATCCAAAGCATACCACCTCATCAGTGAAGCATGGTGGTGGTAGTGTCATGGCGTGGTCATGTATGGCTGCCAATGGAACTGGTTCTCTTGTATTTATTGATGATGTGACTGCTGACAAAAGCAGCAGGATGAATTCTGAAGTGTTTTGGGCAATATTATCTGCTCATATTCTGCAAAATGCTTCAGAACTCATTGGACGGCGCTTCACAGTGCAGATGGCCAATGACCTGAAGCATACTGCGAAAGCAACCAAAGAGTTTTTTAAGGGAAAGAAGTGGAATGTTATGCAATGGCCAAGTCAATCACCTGATCTGAATCTGCATTTCACTTGCAGAAGACAAAACTGAATGGAAAATGCCCCAAGAACAAGCAGGAACTGAAGACAGTTGTAGTAGAGGCCTGGCAGAGCATCACCAGGGATGAAACCCAGCGTCTGGTGATGTCTATGCATTCCAGACTTCAGGCTGTAATTGACTGCAAAGGATTTGCAACCAAGTATTAAAAAGTGAAAGTTTGATGGATGATTCTTAATCTGTCCCATTACTTTTGGTCCCTTAAAAAGTGGGAGGCACATATACAAACTGTTGTAATTCCTACACCGTTCACCTGATTTGGATGTAAATACCCTCAAATTAAAGCTGAAAGTCTGCAGTTAAAGCTCATCTTGTTCATTTCATTTCAAATCCATTGTGGTGGTGTATAGAGCCAAAAAGATTAGAATTGTGTCGATGTCCCAATATTTATGGACCTGACTGTATGTTCCCTATCATAGTCTCCTCCATATCTGTGTCCTTCATATCTATGCCCCGATCAGAATCTCCTGGATATCTGTGACCTCAGTGTTAGCGCATTCATGTCCAGCACATTGCCATTTATATTGCCCCCATTTGCCTCTTACATCGCTGTCACTGGCACAGTACAGAGCTCCTGCACCTCCCGACTCCCGCCCGCTGCTATACAAGCAGGCTGAATGCAGAAGAATCGCTAATATAAACTGCAGGCGGAAGCTGGGAGGTGCTGCACTGATGATGTCAGCACAGCATGACATAGGGGGAGGGGGGAGTGGCTTTGTCTGCTGTTTGCTGGGACTTGCTGTTGAGAATAGTGGGGGCTTAGAAAAGCAAGCCGACCGGCAATATCTGAGCGAATCGGATGTGGTCAGCGGGCCGGGGTTTGGAGACGACTGCCTTAGATGATCTCACTCTGCAGATATAGAGCTATGGAGGTCCAAGACAGGAGTGTCCAAGCACAGTCAAACAATGAAGGGCACTGCTATTTTTAGGAGGGATTCAAAGTAAAGGGTTGTGCTTAGCCACAATTGTTATTTCTATAGGTTTCATATAACAAAGCAAATCTTCATTTATTCTGTTCAGGTCCACTTTAACTGATACCACCAGAATAAACCCCTTTCCAAAAATGAATGGTAAACTGGGTAATCTCTGTGATATGAGGAATCCATCTTGCTTCGTAGGAAATATTTAACCACTTGCCGACTGCACTGCAGTCCACACTGTACTGCAGCAGGTCAGCTCTATTAAGTGAAACGACTTACATGTGCTTAATTTCATGCAATAGACACTAGGGGGGTACGCGCGTGCCGCCGGAGGACACAGGGGATGTCAATCAGCGGGTCCCGCGGACCCGATGTCCACTGGCCACCCGCGATTGTTCCCGGGAGAGGCAGAACGGGTATCTGCCTATGCAAACAAGGCAGATTGCTGTTCTAACGTGAGAAGATGGAGATCTTGTGCTCCTGCTAAGCAGGAACACGGATCTCTGTCTTCACCCAGTCAGAGCACCTCCCACATAGTTAGCAAGCACCCCCTAGGGACATAGTTAACCCTTTGATCGCCCCTGGCGTTAACCCCTTCTCTGCCAGTGTCATTAGTACAGTGACAATGCATATTTTTAGCACTGATGTGCTAGGTGTCACAAATGTCAGTTGAGTGTCCAACTTGTCCGTCGCAATTTCTCAGTCCCGCTAAAAATCGCCACCATTACTAGTAAAAAAAATAAATAAATAAAAATGCCATAAAATTATCCCATAGTTTGTAGACGCGATAACTTTTGCGCAAACTAATCAATATACGCTTATTGGGATTTTTCTTTTACCAAAAATATGTAGCTGAAAACATATTGGCCTAAACTGATGAAGAAATTAGATTTTTTTACATTTTTATATTGGATATGTTTTATAGCAGAAATAAAAAAATATTGTTTTTTTTTAATTTTTTTTTTCAAAACTGTTGGTCTTTTTTTGTTTATAGCGCAAAAAATAAAAAAACGCAGAGGTGATCAAATACCACCAAAATAAAGTTCTATTTGTGGGAAAAAAAAAGGACATCAATTTTATTTGGGTACAGCGTCGCACGGCAGCGCAATTGTCAGTTAAAGTAACGCAGTGCCGTATCTCAAAAAATGGTCTGGTTATTAAGGAGGTAAAACCCTCCGGGGCTGAAGTGGAAGAAATCTTTCTTGCTTGGCTGGCAACCCTCTGACTTCAGTACATTAAAGGGGTTGTAAACCTTCGAGGTTTTTCACCTCAATGCATTCTATGCATTGAGGTGAAAAACCTCCTGTAATGCTGCAGCCCCCGTTTTACTTACCTGTACCCCCTTTATCACGGCCCGGGGACGAGCACACCAGCAAAAGCCGTTGTCTCGGGTCCTGATTGGATGGATTGATAGCAGCGCAGCCATTGGCTCCCGTTGCTGTCAATCAAATCCAATGACCCGGGGGCGGGGCCGAGTGATAAATTCGGCTTCAACAGACGCCAAATGAATGACTCGGGATCCCCTCGGGAGAGCGCTTCTCCCAGGGGGTTATCTAATGCAGGGAGGAGCCGTGAGAGCCGCCGAGGGTCCCAGAAGAGGATGTTCGGGGCCACTCTGTGCAAAACGAGCTGCACAGTGGAGGTAAGTATGACGTGTTTGTTATTTAAAAAAAAAACAAAGAAACAAAGCTTTAGTGTCACTTTAAGTCACTGACCCAAAATAAGGACTTCTGGCTTTGCTCTGACTTTCCTGATCTGGGTTGCTTGGTCCAGGTCAAGACCTCAAAGTATCGAAGCCTGTGGATTAGTACAAAAGCCAGAAAGCTAGGATCTTCGGGAGGTCAGGGAAGGTTTCCTATAGAAGACTAGTCTAGTCCAGCCTTTCTCAACCATCTTAACATGAAGGAGCCCTTAAAATAACATTTTGGGCTCAGCGAACCTCTAATAGCAGTAATTATATCTACAGCTCATGATATATTAGTATGATGGTCAATGAGAAAATTGCTCCTTACATTTGTGGTAATTGGGAGGAATTCCCCCCTTACAGATAGCTAAAAAAGATCATTGGTGACAGAAGTTACTCATCTGAGAGGCAGAAGTTGCTCATTGCTCAAGGAACCTCTACCAACCTTTGAAGGAACCCTAGTTGAGAAAGGCTGGTCTAGTCTACCAATTTGCTTAAAGCTGGTGACCCCGGGCCTTGTTTGTTATACCCCTATTAAGTAAACTTGACTCTTACTCATCCCATTGCAGAGAATTAATCACATCAGTTCTGCTGCCCAAAAAGGTCTAAAAATAGAATAAAGGGCTCATAGCAGTCAGTCACTTTCCTTCCCCTGATACTTTACTATGGGGCAACACGTGCAGCTGTTACGCCATTCTCTTCTATGAGGTCAAATGTGGCATCCACTTGGCCAGAAAGTAACCCGTGCGCAGCCAGAATGGATCACATTTCGAAGACTAAGCATGAGAGAATTATAAAGGATAAATGACTTGGGTGACATTTATCAGGATTCTGTGTGGCCAGCTTAGGGCTTCGGTCAGTCACACCTGACCTTTATCAACATACACCGAATGAAAAAAAAAACCCCTAGCCTGGTCATCCCGGAGAGAACTGTTTCTCCTACAACCCCTGCTCCCACCTTTTCCAGAAGGTTTCCAACCTGATTTTTCATGTACAGTCATGGCCAAAACTATTGGCACCCCTGTCAGATAACGCACCACTTCACCCAGAAAATTGCTGCAATTACAAATGTTTAGCTGTTCTCATGTTTATTTCTTTTGTTTGTATTGGTATGACACAAAAAAAAAGTGCAGACACAAAAAGCCAAATCTGACACATTCCACGCAAAACTTCAAAAAAGGACCGGACAAAATTATTGGCACCCTCAATTTAAAGCGGAGTTCCACCCAAAAGTGGAACTTCCATTTTAAGCACTCCTTGCCCCCTGACATGCCACATTTGGCATGTCATTTTTTTTTTGGGGGGGGGGGGGGGGAGTGTGTACCTTCTTTTTAGTGGAACTTCTTGTTCCACTTCCTCCTTCCTGTTCTCGGGCCGCCTAGGCGACTCCTCCTCTTGCCTTAGGCGGCCCCTCCCTGCCAGCGATCTTCTGGGACACAGGTCCCAGAAGATTGGCTGGCCAATAGCAGAGCTTAGCGCGTCTCGCACATGCGCAGTGCGCGCCCGGCCGTGAAGCCGTAAGCTGTCACGGCCGGGTGCCCACAGTTGCTATGATGGCACCAAGGAGAGGAGGGGGAGAGGAGCGAGGCATTGCTGGACTGTGGGACAGGTAAGTGTCGCTTTATTAAAAGTCAGCAGCTATGCTTTTTGTAGCTGCTGACTTTTAATAAACTAAAAAACGGGTGGAACACCCCTTGAAAAAAATAACTGAAATCAATGGTTTCCTGTAACCATCAATGAGTTTCTTGCACCTCTCGACTGGAATTTTGGACCTCTCTTCTTTCGCCAACTGCTCCAGGTCTCTCAGATTGGAAGGGTTCCTTCTCCCAACTGCAGTTTTGAGATCACTTCATAGGTGCTCTATGAGATTTAGATCTGGACTCATTGCTGGCCAGTTCAGTACTCTCCAGCGCTCTGTCTTAAACCATTTCTGGGTGCTTTTTTGACGTGTGCTTTGGGTCATTGTCCTGCTGTAAGACCCATGACCTCTGACGGAGACCCAACTTTCTAACACTGGGCTCTACACTGCACTCCAGAATTCTTTGGTAGTCTTCATATTGCCATGCACACGGTGCACGGCATGCACACGGCGATCAGAGGTGCGGTGTGTCAGTCTGACACACCGCATCTCCGATCGTGGTATGGAGTCTCTGGCGAAGGCTTCTTACCACGTGATCAGCTGTGACCAATCACAGCTGATCATCGCGTGAACCAGGAAGTGCCTGTAAACTTCTTTTCTCAGTTTATGCTGACAGGGAGAGCCGATTGGCAGCTCTCCCTGGCAGAGGGGGGGGGGGGGGGGTCTGCGCTGATAATCAGCACATTGATTATCAGTGCAGCCCCCATCAGAGGTGCCCATAAGCTGCCAATCACTGCCAGCCTGTGTCCCATAAACGTGCCCATAAATGTGTCAATCAGTGCCCAAAAAAAGTACCAATCAGTGCCCCATTAGTAATGCCTCTCAGTGCCCTTTAGATGCCACTCAGTAATGCCTGTCAGTAGCTCCTCATCAGTGCTGCCTATCCAGTGCACTCTATCAGTGCCACCTATCGGTGCAACCTATTAGTGCCCATCAGTGCCACCTATCAGTTTTTTTTTCCCAAAAATTTTAGTTTGTTTAGCGAAGAATAAAAACCCCAGTGGTAATCAAATACAACCAGAAGAAAGCTCTACTTGTGGGAAGAACGTGATAAAAATTTTGTTTGAGTACAGTGGTACATGACCGCACAATTGTCATTCAAAGTGCGACAACGCAGAAAGCTGAAAATTGTCCTGGGCAGAAAGGGCCGAAAGTGTCTGGTATTGAATTGGTTAAAGGCCTCATTTCTTTTTCTGAAAACAGTAGAAAGCTGTCATTTCGTTTTGTCTGTCCACAGCACATTCTCCCAAAAGGATTTTGGCTTCCTCAGGTAGATTTTGGCAAACTCGATCAATTTTTCTCTTCCTTCCATGTCCAGGGAAATCAGCTGCAGTGCCATGAGCTGTAAACGTCCTGACAATGTTGCGCACAGCGGACACAGGAACATTAAGATCTCTGGAGATGGACTTGTAACCTTGAGATTGTCCATGCTTTTCCACAAGTTTTGTTCTCAAATCCTCAGACAATTCTTTTCTACTCTCTCTCTCCCTTCTCCATGTGGCACACAACAGAAAGGTTGAGTACATTTTTCACCATAACTGGTTGCCGGTGTGATTTCTATATTGTCAGAACCTGTAAATTGATACAGATGAGTTTAATTACAAAATACAGGCGCATCACAAACTCGGAATGTACTTACTTCTTACAATTTTGAGAAGGTGCCAATAATTTTGTCCAGTCCGTTTATGAAGTTTTGTGTGGAATGTGTCAGATTTGGCTTTTCGTTTCTCCACTTTTTGTGTCATACTGATACAAACAAAAGAAATAAACATGAGAATGCCTTAACATTTGTAATTGCAACATATTTTTGGGGCGAAGTGGTGCATTATTTGACAGAAATGCAGGGGTGCCAATTTTTTTGGCCACGACTGTATAACTCAGGGACACCCCACATTTTACCACACACAGTTCTGTATCAGAATTACTCCCTGGGGGGGTGGGGGGGGGGAGAGCACAGAGCTGATCCCTTGCATTGAGATCTTCTAATGGCAAGGCTGCTCACCTGCATGTGAAAGTTTCCTTCACCATGTGGGTGTCCTTTCGGGTAAAAAGGAAGTGAAGTGTCAACATGAACCAGCAATGAGTTGGTCAAGTGTATCAAATTCATTAAAAAAGGGAACTAAACCCTCCTGTCCTTTTCAGCCAAGGAAGCTGCCATTTTACAGTAGCTTCTGTTTGATCTGCGACTGCCATGGTGCTCCACATGTGATCCGTTGTGACACCAGCCCTTTGATGGTTTGAGCGTTTGGTTGAGAGCACAACCAATGTGACAGTTACATTCCCGGCATACCTGCAATGTATCTGTTTTTTCAAACCGGTAAATCGATGGGTTTAGTTCCGATTTAGCAGTTCGCAGCCAAGACATTGAAGAAGTCCTGTTTAAGATGTATACATTGATCACCGATTCCTTTTAGCACTCGACTTTCTTCTACACCTTACTCAGGATCCCTCAGTATGTAGAAGGCAACCACGGTCTAGGGCAGCGGTCTCCAAACTTTATAGATACCTCTATACAAACCCCCTGGCCATAAATTAACCATAAGCAGTAGACCACAAGACCTAATGCAGCCCTTTGCTCGTCTTTATCCGGCACTTTGGACACTACACCTCCCACTGATACAAATCACTATTATTCCTACCACTGGCATCAACAGTGGAGCAGAATTCTTCCCTCTGACACCAATGATGGGGGCACCATTCTTCCCACTGACACCAACTGTGGGGCAAAAATCCTTCTTCTGACACAAATGATGGAGCGTAACTGCTGCCTCTGAGACCAATGACATTATTCCTCTCACTGATACCATTGATGGGGGAACTATTACTCCGACTGTCACCAATGATGGGGGCACTTTTTCTCCCAATAATACTAAAGATGAGGGCACTATTCCTCCCAATACTACCAATGATGGGGGAACTATTCCTCCCAATGTTGGGGGAACCATTCCTCCCAATAATACCAATGATGGGGGAACTATTCCTCCCAATAATATCAATGATAGGGGCACTATTCCTCCCAATAATACCAATGATGGGGGAACTATTCCTCCCAATAATAGGGGCACTATTCCTCCCAATAATACCAATGATGGGGGAACTATTCCTCCCAATAATAGGGGCACTATTCCTCCCAATAATACCAATGATAGGGGCACTATTCCTCCCAATATTACCAATGATGGGGGCACTATTCCTCCCAATATTACCAATGATGGGGGCACTATTCCTCCCAATATTACCAATGATGGGTGCACTATTCCTCCCAATACCAATGATGGGGGAACTATTCCTCCCACTAATACCAATGATGGGGGCACTATTCCTCCCAATAATGGGGGCACTAGACTTCCCAATAATACCAATGATGGGGCACTATTCCTCATAATAATACCAATCATGGGGACGCCCTTCCTCCCAATAACACCAATGATGGGGCACTATTCCTCCCAATGATGGGGGAACTAATTCTCCAAATAATACCAATGATGGAGGAACTATTCCTCCCAATGATGGGGGAACTAATTCTCCCAATAATACCAATGACGGGGGCACTATTCCTCCCAATGACGGGGGCACTATTCCTCCCAATAATACTAATGATGGGGGCACTATTCCTCCCAATATTACCAATGATGGGGGCACTATTCCTCCCAATATTACCAATGATGGGGGCACTATTCCTCCCACTAATACCAATGATGGGGGCACTAGTCTTCCCAATAATACCAATGATGGGGCACTATTCCTCACAATAATACCAATCATGGGGACGCCCTTCCTCCCAATAACACCAGTGATGGGGCACTATTCCTTCCCCTGACACCAATGATGGGGCACTATTCCTCCCACTAATAGCAATGATGGGGAACTACTCCTCCTCCTACTGACCACAAGTGCTATGTAGTGTTTTTACTCCCACTTACGACTAGCCCTTTGTTAAGAAAGTTTGGAGACCCCTGCAATAGACAAGTTAACATTTTTTTTTTTTTTTTAGAAGGGGTGCTCTTATTCTTTAAAAAGCCTCAGTGCACAGTTGCAAATATTTTAATATGACATTCGAAATTTACAATTACACCAACGCAAATAAAAACAGCTCACCACATGTTTTCAAATGTATGTTTTTTTTTTTTAATTATTTTGTCAAAGATTTTTATTTATAGCTATTTAAAAAGGAGAGAACAGTTTTGTCTTTTGCGAGATTGGCAATAGGCAAGTCGTAGAGTCTGGAAACCTCACACACGTCTCTTTTTTTTTGTCTAAATTGTGCTCTGGACAAAGATTAGCTCACTAACAAACTTCTACTACTAAACAGCCATCTCCTACCATTTTCTAATTAATTTTGTCTTTCCACTTGAAAGCACTATAAGACATGGAAACTGCAATGTCCGATAATACAGTGAGAAGCTGTAAAAATGTAGGCGTACGATATAGCTTGGAAAAGAAAGTTTCATACAGTAGGGAGATGTTGACGAAAAAAAAAAAAAAAAAGTCTCTTATTCAACAAGATCTAGTGTTGCCGATAGTTCATTATCTACAAAAGAACAAGAGGAAGTCGGGTTCAAACTCCCTCCCAGAATGCTTTGCATTCAGTTATGCCAAGTGTCCTGGAACCAGCTTCGAAAAGATTGCATGTGGGCTCTGAAAACACTCCGAACCATCCATTGACAGAAGCGGCTTTGTAGGTCTCTTCTAATGTCCAAGGACAGTAAAGCTGATAGGAATTGACAACCTCTGAAGTTGGTCTAGTACACCATCACAACTACCCTTCCAGTTCCTCCAGGGCTCCGGCCTAGCCAGTCCATGAACGGCCACCTACAGCTTTTTGTTTTCCATTTTGGGAACTTTCAGCGAATAACAGATGAGCAAACTCACTGACCGCACTGCTGACAATTCACTTTTGTTGTCTGGACAAAGCAAAATAAAAACAAAAAAAAAAAGGTGCCACCTACCTACCAAGGTTGCGGTACCACTCGACACACTCACAGTGAACATACAATATTTACACAGGAAAGACCAGCATTTCCTCTTAGAGTTATCAGCAATTCAAGGTGAAGAATTCCTACAATGGGGGGGGGAGGGGTGGCTGGGTGGTTTGGGTATATGGCCAACCTTCAAAACTAGAGGGGCCATTCAAATATAATAGTGCAATAGATACAAGCAATCACCATACAATGATTTATTTTTTTTTTAATCAAGGTCAATAAATGAACACAAGTTTATTTTGCTGGAGACATGCAGATACAGGTTTTAAATGCCTGTTTTAACTTATGTATTTATTTTTGCTACATCAGGCTTACAGGGGTCGTCCACTTTTAGAAAAAATCAGCAACAAAGTGGGGAACCCGTCCCCGAGAAATTGCTGCAGCAGGCGAGATCTGGAAAAGCTAGCAAGTGGTGAAAGATTATATATATATATATATATACACACACACATACACATACATACATACATACCGCACCGCTCAGCCATTCAGAGCAAGCTTTATATTTTTCCACCTCTCCAATCGGAGTAAGCCTTGTATTCATTCATAAAAACGAGCAGGTACATCGGTTATTGAAGGAAATAGCTCATTTGGATCAGCTTTTTTTTTCTCTAGGACATCACTGGTCTTTATCTGATGAACTGTATAGAATATTGAAGTTTTCTTTTTGGATAGAGTGGAGAGGGATTAGAACACTTGTCAGGATTCTTTTGCTGTCTGTGCCCCCCGTTTGGGAGATTCACCCTCTCTATTTGTTCTGTTTATCATTATCATATTATGAAAGTAAAAGAAAATCCCAAATTTTGGGTTGTCCCCAGAACAGTAATAGAGGGCAAATCTTCCAATGGGGGCACTAGTTCCGCTGACCTGGGGGTCCCCAAAGAATTCCCTTAATTTCCAGGGATTTCCTCTCACTTCCCAATCTCCCCAATGTGACAAATATTGCAAAAATAAGCCTTACAGGGGTTATAGTCCTACCTTAGTCTACCCAAAATGAAAAGAAAAAAAAAAGAAGTTTTGCCTATAGCTCTACTTTAACAGCCATGTCTGAACCAGGCAACATAATTAAATGGAATTCTTTTTTCCAAGGTTAAGCTTGTTTTTTTTTTCAGTTTTGGATGCAGTTGGAAGAGGGTTAGAACCTTAGCTCAGTTTTTACTGCTCTCTGTATTTCTGCTGGAAACATATTTCATTTTCCTGGGGTGTGACCAAGTAAGAAGATGACAGGATAAAGATTTTTTAAATTTTTTTTTTGGTGGGAGAGGTGGGAGTGGTTAAAATTTGTCAGTTTTTGTATTTTTCTTCGTGTGCCTGTTGAGATCCCCCCTGGTTTTCTTCTGCCAAAGCTGTTGGCTTCCAGCCCAGCAGCAGTTTCTTGCCTTCTTACTCCTTTGATGACTTTAGAATAATAAAGATACAGTTGAGTAGAAACAACCCCCAATACATGCATAACCCCTTCTACAACCAGGCATGCCTTAGTTTTTTCAGCAAGCAGTACCGAGAGCATGATCTTTTTCTCCATTGGAGGAACACAGGAAGTCACTCATCGTCAGGACATCCAAAAGCAGTCCAACTAAGGGGTGGGCAAAACAACAAACACTAACAGCTCCAGGAAAAAAGAAAAAAAATGACAGCTGGGGACAAGCTGTAGCTCAAAGAGTCACCCGAAGCTGGCATCAGATGAAGTCGAAAGGTCCACCTGGTAGAACTTACAGAATGAAGACCATGCTATGGCATGACCTTAAACAGGCTGTTCATGCTTGAAAACTCTCCAATGTGACTGAATTAAAACAATTCTGCAAGAGTGGGCCAAAATTCCTCCACAGTGATGTGAAAGAACTTTAACAAAGTCATCTTCAAACAAGGACAAGGTTGCCAAGCACTTTAAGGGAGCAAACATCTTATCAGGGGGTTTCCAATCTCCAAAAAAGGAAGACTTGAAACTGTGGGTACACCAAGAAAGCCGTTTTGGTCTTTGGGGCACTAAAGGACCCAAGACTAGGAATAGCACTGGTAGATGCAACAGACTGATCCTCTAGTATCAGAGTAGTGTGCACAACATCAATAAGAGCCGTAACGGCCCACTTTAATTTTGGAGTAATAGCAGGAGATTGTGACTCTCGGGAGGCAAGCTTGTCAGGCAGATTGCTATGACTCGCAATCAGACAGAATCTCTGTGGTCGAGGGCTTAGGAGGGGGCCAAAGCTACTGGTAGGTCAGATCGAGAATTTTCAAGTCTTTCATGGCTGAAGTGAAAACCTTTGCCAAGAGAGCAGAGGAACCAGCCACACCCGACAGAGCTAAGGAAGACTCAGAAAATGGGATAGACTGTAGGAACAGAGAGCAATATGATTCCATTAGTAGGAGTGTGAGCAGAGGGCACTGGATACAGTGACGCTGTTTTCACTCTGTGTATAGATTCAGGTATGTTGTGACCATGTGGCAGTTAGGCAATGTAAGGCTCAATGTACGAGGCAAGGCCTCAGGTACTCATGAAACCCAAACAGCTGGTAGCAGATATCAGATGGCCAGAGTTGGCCACTGCCACTGCAGATGGGCAGCAGAAATGGCCCAAAATTCTGAGTTCCACATGACTCTTTGCAAAGCAGCAGGGAGATTCTTCCAATGCTGAGTGGTGGGAAAGATCGTGTCACTTAACCCAGAAGATGTCAGCCCGATCCTCCTACTTACAAAGTGGATCTTTGGAGACATGGGCTGTGCTCCGGAAATGCCAATGATACTGGACCTGGAAGGCACTCTGTGGCTAACCAGTTAACAGAGTCTAGAAAGCACCTTATGATGAACCCAGTGCCCAAAAGGCTCAATTCCAGGATATTTCGGTGATTTGCAGTCCAGCAGGTAATCCAAAAGCCAACCTGAGGATGGCGAAGCCGGATAGCTGCAATTGAAGAGACCAGCTCTAACAGCAATATAGATAAGAGTGTTCATTGAAGAAATAAAATGGTGCTATCACATATAGTCAAGTCTTTAATACAGTAGAGCTGAAGAAAAGATGTCCACCCTCTTAGGACAATAGCAATAATCTAATTTTGTCTAAGAAAATTGGATTATTTTAGTGCGCCTGTAGGGAAAACAAATTAAATTCAGGCTGGGGAAAAACTCTTAAGTGCTTTGGCAGCTGCAATGATTATGTACATATCCCAAAAACTTGCCATAGGGATTTTCAACGTTATCGTTAGCTTAGCAGATAAAGGTTAGTGACAAATGGCTGACTTAGGTTAACTGGTGAACAAATTTGGTGTCAGTACAAAGTTCATGAGCTTATTAAAGGGTCAGTTCGCACAAACGTGACAATTAAATTATAAGCAGAATATGGTAAGGCAAGTCTCTTGTTAGCTCTCGGTGGTGGCACACCTATGCTATAATTCCTGGCTTCCCGTCTACCTTGGGGTTTTCCAAAGCCAAACTTAGATCCTTTATGATTAGAAAAAAAGGGTGGGGGGGGGGGCATCAGTGAGGGTGGAGGTCTCTCATAATATCCACAGCAGGGGTTCAGGGCTGGTAGTCTGAGTGGCATCTCCGAATGACATAAATGTTAGGTGGTAACTGTTCCAACAACTGCTTCACTTTCTGTCTAGTAAAACATCAGCAGGTCAAGAAGGGGGGGGGGGGGGGGGGATCTCCAGATAGCAGTAAAACCTGACAGGAATTCTAATCCTTCCCCACGTCTTTCAAAAAAATGAAAAAAAAAAGTTGGTTTCATATAAAATTTAAAAAGTGAGCAGCATATACGGACAAGATTCAGCTGTGCAATGCTTTGGCCAAGTGGCTGCAAAATCTACCTTTCCATCAGAGCTGGGTAAACACAACAAATTTAGACAGACAGTGCTTGACTTATTGATCTTTGGGCGCATCATATGAAAGTCTCATGAATTTCTCTGGACCAAGAAGTTTTGTAGTATGAAGCTGTGGCTAAGATGCTAATGAACACTGAAGTCAGATATCTGCTCTCCACCCCATGGTGGAGGTAGCCATCTCAAACTGAACACATTTATAAGCACATATACCCCGTTTCCCCGAAAATAAGACCTAGCGTGATTGTCGGTGATGGCTGCAATGTAAGCCCTACCCCCCAAATAAGCCCTACTTAAAGTCCTTGTAGGTCCTATTTTCAAGGTAGGGCTTATTTTCGGGGAAACAGGGTAGGGCTTATTTGGGGGGTAGGGCTTATATTGCAGCCATCACTGACAGTCACGCTAGGTCTTATTTTCGGGGGTAGTGCTCACGATTGCTGTCTGGAATTTTGAGTTGTCAGACAAAAATTCCAGATTAGCAACATTTGTTCAAACATCAGACTTTTCATGGGCAGTTCATCAGTTTATGTAGCGCCAAAAGGTTTAAATACAAGGTGGGAGATTTTGATGGTGAAGTTCTAATAATATAAATCCCCAGGAGCAATCTAAACATTAAAAATTCAGATTTTGCTAGAGGCTGGAAGCATTATCCTCCAAATGGTTTCTTGTATATCTTGGGGACTCCAGTTTTGCAGCCTCTTGAGTTTTTGGGTCTACACAGCTACCATTGCCACCAGGACAGGGTCCTGCTCTTGCAGGATTTCCATTTACAGCCAAGGGTCTGTGGACTCCTGACCATCACATCTACTGTATGGCCAAATGTATGTAAAAATCCCTCCAAATGTTTAAACTCAGGCACTTCCAGTAAACTGTTACAGCACACAAAGCACATTTCAGACAATCGTGCACTTCCAACCTTGTGGAGTTTGGTGAAGGCTCTTTTCTATTCCAGCCTGACTGTGCCCCTGTGTACAACCTGCGAACCCATGTTGTATGTGTGTGCGTCACATACAACATGGAAACATTGTCCTATGCCCACTTCTGTAAGTGCTGTCCAGGAAACTAGCCTGCCTACGTTCCAAACAATGATAAATGAGAGGCTCAATGTCCCAGAAGAGGCATGTCACGGACTTGGGGCTCCAGGAGAACCATTACCCAGAGAACTCTGTTTTAATGTGTTCTTAATCTATCCAGAAGGCGTTGGTCACTAATTGGCTTCCTATGTATAAGGTATTCCTATGGGGAGCCAGACTGTCTGAGGTGGCCATTGTCCATGATAATAGGATTAGCTCTACTGTCTGAAGTGACCATTGTCTAGATAATGGGAGTAGCCCTTATCTGACGGTTTTCTATATAAATTCAGTGTGTTTCTCGAATGAAGAAGTTCTACTTCTGGATTGCTCCAAAACTGGTGTTGCCTAGTTCTTTGGGGGTAACTACAGCTAT
Organism: Lithobates clamitans; assembly: GCA_037952925.1. Lineage (NCBI taxonomy): Eukaryota > Metazoa > Chordata > Amphibia > Anura > Ranidae > Lithobates > Lithobates clamitans. The sequence continues at coordinate 31,227 of JBBGZY010002250.1, read as the reverse complement.
ATTCACTGGCCTCATGTTCCAGAGCTTGGAAAGCAGCTTCTTGGCAGAGATACCCGGTCAAGTGTCTGGAATCCGTCACACCACACATCAAGACAAGACCTGCAATCTCAGCCTGGACCCCCACCAGGCCACACCCACGTGGAGGTCCAGGCTGAGACTGCCACTTGTCTGCACACAGTGGGTCTGGTCTTGATGTCTTGCTTCCGGGACATCTAGCCTCTCATCTACCCCTGTGTACAAATCCAGCTCCATAACGACATGGTTTGACCATTGTAATGTGGAGGAACTTGAGTGGCCTGCACGCAACCTCAACCCTACTAAACACATTTGAGGTGAATTAGAACACCGATTGTAAATCAGGTCTTCTCATCCAACTTTAGTATCTGACCTCACAATTTTCCCACATACACACTTCAGATTCTTGTGGAATGCCTATCCAGAAGAGTGGAGGCTATTATAGCCCTAAAGGAGAGCCAACTCTATAATAATGCCCATGGTTTTGGATTGGTGTGATGGTCATGTGTCCACAAAGTTTGACCAATATATTGTATTTTGTGTTATGCTGTGGTTGAGAGATTGATCATCCTAAAATGTGAACACCAAGAAGTAAAACAAGCGTGGAGACAGAGGCTGGTATCGTGGCAGAGAAATCTCACAATCATCCAACAACATAACAAACCACCAACTTGCTCAGTCCACCAGATCCCACCTACAACTGAACTGTAAAAACAGGCCATGCAGGTTACCACCCTACTATACAAACTTTAGATCTACCAAAGAAAGAACAATGTTGTTCAAGGGTCTGCCTGACTGCATACAAGTTGAAAAGATCGATTAGCCATGCCCTTCCACATGAACTGGAAGAGATTTTGTGGGCGCTTCTAAAAAAAAAATATTAAAAATCAGTCAGTAATAATAATTTTGCACATGTATACAAAAAAGTTGCCCATCAATATCTTTGATTCATCTTTTGGTCAGCTTATTACATTAACATCTCTGGGATGAAATGGGGATTTTTTTTTTTTCTGCAACAATGCAACTTAGGCCTTCCACCTAATCTTTCAAGTATTTGTCTTCAGCAGTTTTTGCAGCCCATGACCAATCATAGGTAAGATGATGAAGGACTTCTTAGTAGGTTTATGCCACACCACAAACTCCTAGGAGCACAGACTTCTAAGGTCTTACATATCAGAATACAGTAACATTTTAAAGAATTCTTAATTTGCGGATGATTGACTTGAACAACGAATGTTGTCTGTAGGACATGTTTACTAATAAAATGCAACTTTCCTCAATAACTAAAGCTTGGTTTCATATCGATGTTCATCTAGAATTTAGTGAGGGGGGGGGGGGAAAGTGGTGACCAGCCACCCTCTCCTTTTTCTGCACCATCCACAGATGATTTATAAGGATGGAAAAAGCAAGGGGTATCCATTGCACTAAACACGCTTTGGAACATAAAAAATATTGTTAAAGTGTACGTGCCACATCAAGACAACAGGAGGACCACATAGATGTTAAGAGTATAAAAGACTCACAGTAAAAAAACATAAAAAAAAAAAACACAACCAAAAAAACACCAACAATAAAAACAAAACAGTTTTTACCTTTTACTAGTGTGTACCAGATACACAAAGGCTCTAACACACAGGCAATGTTTTAAAGCTCATCTCCAGCCATTTTTTTCTCCATGGGGTTTGGATAGAGTAGAGAAGAGTTAAAATGTCCGAGATCTCTATGAGGCATTGGGGGACTCTAATACTTATGTTTTCGAAAAATGAAGGCAAACATTCATTTGAAGAGCTTATTGGCTTTGGTGAGGCGGCTCCCATTAAAAACAGGACTCCCGTCCAACAGTCCCCAGAATGTGACTGAAAATTGAACAGAAGAACCAGACCCATCGATGTTTTGGGGGGGGGGGGGGCCAACTCCATCCCTCCTTCATTAGGGCTACAACAGTTATCTCTTTATGTGCATATCTACTGTAGCCTTGACGGAGGACTGTGTTGGCCTTCAAAAAGGTGTTGGAGCAAGAGCAAAAAAAGACCAAGACTCCAAAAGGTGCCTTAATAGTCCAAATCACCTAAAACAGCCAACGCATTTTGGGGGTCAATACAATCTTCCATCAGGGCCCACAATTTGTTGGCCGTTTTGGGTGGTCATGCTTTGTACTTATTAAAGCAGTTTGGACTTTTTCATCAAAGTATGTTCACCCAAAACAGCCAATGTATTTTGGGGCCCAAAACAATCCTGCATCAAGGCTACAATAGATATGCAAATAAAATAGATCGGTTTTAGCCTTGGGAGGATTGTTTTGGCTCCCAAAATGAGTTGGCTGTATTAGGCGATTGTACTTATTAACCACTTGCTGACCACCCTATAGCAGTTTTACTGCTACAGGACAGCAGCTGTGCACCAGATCACATATACATATATATATATATATATATATATATATATTCCTGATTATATATATATATATAAAATATATATATATATATATACACATTATATGTATACAATATATTATAACATATAATATAATAAATTATTATAATATATATACATATATATATATACATATATATATATATATATATTTCACATATATATAATCCCGCACTTCCGCCTGCAGGGGGCGCGCACACACCTCTGGCGCACCGCTTCTGCTGTAATTATTCACAGCAGAAGCCGTTCTGCGGGTGTCGGGCACTCGATGTCGGGGTCGCCGGGTAGAGACTCAGAACGGAGCTCTGCCTATGCAAACAAGGCAGAGTTCTCTTCTGAGGGGGAAGGGGTGGATTCTGTGTTCCTGCAACCTAGTGTGTTCCTAGTAAAAAACAGCACACACAGTAAACATAAACACTGGCTAGGCACACATTTAAACCTTTGATCCCCCTAGATGTTTAACCCCTTTCCAGCCAGTGTCATTAGTACAGTGATAGTGCATTTTTTTTTCTTTTAAGCACTGATCACTGTATTAGTGTCGCTGGTTCCCCCAAAGTGTCAGTTAGCGTCCGATTGTCCTCTGCAATATCGCAGTCCCGCTATAAGTCGCTGATTGCCGCCATTACTAGTGTAAAATAAATAAAAATCCTAGTATATATCCCATAGTTTGTATAACGTTCGCGTAAACCAATCAATGTACTCTTATTTGGATTTTTTTTTTACCAAACATATGTAGCAGAATACATATTAACCTAAATTTATGAAGAAATTCGATTTTTTTTTCAATTTTTTTATTACATAGATTTGGGGTCAAATCAAGCCTCCATCAGGGTTACAATAGATATGCACATAAAAAAAAAATCTATTGTAACCCTGATGTAGGGGAGGGGGAGGGGGAGGGTTGAGTTGCCCCCAGAAATGAAGACTTTATGTGAGTGGTCTTTGAACTATTAAAGCAATTTGGAGTCTCATTGGTCTGGTGGCTCCTGTTCCATTTCTCTGGATTTAGGACCCCAATGGGGAGATTTTCTCTCATGTCTTTGTTCTTGTGACACCCTTATAAAAAAAAAAAAATATCACCAAAAGATCAAAAAGACACAAGACAGCAATAAAAAATGCTGGCCAATGTCTGGATGTTCTCCCACCACCGCGTATTTCCCACCACGTCTGGTCCTGATAGGAACTCAAAATATGGAAATAACCTGGCAGAAGCTTCAACTCTTCCTTGCTCTATTCAAAACAAATAAAAAAAAAGGTTTTGGCTGGAGTTGGGCTTTACCTTTGGATGATAAACTCTAGTCTAAAGAGCATGAGCTTCATCAGGCACGTGCAAAGCATTTAACAAGCTTTAAGCAGCTTTCTTGAAGACCTCAAAAGCATCCTTCAGCTCCAGCTTATAAATGAGGAATACGGCTTTTACTTGCCCGCTAAAAGCTACAGCCTATAAGACTGGAGCTGTGGGGGGTGCTCTAAATGGGAAATATAGCATTCTGCAAATAATGATGCTCAGAGATTATAATATATATATATATATATATATATATATATATATATATATATATATATATATATATATATATAATTTTATTTATATATTTTTTGGTTGTCAAATGTAGCAAGACCAAGGTGACTGGCTGCTTTGCTGTCATAGTGTGTAAAATGCCTTAATGCAGGAAATAAACTCTCCTAATCAACAGTGTTAGTGCACACGTGTCCTTCGCGCTAAAAGTGAGTAATAGTGAAAATGTGTTTCTTGTTAAAAAAAAAAAAAAAGTGAGAATGTGTAAAAGTAAACACATAAATAATTAAAATGATGTAAAAAGTATATAAAAAGATGTATGTGTGTGATGATGTCTAAAAAAAGATAGCAGCAAAATCTAAAAGTGTTCACACCACACTTTCTTATATTCTCCTAATCAACAGTTTCCTGGTTTCTGGCCTAGGGCAAAATTAGCGGTACACCGAAACCGAAAATTCCCGAGTGCGAAAACAAACTGAAATGGACAGTTTTATAAAATTTAATTAATGTGGCTGGCGATTTTGCACTGAAGTCAACAGGGGGCGCTTCTGCACCGAAGTCAACAGGGGGCGCTTCTGCACCAAAGTCAACAGGGGGCTCTTCAGCACCAAAGTCAACAGGGGGCGCTTCTGCACCGAAGTCAACAGGGGGCGCTTCTGCACCAAAGTCAACAGGGGGCGCTTCTGCACCAAAGTCAACAGGGGGCGTTTCTGCACCAAAGTCAACAGGGGGCGTTTCTGCACCGAAGTCAACAGGGGGCGCTTCTGCACCGAAGTCAACAGGGGGCGCTTCTGCACCAAAGTCAACAGGGGGCGCTTCTGCACCAAAGTCAACAGGGGGCGCTTCTGCACCAAAGTCAACAGGGGGCGTTTCTGCACCGAAGTCAACAGGGGGCGCTTCTGCACCGAAGTCAACAGGGGGCGCTTCTGCACCGAAGTCAACAGGGGGCGCTTCTGCACCGAAGTCAACAGGGGGCGCTTCTGCACCAAAGTCAACAGGGGGCGTTTCTGCACCGAAGTCAACAGGGGTCGCTTCTGCACCGAAGTCAACAGGGGGCGTTTCTGCACCGAAGTCAACAGGGGGCGTTTCTGCACCGAAGTCAACAGGGGGCGTTTCTGCACCGAAGTCAACAGGGGGCGTTTCTGCACCGAAGTCAACAGGGGGCGCTTCTGCACCAAAGTCAACAGGGGGCGCTTCTGCACCAAAGTCAACAGGGGGCGTTTCTGCACCAAAGTCAACAGGGGGCGTTTCTGCACCAAAGTCAAAAGGGGGCATTTCTGCACCGAAGTAAAAAACGGATGTGATTTTGCACTGAGGTCAACAGGGGGCGCTTCTGCACTGAAGTCAACCAGGGATGCAATTTTGCACTGAAATCAACAGGGGGCGCTTCTGCACTGAAGTCAACAGGGGATGTTTTTCCACTGAAGTCAATAGGATGCAGCAAACCGTTATCGGCACTTTTTTTTTTTTTTTTTTATTCTATCAGCAAAATGCAGATCATCCCATTTTTGGCGGCCGACATATCGGCGCATCCCTAGCCAAAATGATGTCATATATCCCAGGAGTCTTCCTGGACGTTTTCTTTTTTGAAGAAAGGAGGGGCTTTCTCCGCTAAGCACACCCCTCCTGCCTGCACGCCTGAGCCAAGGGCAAATGGATCCCAGGAAGTAAATGCTCCACGAATCATCTGCCCCTTATTTAGGATGGCCTTGTCTAGGGGGTGGGGGTGTTTTTCAAAGCATGGAGACATGGATAGGGGGGGAGATTTTGTTACGAATATAAAAAATGAACTAAAATAGCAATTTCAGTTTGTTGCGCTCAGTTTAGTTCCGGATATCAGGCTATACACACACACAGCCACATGGTTCAGAGGAGACACACACAGCCTCCACCTCTCTGCTAGCAGATCCAAAGTATGTGGTATTTCAATTAGACAGAGGCAGTCAGCAAGTGAGCAGAAGAAAAAAAAGAAAGTGGATTTTTATATAAAAATAATAATAAAAGATCAATTTATACACTTAAATGGTCACAGAAAAAAGTAAAAAGCTAATTGAACAAAAACCATTCTAGTTCAGTAACGGTGCTCAAAGCTTGTCAGGTGCTAAACAAACGCTTGTTCTTTAGACGGACATTTGCACGCCAAGGTAATAAAAAACGCCTTATGTGTAAAAAGGGCCCAATCGGCTTTTGTGTTCTGGTAACACCGGCAGTATTCTCAGCTTATAGGCTGCAAAACATTTGGAAACATAACAGAGTCTGAAAACTTCTCCTAATCTGCAGACTGCGCAGGAGAAATGTTAGGATGCGTCCCACACATTTTACAAGCAGGCTTCAAGGTGCCCAGGTGTCCTGTGTTCGCTGCCAGTGACAGGAGGTCCTTTAAAGTATAATTAAAAGGCATTTTTTTTTTAGTACTGGATAAAGTGGAGAGGAATTAGAACCCCTGTTATTTCTTTATTACAGTGTGTACCCCCCCCCTCCCCCGCCACTTGTCCTTTTTACCGTTACCAATGAAAGTGAAAGAAATTCCCAAATTTTAGGTTGTCCCCAGAACAGCAATAGAGGCCAATTCTTCCAGAGGGGAACCAGAGATTATCACACCAGGAAGGGATTTACTCTCACTTCCTGTTTTGGCTATAGAACAGGAAGTAAAGGGAAATTTCCCCAAATGGGACAAGGATGGCAAAAAAAAAACAAAAAACACATGACAGGGGTTATAACTAGGGTTGCATGGATACCGTCTATCATTGGCGAATACAAGTACCGATACTTTCGGTCAAGTATTCGCCAATACCGATTTTTTTTTTTTGCGGTGCAATTTGCGTGAATACAGAAAAAAAAAAAAATTGACACAAATGATTTGAAAAGAAATGCAGTGCGATTCCTGTCCGAATTCACAAGTGATTTCCCCCACTGCAACGGTGTGTGTATCAAAAAGGGGAAAAGCGCCACCTAGTGGGCTGTTAAAAAAAAAAAAAATGTTAGAACTCGCAGTACGTCTGGCCACATGCAAAATACAGCAGTACCTTGGATTACGAGGATAATTAGTTCCAGAAGAATACTTGTAATCCAAAGCACTCGTATATCAAAGCCAGTTTCCCCATATGAGTCAATGGAAACTCAGATCATTCGTTCCACAGTGACTTCTATTGGGCATATTACCGCATGTGGCTAGCTAGGGGTGGTGGTGGTAGGGGGGGGGGGCGCAGGAGACACTCGGAGAGGCTCGGGAACGGAGTGTTTCCGAGTTACTCCGAGTGTCACCGGCGCCCCCCGCACCTCTAGGCCAAATGCGGTACTACACACCCCAGAGGCTTGAATCCTGCTAGTTTTGGGAGACAACGTTTGCAGACTGAGTCAGGATTAAAAAAAAAAAATAATCGCTCGTATTGCGAAACGCTCGTTAACTGCGTTACTCGCAATCCGAGGTATTACGGTAATCTACATAGGAGTCCCGGCCCGCCGATGGTAGCAAATCAGGGCCGCCGCAGAAGTTCTGGGACCCCATGGGTATAGGGGCGGAAGTGATGTCCGCTTTGTGGGGGGGGGGCAGACCGCCTCTATATCTCCTCCAGCACTGTGCATGCAGGCGCTATGTACTGTGAGTGCTAACACTTTTTCTTAAACTGCCCACTAGATGGCGCTTTAATCCCTTTCTATACACACACAGGAGTGGTGGGTGGGAAAATCGCACTGCATTCCTGTTCAAATCACATGCGATTCTTTACAGTGCAAGGTGCACCCATTCATTTCGTATTGACACAAATCGCACCGCAAAGTATCGGTATCGGGAGCATTTGGGCGAGTACAAATACTTGCGCAAATGCTTGGTACCCGGTATCGGTGCATCCCTAGTCATAACCCTCCCTTAATTTAGCCAAAAAAAAAAGTTTGCCTTTATTTCTACTGTAAGCCACCACCGGCTCAGGGTGGAGTATAAGAAAACTTGTGTGGACCGTGCAAATGAGGAAATGCATTGCTCATGAAATGCCAAACCCCTTCCTTCCCCAAAGCCAATTTTAAGCTGGCTATAGATAATAATAAATGTAGCATATACAATTGCTACATAAACTATATTGTAATTAAATGTTAGGTATTCTGTACACCACCGGTGTAGGCAACAGCCCCTGTAAATGTAATCTCCGGCTTGTGTGATTGGCTCACTGGATTTTCCCGAGAAGTCTGCACTGTAAGATACAGGGCAGATTTTGGGCATCCCCTGCAACATTGCCCCCCCTTGAACGCAGCACACTTGTCTGTGTTGCGGGGGTCGTGCAGCGGCTGCATCCCATTAGGCAGAAACGGGACTGCCAGCACAGAGATGCATGGGATGCCTGCGCATCCCCACCCCCCACCCCTGTGTAGGCAAAACGCAGCGATCACATGGGTGTACATTGTAGTACGAGAATGTGAGCGAGGCGCCAGATCGACTACCTAGATAAATATGCTGGGCGAATATGCACAGCCACCATGATATAAAGTAAACCCTAAATGAATGTCAGCTTGTCAAAGTACTGTGCACTATATATTATTTTTTTTATTTTTTTATTTAATAAATTACATTTTTCTCTTTTCATCCTTTGTTGTAGGAAAGGGCTGCCGGTTTCCTGTATTTTACTTTGCAGCCACAATAGCTGCATAGCATTTCCTGGCAGTAACAGCAGAACATGCCTGCCTAATGTGCAGTGGCGCGTATGCCTGCAGCCTCTATTGGAAGCCCATGTGACAAAACACAGGAGAACCATTCGGGGGGGGGGCAGCACAATTAGGGTTGCGACCTGTCCGGGATTCAGCCGGACAGTCCGGGTTTAGAATCATGCATCCGGGTTTTCAAGTGGACTGAAACCCCGCACACATTCCTTAGACCAGGCTGTGGCTCCCCAAGTAACCAAGATAATCACACACAAATCCGTGGCCACCCGGGAGCTGCGGGCAGCTGTCTGGGTTGCAGGTTTGGCATCGCTAGGGGGGGCAGGGCGATGATGTCAGCAAGGGCAATTTTGCCCCACCCACTGTTTGTTGCGGCACGCTATGCGCACTGCATTACTACTCTCCTTGGGGGGGGGGGGGGGGGCACCCAAAGGTGTCCTAAGCCGCTAAAGTGTTCGGGTTTGGCTTGAAGAAAAGGTGGCAACCCCAAGCGCAATCACTCTATATAAGAAGTGTCTGAACGGGGACCTCCATGCAATGGCAGGATCAACAGGCATTTTAAAGCGCTATTAAACCCAAAACATAATATATTGCGGCTTTAGCAAACATTAGATGTGGCGGCTGCATTTGGTTTCTTTTTTTTTTTGTCTTTCCCCCCCCCCTCCTAGTGATCTGGCCAGTAACACACTCCATGCATTAGGGTCCTTGCACACTGGGGCGGTTTTCAGGCGCTATTGCGCCAATAATAGCTCCTGCAAACCTACCCAAAAGTGCCGCTGCTTTGATTCCAGTGTGAAAGCCCCGAGGGCTTTCAAACTGGAGCGGTGCGCTGGCAGGACGGTAAGAAAAGTCCTGCCAGCAGCATCTTCGGAGCGGTGAAGGAGCGGAGTGTATACCGCTCCTTCCCATCGAAATCAATGAGACGGCGCGGCAATACCGCCGGCAAAGCGCCTCTGCAGAGGCGCTTTGCGGTGGTTTTAACCCTTTCTCGGCCGCTAGCAGGGGGGGTAAAACCGCCCCGCTAGCGGGCGCATACCGACGGTAAAGCGCCGCTTACAATAGCGGCGCTTTACCGCCGACAACGCTCCCGCCCCAGTGTGAAAGGACTAGTTACAGCAGTTACAGCAGTTTTTTTTTCCCTTTTGGGATAAAAGTTTTACATGAATAAATAAAAGATAAACGCCCCCGTCAGTGGTAAATGATTTGTCTCATCCCTGTAAACTGATACATTTTGCAAGGCAGCTTTGTTCTGTTCAAAAACAGGCCTACTGGCTGGATCACTAGATGAAAATAGAAGAAAGCCTAAAAAACCCCCCAAAAAAAACAAAACAAAAAAACAAAAACAAAAAAAAAATGAATGCAGCCATCGCATCTAAGAACTGCTAAGCTGCAATATAATAAAGTGTTCGCTTTTGGGTTTAATACTGCTTTAATAAAAGCACCAAATATTGAGATGTCAAGCTTATATGAAATGTTAGTGACCAGGTTTGCACCTAATTTACTTTTTTTTTTTTTTCTTTCTTTTTTATATTATCACAGAATATTTCGATTTTTGCATGACCCCAATTGTGACCGGTTCTTGAAAACAATGCATCTATTGCAATCATTTTTCCCGCAATTCCAAAACAGAATAACAAAAAAAAAAAAAAAAAAAAAAAAAAGCATAAAGATCCAACACAACACAGATAAAAAAAAACAAAAAATACAAACAGTAAAACAACAAAAAACAGTTAAAATGATCTTGGTTAGCATTGACAGGTAATGGGATACAACTCCTTGTATTGCAGCCAAGGTGAAATGTTGAGGACAGAATGTCTAGGAAGGGAAAAGGGGGGGATGGGACGTTACTTCCACGAAGCAATAGCTGGGGTGCAAAGACCTGTTTAATAAACCAACGCATAGCGTGAAGGAAAGAGATGGTCTGGATTCCTGGTCTCCACATTCCTCTCTGTGCCGGAACGGCGATTCGGTCACAAGCGCACAGATTAGCCACGGTTGCTTAGCAACTGTCGGCAGGACACCTTCCAACTCCTTTGAGCGGGGGCATCCGCCGCCTGCAAGGATTCCTCGTATCTTCCATAAAAAAAAAAAAAATAGCAGGGACAGCTGACTTTGGTTTTTTCCCCTCATTTGCGTGACGGCTCCAGGTGGACAGAAGAAGACACAAAAAAAAAGAACCCAAACCAGCTTCCGGTTCCGTCTCTCCCGACCTTTCCAGTAGAATACTTAAGAGGCAGTTTATAACATGAAGGACAAAAACAAGAGACAATGATATAAAAAAAAAAAAAAAAAAAAGGACCGACCATATTAAAATATGTACTAAAAACAAATAGAAAAAGCACAGTAGCAACAGGACAGGCTTGCAGGCCTCGGCCCACGCCCATTTTCAAACCGGAGGGTACGCCGTGTGCAAACATGAGCGCTAAAGAGTGTCACATGATGGCTTCCTTCTCTCCGTCACATCCCCGCGTGACAGAAGAAGGACGCCAAGACAAAGAAATAAAAAAAAAAAAGATGTCCGCAGTGCCACAGTCTTGCCTCCGAGGAGCAGGTTGGTAATTTCCTGGGTTGGTCTAGTTGTTGTTGATGCGGCCGGCGGGGAAGAGCGGAGGCGGGGGCGGGAGGTGATGTGACGGGGGAGGCATGCTGGGAAGCGAATGGAGGAGGGGCAGGGAGAGGGGGTGCTGCGGCAAGGTCGGCGAGAGCCCCGGGCTGGACTGGACCGGCGAGTTGCCGCTCTGCGAGGAGGCGGAGAGGCTGGCCACTGTTCCGGGGCTGCCGGGGGTCGGGGGGTTGCCGCCCTGGAAGCACTTTTCCCTGTGAGCCTTCAGCATGTTGGAGAACCGGAAGCGCTGGCCGCACACGCTGCAGGGGTAAGGTTTCTCGCCCGTGTGGGTGCGGCGGTGGCGCTTCATGTTGGGCCGGCTGGTGAAGCTCTTGCCGCAGATTTCACAGATGAAAGGTTTCTCTCCTGCAACATAAAAAAAGAGAGAGGACCGCAGTCAACACCTACACCGGTATAAAACAAGTCAAGAGGGGGAGAAAAAAAAGCAAAGAAACAACAAATACGAAATAAAATCTCCAGACATACCTTTAAAATAAACACGTACTTTACTTATACAGGACAAAGGCAACAGGTATAAAATAATACCACCCGTGCAGCAGCTTATACACACCTTCTCCTTGTTCCCCCGCCATGCCGTTCAACCTCCGAGTACCTTCTGGCCCGGGCAAGCATGCAACTTCCATTCCTGTCACATGACAGAGCTGGTGCTTGGTGATTGGCCACTTGTACTCAATACTGTCACATGGGGAGGGTGGAGCGTTCTCAGCCCTGTGTACACTCCGAGCTGCAACATGGAGCCAACACAAGGTTTCCTCTTATTTTAGGGAAGAGATGGAAAAAGGGGGACTTTTATTGCTGCCACAGGTAGAGCCAAAAGATATTTTTGATTTAATTTATATCCAAATGTTAATAAGATTGAACAATGTTAACTCTCAAAAAATAAAAGAAAAACATAAAATGATCATGGTAAGGAACAATAATATGCAAATAGGCTATATGTAGCTGTACAAATGCCTGTTTGGCTCTACATTAGGAGTTGCCACCTCACCCCTTTACACCCGAACACATATTGATTACACGGGTTCTGTGGCTGATTAAGGTGGTAATTAAACTCACTTCTTGCCTTATCTGCATTTAATTAACCTCAGAACCTGTGTAATTCATATGTGTTTGGGTTTAAAGGGATGAGGTGGCCACCCTACTCTACATGTTTCGCTATGTGGCTTCTTCAGGAGCTGTAAGGCATATACAGCTGCTGTTGAGAGTGGAGGGGCACTGTCAATACATTCTCGGTGGGGTTTTTTTTTTTTGTTTGGGTTTGTATCCCTTTGTGAGCCTGAATGTATCCTGGGCTGCACTGTCTGGAGTTACCGTCTATACTCGAGTATAAGTCGAATTTTTCAGCACATTTTTTTGTGCTGAAAGTGCCCCCCTCGACTTATACTTGAGTCAAGCACTTTTCTGCAGCAAAAAAATTCATTTTCCGAACCGACTTTGGGGCCCTGTATCTCAGGGCCACTTGGTGCTAGGAACCCCAAATTTGGTGTGCAAACCTAGTGGAACGGGTACCACAACATATCCAAAGCTGAAGTTCCTAGCACTAAGTGGCCCCAAAATACGGGGCCCCAAAATCGGTTCGGAAAATGTCATTCTCTGCTGCAGAAAAGTGCTTGACATTTTCTGAACCGACTTTGGGGCCCCATATCTCAGGGCCACTTGGTGTTAGGAACCCCAAATTTGGTGTGTAAACCCAGTGGAAATGGGCATTGTTGACCCTATTTTCCACTTACAGTAGCTGTGCATTTCTCACCCTCGTCTTATACTCGGGTCAATAAGTTTTTCCCATTTTTTTGTGGTAAATTAGGGCCTCGACTTATACTCGGAACGACTTATACTCGAGTATATACGGTATATCTCCAGCATTTCTTTCTTTGACCCTCTTCCTTTCCAAGGCTCTTTATATTGCCCTGATGCGATAGGCAGGTTTTACTAGGGCAAAAAAAAAAGTCTATGACAGGCTGCAGCTACAGTGGAGGACGACGAGGTTCTGGAATGTATAAGTCACGTGACCTGGAACAGAACCCTAAAACTCCATACCATTCAGTACAGCGTCCAGCTACAGGCTTCCATTAGACTTTGACAGGCTGTGTACAGTGGGGCTGGATGCTACACCTGTCCCCTTCCTGTGTGCTTTAAAGCTTCTAAAAAAAATGGACGCACTGCAGCTGGACAGCTCTGTGTGCAAGGGGCCTTAGGTGTGGTTCACATTCATTAAACAGCATTACGTTAAAGGGAAAAAAAGAAAAAACATAAAAATTCCATCGAGTTGCATTTATTGTATACCGCATAAAAAAAAGCATGCTAAATGTACAGCAAGAACATAGTCTGGTTGGAAAAAAAACAAAAAACAGAAACACAAAAAAAACAAAAAAAAAAACAAAACACAAAAGTCCATTTAGTTCAGCCAATAAAAAGGGAAAGAAAAACAAAACAAAAAAACAAAATAATCATACAAATCCCGTATACAAAATCCTATAACCATAGTTTATTCAGAGGAAGGCGAAAAAAACCCCCCAGCAAAGAACGATCCAATTTGCTCCAGCAGGGGAAAAAAAATCCGAGAGGCAATCGGATATTCCTTGGATCAACTTTACCTATAAATGTTCGTATCCTGTTATATTATGTACATTTAGGAAAGAATACAGGCCTTTTTTATTTATTTATTTTTTCTTTAAAAGCAAAGGGCCTGTATTCTTTCCTAAATGTACATAACAGGATACTAACATTTATAGGTAAAGTTGATCCAAGGAATATCCGATTGCCTCTCGGATTTTTTTTCCCCTGCTGGAGCAAATTGGATCGTTCTTTGCTGGGGGTTTTTTTTTTTCGCCTTCCTCTGGATAAACTATGGTTATAGGATTTTGTATACGGGATTTGTATGATTTTTTTTTCGTTTCTCTTTCCCTTTTTATTAGCCGAACTAAATGGACTTTTGTGGTTTTTTTTTCAACCAGACTATGTAACTAATGTTTTTATATTTTTTATTTTTTTCTGCAAGAGCGTATTCACATCCCTGCTTTTAAGTTTCTTGCTGTACATTTAGCATGCTTTTTTTTTTTTTAAAAAAGCAATTTACTGAACTGGACAGAATCAGCTCTTGTATGAGTCTATTCCACATTTTCACAGCTCTTACTGTGAAGAAGCCTTTCTGTATTTGGAGATTAAATCCTGAATAAATGTAATTTGCCCAAGCTATGAGAAAAATTTACTATGAGCAAAACTACACAGGAGGGGACACAATGGTCATGACACACAATGCTGGGGGGAGGGGTGTAACCATACATTTGAAAAGAGTATTGCAGCAACCTGGAGAGAAATGATATATTCAGTATATATACTTATTCACTTTTACAATTTTTTTTTTTTTATTGTTTTTGTGTGGATCTGTTAATTTGGAGAATTGATTTAGACTCTTTAATGCAGCGGTGCAGCAATAGATCCCTTCCTAATAATGATCTACTGCTGGCTGCAATCAGCCAGCAATAGATCACCATCGCAGTGAACTGTTGCTGCAGGGAGAGGCTGTAACAGCTTTGTGCCAGTCTCTGTAATATGGGGAAGCGCTGTTGGGTCTTTTTTGACGTTGTACCACACAAATGAAGAAGCCACAAAAAGGGTCCTTTGAAGCAATGTGTAGAAAGCTTCAAAGCTCAAAAGCCAGTTGTTTCAGCTCCAGAGTTTTGTCCCGGATGCCAGCTGTCAGTGACAGCTCCGGCCTATGAACTGGAAAGAAGCCGCCGATACCCAATGCTGTTTCAAAATGGTGCTGGAGCAAATAGTTGCTGTCTTTGTGCCAATTTAAACCGCACCAGAGACAGGAATCATGTATATTCTTCCTCGAATCCTGTTGTGCTTAGTGAATTTTCTTCCAGATCCGTGCAATAAGTCAATCTGAAACTTTTCCTTCCTGTAATAAAGACCGCTCACTGCTGCTCCCTCTCCTTGTGCAGGGGGACTGGTCTGGTCTCCGCCCCCTCCTAGTGGGCGGAGCCTGCTGAGCCTCTCCCACATCCCTGCTCTCTGCATAGGCAGCGATGATGTCACTGCTACTTTTACAAGGTAATCTGTCTGCAAAGGCATTTGCTCGCTATGGAAAAAAAACGTTTAAAGCATTTCTAAAGTTTTTTTTATTATAAATAACAAACATATTATACTTACCTGCTCTGAGCAGTGGTTTTGCACAGAGCAGCCCAGATTCTCCTCTTCTTAGGTCCACCGCCGGTGTCCCTGGCCCCTCCCCCTCTGCTGAGTGCCCCCCATAGCGAGCCGTTTGCTCTGAGGGCATTCGTGCGTGCTCACTCCCGAGCCGCCTCTGTGTCTTAAGCCTCGTACACACGATCGGATTGTTGGCCAACAAAACTGTGGAATTTTGTTCGAAGGGTGTTGGCCCAAACTTGTCTTGCATACACACGGCCACACAATTGTTGGCCAACAATTACGAACGTAGTGACGTACTACGTGGTTTTTCAGCTCTTAAAGTGGAGTTCCACCCACTTTAACAACTCTTCAGCATCCCTCACTAAACTGTGCGCTGTAAACGAATTGGATATTTTTTTTTTCCTCAGCACCTACTGTATATCTGCTGTATTCATTTTTCACTTCCTCTTCCCTGGCTGCGGCCCATCGCATCATTTCCTGTTTGCAATGCCTTCTAGGAAGGGGCGGCAACTTCCTCTGACACTGCCGTTGCTATGGAAACCTGACCTGAAACCTATCACACTGCTTGTGCTGCACTGAGCATGTGTGAGATCTGCAAGGATGACATCCAGGAAGAAATACAGTCTGGCTTCAGATGCCCACACTTAAGATGGCCACGGCCTGCTGTAAGTTTATAAAATAAAAGACTACTGCTATAAACTAACAAAACAGACCTTAGTTTACAGACTAACTTTACTAGAATACATTAAGCTTGTGTATTATAGGGGTATTTTTATTTAAAAAGTATCATTTCGGCCGGAACACCACTTTAAGCGCCACCCTTTGGGCTCCTTCTGCTAATTTCGCGTTAGTAGAAGTTCGGTGAGTGTTGATTCGCACTTTTAATTTTGCACTTTTCAGTTTGTTTCTGAATGGCCGTTCGTCAACCAGACATGTTGCAGAATCGGAGGAGATAACGTGTTATTTATTATTGGCCTCGGAGTTATTGGTTTGACATTATTTTATGGTTGAATAATAATGATTTGATTTGGTATATTTTCTATATTTTTGGATGCATAGAATGCACTTTTTGGTTAAGTTCTATTGGCAGATAGCATGTCTAATTTTATTTGTTTTATTTTTTTAATGCACAATAAAAAAATTGTGGAGAATAATACTTGGCTACTTCAAATGACAGTTTGGGAGTCGGCAGTTACATTTAAAAAAAATACAATGTAATATTAACAAGGGACACCAACATAGTTGTATCTTTGATCTTAAAAACTACGAGGATAATGGTGTTGTGGTAACTTGCCTGAATATATATTATATATTATATATATATATATATATATATATATATATATATATATATATATATATATATATATATATATATAAAAAAAAGAGAGAAAAAAAAAAGCCTTTGAAAGTTTGTTTGCAATAACTCCATCAGTATCACCAGCAAAAGCAGCTTCATTATTATCCCATTAAAGAAGAAGAGAATTGTGCGCTGCATTTGGAGATTTGATAATTTGCTGCGTCATGAATGTTAATTCTCCATTACGAACGCTAGTTTATAAGACCGACCGCTTCCGGCTCCTCCTTGCTTCCGAGCATGCGTGTCTGTACTTTGGACTTTTGTCCGACGGACTTGAGTACACACACTCGGAAAATCCGACAACAGACATTTGTTCACTGAAAATTTTAAAACCTGCCATCCAACATCTGTCCGTGGAAAATCCGACAACAATTGTCCGATGGAGCGTAAAAATCCAAAACGGTTGGATTTTCCGCAAACAGCCTGTCATCGAACATTTCCCGTTGGAAAGTCCGATAGTGTGTTGGAGGCATAAAAGACACACACTGAGCACAGCTCAGCCCTGCCCCCCAGGTGTGATTGACGGAGCCAATGGGGGGGGGGGGAGCTTCTGCTCTTGTACACATCACTGGATCGGAATGGGGCTCAGGTGAGTATTAGGGGGGAGCTGCACACTGAAGATTGTTTACCTTCATACATAGAATGCATGAAGGTAAAAAACAGCAGCCTTTAGAACCACTTTAAGTAAAAATTTGTGCGCCCGGAGCTTGTTCGGCTTTAATGACCAAGATACATGGCACAGACAACCACATGGGTCAGGACTCACAAGATGGTGTGACACCAGCATGAGGAATGATTAAGGGCATGGAGGGGTGGGTGTGATATGATGGGAAAGGGGAGAAAAACAATATTAAATGAATTTCCTTACTTTCCTTACCGGTATGGGTCTTCATATGTTCATCAAAATACTGTTTCATGTTAAAATCTTTCCCGCACCACTGACACATGAACTGCTTGTGGCCGATATGTATGCTCATGTGTGACCGCAGCTGGTACTTGTACTGAAACCGCTCATGACAATTCTGGAAGGAATTGAGGAAAAAAAAAAAAGGGGGAAAAATTTGAAGCAAATAAATACAATACGATTTCTTAAAGCAGTGATCTCTAAACTGCAGCCCTTTGCTTGCTTTTATCCAGCCCTTGGGGCATTATTTCCCCAGTTTTCAGCAACATAGGGGCATAGTTCCTGCCACTGACAGCGGGAACTATACTTCCTACAAACACCAGTGATGGGACACTATTCCTCCCAAAGACACGTGTGATGGGTCACTATTCTTCCCATAGACACGAGTGATGGGACACTATTCCTCCCAAAAAGACACGAGTGATGGGACACTATTCTTCCCAAAGACAGCAGTGATGGGGACACTATTCTTCCCAAAGACACGAGTGATGGGACACTATTCCTCCCAAAGACACGAGTGATGGGACACTATTCTTCCCATAGACACGAGTGATGGGACACTATTCTTCCCATAGACACGAGTGATGGGACACTATTCCTCCCAAAGACACCAGAGATGGGACACTATTCCTCCCAAAGACACGAGTGATGGGACACTATTCCTCCCAAAAAGACACGAGTGATGGGACACTATTCTTCCCAAAGACAGCAGTGATGGGGACACTATTCTTCCCAAAGACACGAGTGATGGGACACTATTCTTCCCATAGACACGAGTGATGGGACACTATTCTTCCCATAGACACGAGTGATGGGACACTATTCCTCCCAAAGACACCAGAGATGGGACACTATTCCTCCCAAAGACACGAGTGATGGGACACTATTCCTCCCAAAGACATTCCCATTAATGCCAATGATGGAGCATTGTTTACTCCCACTGATGTCAGGACAGTTCCTGCTCCCACTGGCCACAGTCCCCCCCCAACCCCCACCCCCTCTAAAGTTTGAAGGGCAGTAAACTGGCCCTTTGTTTAGAAAATTTTGAAGACCCCTGTCCTAAAGAAACATTGCAAGATAGTAACAAGACTGTATAAATAAAAATTGCGTTTTCAGTCTATCTTTCGGATTCTAGAAGGACCCGGTCACCGCACAACCAATAGGATGTGTTCACGTCACGGTGCCATGGACACCCAAAAAGGGTCCCTGCCGCCTGCGTGCAGAAGATGAGAAAACGTGGGACTGCAATGTCATGTGATCAGGCATTATTGGAAGTAAAAGGGCTATTTAGTTTAATTTAATTAATATGCCCGTGATTAGTTAGAGGGAGTGAGGGGTGTGTGGGGGAGGAGAATCAGGGGTAGCTTTAACTCAATTCAAACCTGAAAGGGATTATAACCCTACCACACTCCATACAAAATGTAAAAAATGGCTATACAGTCAAAGAAAATCGATTTGATTTGATTTTCTATATTTATCGGTGTATAACACGCACAGGCTTATAACACTCACAATCATTTTAAGAGGGAAGTTTCAGGAAAAAATCGTAAATTTTAAATAAGGAACTTTGAAGCAAAATAAGGGTCAGTGCCCATCTGCAGTCTCACCATTGCCATCAATGCAGCCTGATCAATGCCCATCTGCAGCCTCACCATTGCCATCAATGCAGCCTCACCATTGCCATCAATGCAGCAGCCTCACCATTGCCATCAGTGCAGCCTGATCGATGCCAATCTGCAGCCTAGATGGGACAGGGAGGGGGGCGGGACAAGTGCTGTCAGATTACATACAGTGAGAATCTCCTATGATAGCCAGAACAGTGGTCCAATGGCGGCCCAGGAGACGGGACTTCCTATTACAGAGGCCGCCAAGTAAACAGGAGATTCTCACTGTATGTAATCTGACGGCGCTCGTCCCGCCCCCTCTCTGTCCCCTCCGAGGCAGGTAAAATTGAAGTATTGGCGTATAACACGCACACGCTATTTGCACCCGATTTTCATGGTGAAAAAGTGAGTGTTATACGCCAATAAATACAGTATATAAAATATTTTACAAATAACTATGCAGGGAGCACCAATAAAATGAGAGAGGGAGAGGGAGAGAGAGAGAGAGAAAGAGGGAATTAAGAGAAAGAAGGGAGAGAGAAAGAAAGATCGCTCCTGTCTCATTTTAACTATGTGCAATCTGGGCTTGAGCTATTCAGGTCTGTAAATAGACAAAGCATATAGATTGTCTTAGCAAACTAGAGAAGTGTGCTGTACAGTATAGAAGTCAATCACAAAAAACATTTGAATTTCACCCTGCTGACAAAACTTATATTTTTGTTTTGTTTGCACTGAACATATTAAAGAAAATGGCAATGGTTGTATATTTTTCTAGCCAGTATTTGTTGGATTTGAGATCTTAATTTTTTAAATTATTTTTTTTTTTTGAGCAGTTTAAGGATATGCATGGAAACATTTTAGCAGCAATTAACTAATGCTCACCTACCCAGCAATTTGGCTGCCATGCCCCCCCCCCCCCCTCTACCTCAGCTGATGTAAATTCCCAAGTTTCCAGGTATAGGGTAGCATATGATCTCCTCTCACTTAACAGCGATCATCTAGAGGTAATGGGCTACCTTAGTTATAGGGAACACCTAGAAATGTTAATTTTTCCTACAGCAATATCCTGGAAAGTCTACCATTTGTCCCAATATCCTCATAAAATGTAGCAGTGTACTTCCTGTGCCTAGGTACTCCTGCTCTGTAGTCTCATAATTGTATTCCCACAGGGCGAGATCATGTAAGGCACTGCTGCCTCTGACTGCTAGTCTTACTAGATGTGAAGTGAGATTTGTTGAGGTCACTAATGTGCTGCTTACTGTTCTCCTGGCTGGAGAGAAAGTGGCACCCAAGGATCTGCAGTGTAAGGGTCTCCCTGCTTTTGGTTTCTTCATTCTTTGGATTCGTGCTTCCCCCATATCTCTTGCTGATTCTTTATCATTACCCGACCATTCGACAGGGAGGCAGCTCTTACATGAGGAAGCAAACCCCCTGCTTCTACCAAGATGGGCTGCCTCCATTCAGAGGCAGCACAGCGCAGAAAAAGACAGTGATTGCAGTATTCTAGTCTGCATCTCCCCCAAGGTAATACATAAATCCTGGCCTGTTAGTGGGCCCTGAGGACAGGGTTGATGACCACTGCTATAGGTAATTTGCTTTTGAACCTCAACGTAAAATCTCTGCGCTAACTTCATACATATTGCTGGCTTAAATTCTGGACTCTCACCTCACACTTGAAGGGTTTCTCACCGGAGTGCTGCAAAGAATGTACCTTCAGAGACATGCTGCGTTTAAAAGACTTTCCGCACGTTTCACATGTGAATGGCATGTCCTTCGTGTGGGCTGTTGTAAAGCAGAAAAAAAAAAAAAATTGTAAAACATCAATATAAAGTTCCTAACATGCAATCTGTAGTATGGAGAAAGAATGTAAATAGACCTTTCACTATTGGAGCCATTTTTTTCATTTGCTGCACACATTTTAGAGCGTTTTCAATTTTTTAATGAAACTACTTTTCAAAACTTTTTTCTGTCTTTTTCTTTTAACCTTTTTTTTACTAGCACATAGGAGCTGATGAGACACAGACTGTTTCACTGAGCTTCTTCTTCCCCTTTACAGCAACCCAAATCACCTCTACTATACATCCAGCAGTCTGCAGAGAAAGGCCTTGTTTACATGGACAGGTGGGGCGGTAACGGAAGGCGGAAGAGCTGAATTTTAACTGCCCCCCCCACAGCCAAACCATGAATTAAGAAGAGAAGTCTGGGACTTGCCTAGATGGGTGCATCTGTCCCCCATCTGCTCTAAGAGCTAGGCTGTGGAGGGGGGTGGGAGCAGCTTGCTTAGACTCTCAGCAGCTCGTCAGGTGCTGGTCCAGGCATGTGGGGGGTTCCCGACCATATGGTCACGATCTTTCCCGAGCCTGGACCGGCTGTGATATCAGCCGACAGTGGGCTTCAGCCTGCTGTCTGTTGAAAACGGGTCATAGGACTGCAGAATGAACTGCATTCCTGTGATGCACAGGAGAAGTTATCCGCAGGATGTGAAAACCTTGCAAAAAGATCTGAACAAATTAATGGGGTGGGCAACTACATGGCAGATGAGGTTCAATGTAGAAAAATGTAAAATAATGCATTTGGGTGGCAAAAATCTGAATGCAATCTATACACTGGGGGGAGAACCTCTGGGGGGATCTAGGATGGAAAAGGACCTGGGGGTCCTAGTAGATGATAGGCTCAGCAATGGCATGCAATGGCAAGCTGCTGCTAACAAAGCAAACAGAATATTGGCATTAAAAAGGGGATCAACTCCAGAGATAAAACGATAATTCTCCCACTCTACAAGACTCTGGTCCGGCCGCACCTGGAGTATGCTGTCCAGTTCTGGGCACCAGTCCTCAGGAAGGATGTACTGGAAATGGAGCGAGTACAAAGAAGGGCAACAAAGCTAATAAAGGGTCTGGAGGATCTTAGTTATGAGGAAAGGTTGTGAGCTCTGAACTTATTCTCTCTGGAGAAGAGACGCTTGAGAGGGGATATGATTTCAATATACAAATACTGTACTGGTGACCCTACAATAGAAATAAAGCTTTTTCGCAGAAGAGAGTTTAACAAGACTCGTGGCCACTCATTAAAATTAGAAGAAAAGAGGTTTAACCTTAAACTACGTAGTTGGTTCTTTACTGTAAGAGCGGCAAGGATGTGGAATTCCCTTCCACAGGGGGTGGTCTCAGCGGGGACATCGATAACTTCAAGAAACTATTAGATAAGCACCTGATTGTATATCCCTGCATGTTGCGGTCAATGTAATACTGATAATCACACACATAGGTTGGACTTGATGGACTTGTGTCTTTTTTCAACCTCGCCTACTATGTAACTATGTAAGTACAGCCAAATGAGCTTTGGCTGCACTTCTCCTTTAACAATGGCCAACGTCGGTAAATACTTCCATGGTGTGGTAAAACCTATACCACAGGTTGTGCTTGATGGGCATATATGGGCGAATGGGATGCATAAGGTCCATTCAGGTTTATAAAATCACCCCAGAGCCACTCTGCAAGCATGTGTAATTCATGTGGTTACGGTGCGGTGTTGCCGGCTTGCATTGGTTAACTCAGGCAACATATTAGCAGCAAATTTGCAACACAATTGTAGGAAACCATATGCAACAAAATGAGAAAAATGAGAAGCACATAGAACATTTCCCCAACCCCTCTGTAGAAAGACTTGAATGACAAGAATGGAGAGGCCAGTAGGGGAAACCCAAATTTATTGCGACAGTTTATTATCTCAACAGAATCCGATCTCGTTATTGCCATCAGCTGAATACAGCAACCTGATTGGCTGCTTAAAATTGCTGTGCTTTGTGCTTATAAACAAACAAAGGTCCAGGCACACAGCCATTTGTTGGTGCCTCTGCGCTTCTGCAGGTTATGTAAATGATCATGGCGATACTCACCTACAAGGTGCTTGCGGACATGTGCCATCGTGTAGAACTTCTTTTCACAGATGTCACAGGAGAACTTCTTCTCTGCGTAACCGTGTACAATCTTATTGTGTTCATGCAAGGACCAGAGCTTCTTAAATGTCTTCCCGCATGTTAAACACTACAAAAAAAAATAAAAATTAAAAAAAAGCAACATTATGAACAGACCAGCAGTATTTTATTATGTATCATTAACCAAAACAAGTCAGCAGTTTATTCAACTTAAAGCAAGGGAGAGAGAATGTACTACAGTGTAACGCACAGTAGCCCAGCGCAGGGGACTGTAATGGGGTCCAGCAGCCCCCTGCTGGACCCCATTAAATCCCCCTTAGTGTCAAATATTTTGAATATCTTCTAAATTTTAATGTTTATTCTCCAATGTTATTCAAACCAGCTCAGAACAACAAAAATAATTTTACTCATGTAAACCGAAGCACAAAATAATTAAAATCTTTTGTCTTACAGACCCCTTAGAAATCAACATAAAGACCCCCCTTATAAATTTGCTTATTAAACTGCTTCACAGATTTCTGACCATTACACCACCGAGTCATTTCATTTAAAATTATCACTCTCATCTAGGCATATGCAAGAGGGTAAATATTAAAATACAGCTGAGCAAAATCCCATTGCCTCGATTTATTCATTTTGAATGTAATGTATGTGGCCAATCTATCTCAGATTTACCAACACAGCAATAAAGGCTAATCAAATGGGCCTGTCTAAACCACCCATTCAATTTTATATCCAAATCAGGAAAACTTTCACGCTACTTGGCTGTTGGTACAATCGGATAGTAATGTATGTGGCCTTCAAAAGCCTTCAGATTGAGAGTCAGGAGTCATCTGAAGTCAGAACTCCCGCTCCAGTGTACGGCCAGATCTCACAAATGGTCTCCTAGCTCCTGAGTATTTATAGAAGTGCCAAATACAAAATCTGCAAAGAGAAGTCCACATTCACACTTGCAAATTGGCCTGACACCAATTAAATGCAGGAAACCACAGCAGGGGTTCCCAGAAATTAGTTGTGGGAGGCAACCCTATTGAAATCAATAGGAGACTGCCAGCTCAAGCAGCTTATTTTGGGCCACTTGCATGTAATTGCTCATGCAGTGTTCACCTGGGAGTGATCAACCCTGGACGCAGACAGTACTGTCTGCATCCAGGGACGATCACTCCCAGTTGATCGCACTATGAGTGATTACATGCGAGCAGCTGGGATTAGCTGTGGATAATCGTCAGCCTCCTACTGCTTTCAACGAGGCTGCCTCCTGCAGCTACTCACCACCAGGAATCCCCCCTCTGGGGTTCTCCATTGTAATCAGTGAGGGAACATTCACAAAGAGAATTTAAATATTTTAGATGGTTTTGTACATTGAAATGCTGGAGAAGATTGTGTAGGGTCAGGGAGTGGGGGTGGCAGCAACTGTAGACCACTTGCCTATCTGTTAACCTGCACCAAAAAATTGCATCACAGAATAAGAACATTAAAGGTAGTCTTAAATTATCAGATATAAAAAAAAAAAAATAAAAAAATAAAAAATAAAAAAAAAAAGGTATATGCCTAAACTAGCCACAAACACACCATTCACTCATCCGTTATGGACAAATGAACAAAAGGAGAACAAATACACAATTTGAGGTCATCATCTGCTGCTGCAGGACGGGATCGAATCCACCTCTGGTAATGCTGCTCCACATTCAGTTCAGGCTTCTTGCTGTTTTTTTTGTGTTGCCGCTTCATTGCTGGAATAAACTGTTTTATTTGACTTCTGGTTACTTATGTTACAGGGCTCTGAAATTCCAATCATCACCATCATTAGCCCCACACATATGGCCCATGGACAGTTTACATTCTGGTGCATTATAGCATGAGAGCCTGCCAGTGGTTTGGTTGTGTACAAATTTCTTTCCCCACCATCCCTGGGGACACTTTGTGGCTGCCCTGCTTTTTTTTGTGCCATTACTAACTCTTTGCTTCAGCTGTCATCATGACACTATGATTTGGTGAGAGTCTTTCAGCGCTAAATCTGCTTGTATTGTGTAAGAGGATACTATTGCTTTCAGGCACTATTGGTGGACTCTCTCTTATGCGATGGTCACGTGGACATTTTTAACACTTCAGGATTTCTAACATATGGACATACAGCATATGAGGATTTTTTGGAAGTTTATTTAATGTTTGATGTAAATATGCTGCATTATGTAGTGTAAAGTACCACTTTTCTTACTTTTAGGATTCACAATAGTGTAACACATTGCACTTTAAAGGGGCCGCTACACAATTTTTTGCTTAGGTTTTTAACCACTTCAGTACCGGGCACTTACACCCCCTTCCTGCTCAAGCCAATTTTCAGCTTTCAGCTCTGTCACTCTTTGAATGAGAATTGCGCGGTCATGCAACACTCTACCCAAACGAAATGTTTTATCATTTTGTTCCCACAAATAGAGCTTTCTTTTGGAGGTATTTGATCACCTCTGTGGTTTTTATTTCTTGCTAAACAACATTTTGAAAAAATAAATATAAAGTTTTTCTTTGTTTCTGTTATAAAATTTTTGTGTGGCACCAATGAGTTGGCACTGATGGGTGGCACTAGAATGCAGCACTGATACGCGGCACTGATAGATTGCCCTGATAGGCATCACTGGTGGCACTGGCAGGCATTTTTAATTGCCACTGATTGGCATATCCCTGGTGGTCTAGGGTGGCATACCTGGTGGTCCAGTGTGGTGGCCATCCCTGGTGGTCCTGGGCGGGCATCCGAGGGGGGGCTGCGCTGATAAACAATCAGCACAGACCCCCCCCCGTCAGGAGAGAAGCCGATCGGCTCTCCTCTACTCGTGTCTGGAAAAGCCGTTCAACAGGTTTTCTTGTTTACATCGTGAAAGAGGTTCCATCAGAAGCTCTTTATTGAGATGGGTGTGCCAGACTGACACACCGCACAACCAAATCACTGCGATGCCCCCCCCCCCCCCATGGGCTCATATGACGCCCAGTCAGGATAACTGAACCACCGCCCGGCCGTCATTCTGCTATAGGCCGGGGGGGGGGGGGGGGGGATGGGGGGGAGTGTTTAAAGAGTAACTCCACTTTTGTTGTAAAAAAAAAAACCCATTCCCCTCTGGGCGATCTGTGTAAATTGCAGGGATTTTAACAAACCTCATTTCAGATTCCTACCTTTTGTTATTCTGAAGAAATCCTTGTGTGTTTGTCTGTGTCCATGCAGTAAGTGAACTTAATGAGAGGGTTTTTAAAAAAAAAAAAATCAATCAACTGCTGCACATGAAGGGCTCCAATGAGGAAAGTGGCAGGGCCTTCATCCCTTTAAACGTGATTTCCTATTGGGAGTATCTCACCAAAAATGAATTTTTTGTTGCAGGGGATGCCCGAAATCTGACTTGTATCTTAGTGCAGACTTCTGGGAAAATCAGTGAGCCAATCACACAAGCAGGAAATGACATTTCTGGGGGGTGTTCTGTACATATTCTGTGTACAGAACGCCTCCGGTTTGCCATATTGCATTTTACAGAAAATTGTAGCGCTGCAGATTGAGAAGGAAAGGTCATTTTTAATAACATTCAATTACAATAGGACTGGAGTCAAATGTATACGCTATAATTTTTTTTTTTTGCTATTTTTTTTCCCCGCCCCACAAAAGTGGCATTACCCTTTAAGCGCAAAGGCTTGTCACTGGTTCCCTAAATCATGCCTGTGCTGAGTGAGCGAGTTCCCTACTGTGCTCACAATGCAGCAGGGCAGCTGCTCTTCACCAGACCCAGAAGCTGGCGACAATCAGTCTTGTAGTGATGCCCAAATGATTTCCAGCTACTAGATCAGGAGTTTCCAAATTTTATAAACAAAAGGGCAGCTTACTGTTCTTCAGACTTTAGGGGGACCATTGGGAGTAGAAAATGTCCCATCATTGGGAGGCATAGGGACCCCTCATTGGCGTCAGTGGGGGGCATAGGGACCCCTCATTGGTGTCAGTGGGAGGCATAGGGACCCATCAGTGGGAGGCAATGGGACCCGTCAATGGAGTCAGTGGGAGGCCCAGGGACCCGTCACTGGGAGGCCTGGGGACCCGTCACTGGGAGGCCTGGGGACCCGTCACTGGGAGGCCTAGAGACCCGTCACTGGGAGGCCTAGAGACCCGTCACTGGCGTCAGTGAGAGGCCTAGAGACCCGTCACTGGCGTCAGTGAGAGGCCATGGGGACCCGTCATTGGGAGGCCATGGGACCCGTCACTGGGAGGCCTGGGGACCCGTCACTGGGAGGCCTGGGGACCCGTCACTGGGAGGCCTGGGGACCCGCCACTGGGAGGCCTGGGGACCCGTCACTGGGAAGCCTGGGGACCCGTCACTGGAAAGCCTGGGGACCCGTCACTGGAAAGCCTGGGGACCCGTCACTGGAAAGCCTGGGGACCCGTCACTGGAAAGCCTGGGGACCCGTCACTGGAAAGCCTGGGGACCCGTCACTGGGAAGCCTGGGGACCCGTCACTGGGAGGCCTAGAGACCCGTCACTGGGAGGCCTAGAGACCCGTCACTGGCGTCAGTGAGAGGCCATGGGACCCGTCATTGGTGTCAGTGGGAGGCCATGGGGACCCGTCATTGGCGTCAGTGGGAGGCCTTGGGGACCCGTCATTGGCGTCAGTGGGAGACCATGGGGACCCGTCATTGGCGTCAGTGGGAGGCCATGGGGACCCGTCATTGGCGTCAGTGGGAGGCCATGGGGACCCGTCACTGGCGTCAGTGGGAGGCCATGGGGGCCCGTCACTGGCGTCAGTGGGAGGCCATGGGGGCCCGTCACTGGCGTCAGTGGGAGGCCATGGGGGCCCGTCACTGGCGTCAGTGGGAGGCCATGGGGGCCCGTCACTGGCGTCAGTGGGAGGCCATGGGGGCCCGTCACTGGCGTCAGTGGGAGGCCATGGGGGCCCGTCACTGGCGTCAGTGGGAGGCCATGGGGGCCCGTCACTGGCGTCAGTGGGAGGCCATGGGGGCCATCATTGGCGTCAGGGGGAGGAACAGGGACCCATCATTGGTGTCAGGGGGAGGAACACTGCAACACTGTCACAACTGTTAAAGCGCAACTCCACTTTTGTTGAGAAAAAAAAACATTCCCCTCTGAGTGATCCATGTATATTGCAAGGATTATAACAACCTTTGTTAAAGATTCCTACCTTTTGTTATTCAGAAGAAATCCCTGTGTGTTGGTCTGTGCCTCTGTACTGAGTGGGTCTAATGGGAGTGGTTTCATAATTAACTGTCAGGTGTGAAGCTGAAGGGCCCTAATGAGCAAATCTGCTGGGCCTGCATCCCTTTAGATGTGTTCCTATTGAAAGTATCTCTCAATAAATGACTTTTTTTGTTGCAAGGGATGCCTGAAATCTGACTTGTATCTTAGGCAGACTTCTGGGAAAATTGGTGAGCCAATCACACAAGCAGGAAATTATGTTTCTGGGGGGTGGTCAGTACACACTTTGTGTACAGAACAGCTTCATGTAGCCATATTGTAAATGCATTCTCAGAAAATTACACTGACTGCAGATTGAAAAGGTAATTTTTAATAACATTCCATTACAATATGATTAGTGTCGCAATTCTATACACTATATTATTTTTTTTCCCCACAAAAGTGGAGTTACCCTTTAAAAGAAGAAATCCAAGAGTCATTACATTGTAACAAAAGTGTTTTCTCTCAAAAAGCTTGCTCCTCTCAGCTTGATGCTGCAGGATTCTCCCGTATGTAGAGTCTGCCAACGTAGCGGTGAATGTCGGCATCTGGCAGCGAGACTTCAGGGCCGGCAAGACAAAGTAGGTCTCAAGAGGAAGCCCCCGCATGTAGGGTGATCATACAGGCCCCCCCAGGGCTGTCACTCATTTTAAGGAGAAAGACACGTCTATTTCTGAAGAAGGGCAGCTCCTTTCTACCTGAAATGCGTAGAGTAACAGCCAGAGTACAAGGCTGTCACTATGCATTTCAAAGGAGAAAGAATATGTCTATTCTTGAAGGGGCGTGGCTTTCCACCTGAAACGCGTAGGACAGCTGGGCGAGCCCTGGATTGTTATCCACTCATGCAGAGCTCTCACTCTGCTCAATACAAGGAGAAAGACATGTCGTCTATTCCCGAAGAAGGGGAACCTCTTTCACCTTGAAACGTGTAGACAGCATGCATGGTGATAATACAAGCCTCTCAGGACTGTCACACATTTCCAAAGGAGAAAAAGACACGTCTATTCCTGAAGGACAGCACCTATCTGAAATGCGTAGAGTGACAGCTGGCGAACCCTATACTAATCACCCGACATTGACAGCTTCCTCCCGAGACCCAAAACTTTACTGGCCACAAGTGATCGGTGTCTTGCTGCCAAATCAGGACATCACCTTTTCCTGGACATTAACAGCTACAAGTACTCTGCATACAGGAGAACAGTGGCGTCACTGGGGTTGGGGTCACCCGGTGCAGTAAAACAATGTGTTAAACCCCCATCCAAACCCTCTACCCCCCGCCCCCCCAACAGGCTCTCTTCTGTCTAGCCCCCACCCCCACATCAGGCTCTCTCCTGTCAAGCACCCCCATCCATTCCCCAATACCCCCCCTCCGCCAGCAAGCTCTATCCTGTCTAGCCCCCCCCACCAGGCTCTCTCCTGTCAAGTGCCCCATCCATTCCCCAATACCCCCCTTCCCAGGCAGGCTCTGTCCTGTCTAGCCCCCCCCCATTAGGCTCTCTCCTGTCAAGCACACCCATCCATTCCCCAATACCCCCCTTCCGCCAGCAGGCTCTATCCTGTCTAGCCCCCCCCCCCCACCAGGCTCTCTCCTGTCAAGCGCCCCATCCATTCCCCAATACCCCCTTCCCTGGCAGGCTCTATCCTGTCCAGCCCCCCCATCAGGCTCTCTCCTGTAAAGTGCCCCATCCATACCCCAATACCCCCCCTTTCCCAGCAGGCTCTATCCTGTCCACCCCCCCCATCAGGCTCTCTCCTGTCAAGCACACCCATCCATTCCCCAATACCCCCCCTCCGCCAGCAGGCTCTATCCTGTCTAGCCCCCCCCCATCAGGCTCTCTCCTGTCAAGTGCCCCATCCATTCCCCAATACCCCCCCTTCCCCGGTAGGTTTTATCCAGTCCAGCCCCCCCCCCCCATCAGGCTCTCTCCTGTAAAGTGCCCCATCCATACCCCAACACCCCTGCGGGCCGAATCCGGGCCGCCAGGCCTTATGTGGCCCTCTCACCCAGTTTTGTAGTCGATCGTGGCGGAACTCTATTCCGCCACCTCTGGCTCTTACCCTCTGCTTCTTGCGCTCCCAGCAGGGGTCCGGTGCGTCCTGGTTCACCATTTCAGGTCCGATTTCAGCCTGAATTTGGACCTGAAACGGATCAAAAGACGCACAAGGCTCCTGTGCAAATTTGCACCGGAGATATGTGAACCGGCTCCATAAAGAGCCGGTCACAATCTCCTGCTATTTGCGAACTGGATACGGGAAACCCGCCTCAAATTTGCAATGATTTGAACCCAGCCTCAGTTTTATCTTCAATGCAGAATCTAGCTGAGAGGAGCAAGTTTTTGGTAGAACAGACGTACTACAGGGCAATCTTTCCTGGTTGTCTTTTTCAAAAGTTGTGACATTTGGTTCAGAAAACGGTTGTACCGATCAGGAGTCGTATCAATACACGTTTAAAAGGATAAACAATCCCATTCTGATGAACACTTGAACCTCAGTTGCCTTATTCACTTGACCTCCGGAAAAATTTACCCCCCCTTCATGACCAGGACAATTTTTGCGATACGGCACGGCTTTACTTTGACAATTGCGCGGTCGTGTGACGCTGTACCCAAATAATATTTACGTCTTTTTACCCCACAAATAGAGCTTTATTTGGTGGTATTTGATCACCTCTGTGGTCCTTATTTTTTGCGCTATATACAAGAAAAAAAAAAAATTTTGAAAAAAAAAATTTTGAAAAAAATTTTTTTTTCACTTTCTGCTATAAAAGATATCCAATAAAAAAAAAAACTGAAAATAGATCAAA
>JBBGZY010002249.1:0-92904 GCA_037952925.1 Lithobates clamitans | reverse complement strand
CTCTGACACACTGAGGGGCTCCGCACTCTACAAATCCCCCAAAACTGACACCCGGCGAGGCCACTCCACGTCCAACTCCATCCGGAACCGGAAATTACCTTCTGGGAGGGGCAGGCCCTCTGTGCGGGGGAGGGGCGGGCACCCCTTTATAGGCCCCAGGACAGGAAGTGAAGGGAAATACAAAATCATATCGTTGTCACCGGAACAGGAAGTGAGGGGAAATCTTCCAATATGGACACATTACATCCCCCTGACCCCCACACTCTACATTACATCCCCCTGACCCCCACACTCTACATGATAGACTACTGACCCCACACTCTACATTACATCCCCCTGACCCCCACACTCTACATTACATCCCCCTGACCCCCACACTCTACATGATAGACTACTGACCCCACACTCTACATTACATCCTCCTGACCCCACACTCTACATTATATACTACTGACCCCACACTCTACATTACATCCTCCTGACCCCACACTCTACATTACATCCCCCTGACCCCACACTCTACATTACATCCCCCTGACCCCCACACTCTACATTATATACTACTGACCCCACACTCTACATTACATCCTCCTGACCCCACACTCTACATTACATCCTCCTGACCCCACACTCTACATTACATCCCCCTGACCCCCACACTCTACATTATATACTACTGACCCCCACACTCTACATTACATCCTCCTGACCCAACACTCTACATTATATACTACTGACCCCACACTCTACATTACATCCTCCTGACCCCACACTCTACATTACATCCCCCTGACCCCACACTCTGCATTACATCCTCCTGACCCCACACTCTACATTACATCCCCCTGACCCCACACTCTGCATTACATCCTCCTGACCCCACACTCTACATTACATCCCCCTGACCCCACACTCTACATTACATCCCCCTGACCCCCACACTCTACATTACATCCCCCTGACCCCCACACTCTACATTATATACTACTGACCCCACACTCTACATTATATCCTCCTGACCCCACACTCTACATTACATCCTCCTGACCCCACACTCTACATTACATCCTCCTGACCCAACACTCTACATTATATACTACTGACCCCACACTCTACATTATATACTACTGACCCCACACTCTACATTATATCCTCCTGACCCCACACTCTACATTACATCCTCCTGACCCCACACTCTACATTACATCCCCCTGACCCAACACTCTACATTATATCCTCCTGACCCCACACTCTACATTACATCCCCCTGACCCCCACACTCTACATTACATCCCCCTGACCCCACACTCTACATTACATCCTCCTGACCCCCACACTCTGCATTACATCCCCCTGACCCCCACACTCTACATTATATACTACTGACCCCACACTCTACATCCCCCTGACCCCCACACTCTACATTACATCCCCCTGACCCCACACTCTACATTATATACTACTGACCCCACACTCTACATTACATCCTCCTGACCCCACACTCTGCATTACATCCTCCTGACCCCACACTCTACATTACATCCCCCTGACCCCCACACTCTGCATTACATCCCCCTGACCCCACACTCTACATTACATCCTCCTGACCCCACACTCTACATTACATCCTCCTGACCCCACACTCTGCATTACATCCTCCTGACCCCCACACTCTACATTACATCCTCCTGACCCCCACACTCTACATTACATCCCCCTGACCCCCACACTCTACATTATATACTACTGACCCCACACTCTACATTACATCCCCCTGACCCCACACTCTGCATTACATCCTCCTGACCCAACACTACATTACATCCTCCTGACCCCACACTCTGCATTACATCCTCCTGACCCCCACACTCTACATTACATCCTCCTGACCCCCACACTCTACATTACATCCTCTTGACCCCCACACTCTGCATTACATCCCCCTGACCCCCACACTCTACATTATATACTACTGACCCCACACTCTACATTACATCCCCCTGACCCCCACACTCTACATTACATCCTCCTGACCCCACACTCTACATTACATCCTCCTGACCCCCACACTCTACATTACATCCTCCTGACCCCCACACTCTACATTACATCCCCCTGACCCCCACACTCTACATTATATACTACTGACCCCACACTCTACATTACATCCTCCTGACCCCCACACTCTACATTACATCCTCCTGACCCCCACACTCTACATTACATCCCCTGACCCCCACACTCTACATTATATACTACTGACCCCCACACTCTACATTACATCCCCCTGACCCCCACACTCTACATTACATCCTCCTGACCCCCACACTCTACATTACATCCTCCTGACCCCACACTCTACATTACATCCCTCTGACCCCACACTCTACATTATATACTACTGACCCCACACTCTACATTACATCCCCCTGACCCCCACACTCTACATTACATCCCCCTGACCCCCACACTCTACATTACATCCTCCTGACCCCACACTCTACATTACATCCTCCTGACCCCACACTCTACATTACATCCCTCTGACCCCACACTCTACATTATATACTACTGACCCCACACTCTACATTACATCCTCCTGACCCCACACTCTACATTACATCCTCCTGACCCCCACACTCTACATTACATCCCCCTGACCCCCACACTCTACATTACATTCTCCTGACCCCACACTCTACATTATATACTACTGACCCCCACACTCTACATTATATACTACTGACCCCCACACTCTATATTACACCCTCCTGACCCCACACTCTACATTACATCCCCCTGACCCCACACTCTACATTACATCCCCCTGACCCCACACTCTACATTACATCCTCCTGACCCCACACTCTACATTATATGCTACTGACCCCACACTCTACATTACATCCTCCTGACCCCACACTCTACATTACATCCTCCTGACCCCACACTCTGCATTACATCCTCCTGACCCCACACTCTACATTACATCCCCCTGACCCCCACACTCTACATTACATCCCCCTGACCCCACACTCTACATTACATCCTCCTGACCCCACACTCTACATTACATCCCCCTGACCCCACACTCTACATTACATCCTCCTGACCCCCACACTCTACATTACATCCCCCTGACCCCCACACTCTACATTACATCCCCCTGACCCCACACTCTACATTACATCCTCCTGACCCCACACTCTACATTACATCCTCCTGACCCCACACTCTACATTACATCCTCCTGACCCCACACTCTACATTACATCCTCCTGACCCCACACTCTGCATTACATCCTCCTGACCCCACACTCTACATTACATCCTCCTGACCCCACACTCTGCATTACATCCTC
This sequence comes from Lithobates clamitans, assembly GCA_037952925.1. NCBI lineage: Eukaryota > Metazoa > Chordata > Amphibia > Anura > Ranidae > Lithobates > Lithobates clamitans. The sequence goes on along the minus strand of JBBGZY010002249.1, from coordinate 89,542 downwards.
CTGACCCCCACACTCTACATTATATACTACTGACCCCCACACTCTACATTACATCCTCCTGACCCCCACACTCTACATTACATCCCCCTGACCCCCACACTCTACATTACATCCTCCTGACCCCCACACTCTACATTACATCCCCCTGACCCCCACACTCTACATTACATCCTCCTGACCCCCACACTCTGCATTACATCCTCCTGACCCCACACTCTACATTACATCCTCCTGACCCCACACTCTGCATTACATCCTCCTGACCCCCACACTCTACATTACATCCTCCTGACCCCACACTCTACATTACATCCTCCTGACCCCCACACTCTACATTACATCCTCCTGACCACTGCACTCTACATTACATCCTCCTGACCCCACACTCTACATTACATCCCCCTGACCCCACACTCTACATTACATCCTCCTGACCCCACACTCTACATTACATCCTCCTGACCCCACACTCTGCATTACATCCTCCTGACCCCACACTCTACATTACATCCCCCTGACCCCACACTCTACATTACATCCCCCTGACCCCACACTCTACATTGCATCCTCCTGACCCCACACTCTACATTACATCCTCCTGACCCCCACACTCTGCATTACATCCTCCTGACCCCACACTCTACATTACATCCTCCTGACCCCACACTCTACATTACATCCCCCTGACCCCCACGCTCTACATTACATCCTTCTGACCCCACACTCTACATTACATCCCCCTGACCCCACACTCTACATTACATCCCCCTGACCCCCACGCTCTACATTACATCCTCCTGACCCCACACTCTACATTACATCCCCCTGACCCCCACACTCTACATTACATCCCCCTGACCCCACACTCTACATTACATCCCCCTGACCCCACACTCTGCATTACATCCCCCTGACCCCACACTCTGCATTACATCCTCCTGACCCCCACACTCTACATTACATCCTCCTGACCCCCACACTCTGCATTACATCTTCCTGACCCCCACACTCTACATTACATCCTCCTGACCCCACACTCTACATTATATACTACTGACCCCACACTCTACATTACATCCCCCTGACCCCCACACTCTACATTACATCCCCCTGACCCCCACACTCTACATTACATCCCCCTGACCCCACACTCTACATTACATCCCCCTGATCCCACACTCTACATTACATCCCCCTGACCCCACACTCTACATTACATCCCCCTGACCCCCACACTCTACATTACATCCCCCTGACCCAACACTCTACATTACATCCTCCTGACCCCCACACTCTACATTACATCCTCCTGACCCCCACACTCTACATTATATACTACTGACCCCCACACTCTACATTACATCCCCCTGACCCCCACACTCTACATTACATCCCCCTGACCCCCACACTCTACATTACATCCCCCTGACCCCACACTCTACATTACATCCTCCTGACCCCACACTCTACATTACATCCTCCTGACCCCACACTCTACATTACATCCCCCTGACCCCACACTCTACATTACATCCCCCTGACCCCCACACTCTACATTACATCCTCCTGACCCCACACTCTACATTACATCCCCCTGACCCCACACTCTACATTACATCCCCCTGACCCCACACTCTACATTATATACTACTGACCCCACACTCTACATTACATCCTCCTGACCCCACACTCTGCATTACATCCTCCTGACCCCCACACTCTACATTACATCCTCCTGACCCCCACACTCTGCATTACATCCTCCTGACCCCACACTCTACATTACATCCCCCTGACCCCACACTCTACATTACATCCCCCTGACCCCACACTCTACATTACATCCTCCTGACCCCACACTCTACATTATATACTACTGACCCCACACTCTACATTACATCCCCCTGACCCCCACACTCTACATTACATCCCCCTGACCCCCACACTCTACATTACATCCCCCTGACCCCCACACTCTACATTACATCCCCCTGACCCCACACTCTACATTACATCCCCCTGACCCCACACTCTACATTACATCCCCCTGACCCCACACTCTACATTACATCCCCCTGACCACTGCACTCTTCAAACCTTCATTACTTTTCACTGGTGGTTATCTCTTATAAAGAGCCTGCTGCCCCCTTTGATCTCAGTTCAGGTGGATCTCCGCCTCTCCAGGGTGGCCTCCTCCCCCGCACACGGTATAAGCCCCTCCCCCAGGGCCCTCTGGGGCCCTTATTATGGTGAAATGAGATTAATAATCATAGAACTGAAGTTGAACAGCCGGCTGAGATAATAAACATTTTTCGGCAGCGTGTCAAATAGCAAAACAAACTTCTCCGTTTTTATCTTCCAGCTGAACAAAAGGCCAAAGGGTTGTGTGTGCAGACATTGCGGGGATCGTCCATTTCCTCCCCGGGGGAGGGGCGGCGGTATCCCACAGCAACCAACAGCCCACCAAAAGACAAACTCTGTATGTATATATATATATATATATATACAATATCTGACAAAAGTAAGTACACCCCTCAGTGACATTGGTGTAAATCTTTTCTTCTATCTTTTCATGTGACAACACTGAAGAAATGACACTTGTCTACAATGTAAAGTAGTGAGTGTACAGCTTGTATAACAGTGTAAATTTGCTGTCCCCTCAAAATAACTCAACACACAGCCATTAATGTCTAAACCGCTGGCAACAAAAGTCAGTACACCCCCTAAGTGAAAATGTCCAAATTGGGCCCAAAGTGTCAATATTTTGTGTGGCCACCATTATTTTCCAGCACTGTCTTAACCCTCTTGGGCATGGAGGTCACCAGAGCTTCACAGGTTGTCACTGGAGTCCTCTTCCCCTCCTCCATGATGACATCACAGAGCTGGTGGATGTTAGAGACCTTGCGCTCCTCCACCTTCCGTTTGAGGATGTCCCACAGATGATCAATAGGGTTTAGGTCTGGAGACATGCTTGGCCAGTCCATCACCTTTACCCTCAGCTTCTTTAGCAAGGCAGTGGTGATCTTGGAGGTGTGTTTGGGGTGGTTATCATGTTGGAATACTGCCCTGCGGCCCAGTCTCTGAAGGGAGGGGATCATGCTCTGCTTCAGTAGGTCACAGTACATGTTGGCATTCATGGTTCCCTCAATGATCTGTAGCCCCCCAGTGCCGGCAGCACTCATGCAGCCCCAGACCATGACACTCCCACCACCATGCTTGACTGTAGACAAGACACACTTGTCTTTGTCCTCTTCACCTGGTTGCCGCCACACATGCTTGATCTGGTCAGGCCTGTTCTGAGTGGAACCTGTCCTGGTAATCTGCTGTATGGTCTTGGCCACCGTGCTGCAGCTCAGTTTCAGGGTCTTGGCAATCTTCTTATAGCCTAGACTTTTCCAGACAGTAGATGGGAGTAACTGGGTCCCACTGGTTTCCTCTAGACAGTAGATGGGTGTACCTGGTCCCACTGGTTTCCACCAGACTTCTCCAGACAGTAGATGGGTGTAACTGGGTCCCACTGGTTTCCTCCAGACTTTTCTGGACAGTAGATGGAGGTATCTGAGTCTCACTAGTTTCCACCAGACTTCTCTGGACAGTAGATGGGTGTACCTGGGTCCCATTGGTTTCCACCAGACTTCCCTGGACAGTAGATGGGTGTAGCTGGGTCCCACTGGTTTCCACCAGACTTCTCTGGACAGTAGATGGGTGTAGCTGGGTCCCACTGGTTTCCACCAGACTTCTCTGGACAGTAGATGGGTGTACCTGGGTCCCATTGGTTTCCACCAGACTTCCCTGGACAGTAGATGGGTGTAGCTGGGTCCCACTGGTTTCCACCAGACTTCTCTGGACAGTAGATGGGTGTACCTGGGTCCCATTGGTTTCCACCAGACTTCCCTGGACAGTAGATGGATGTAGCTGGGTCCCACTGGTTTCCACCAGACTTCTCTGGACAGTAGATGGGTGTACCTGGGTCCCATTGGTTTCCACCAGACTTCCCTGGACAGTAGATGGGTGTAGCTGGGTCCCACTGGTTTCCACCAGACTTCTCTGGACAGTAGATGGGTGTACCTGGTCCCCAGGGCCATCTTTAATTCTGATTGGACCCTGGGCAAACATTTTGTTGGGCCCTCCCAAATCCACTTATCAAGTAATTTTGGGCTCAAGGGGAAACTACATTGGACCCCACAACAATGACTGGGCCCGGGGCAGCGGCCCTTTTTGCCCTGTGTTAAAGTCAGCCCTGCTGGTCCCACTGGTTTCCTCCAGACTTCAACCAGACAGTAGATAGAGTTACCTGGGTCCCACTGGTTTCCTCCAGACTTTTCTGGACAGTAGATGGGTGTACCTGGGTCCCACTGCAGGGCCGATCCTAGGGTCACAGGCGCCTGGGTGCAGAAATATTTCTGGCGCCCCCACATGGGCATCTTACCAACTCCTCCCCTTTACAAATGATTCTATGGCAACGACTCAAATACAGAGCTGCTCCCCTAAGAAGTCTTTGTTACCCTGAAATCCTCCCATGATCTCTTAACAATAAAGAAAATACAGGAAGAGAGAACACTAATGAGACCTGGAGGGGAGACTCTCTGATCCACACTGAGAGGGCTTCTGTTAGAAAGAGTCCCCAGACATAATACAGGATACGGTCAAAGACTGCAGACATGATACAAGAGATGATCAGAGACTGCAGATATTGTACAGGAGATGGTCAGAGACTGCAGACATGGTACGGGAAATGATCAGAGACTGCAGACATGGTACATCAGATGATCAGAGACTGTAGACATAATACAGGAGATGATCAGAGACTGCAGACATGATACAAGAGACAGTCAGAGACTGCAGACATAGTACAGGAAATGATCAGAGACTGCAGACATGGTACAGGAGATGATCAGAGACTGCAGATATAGTACAGGAGATGATCAGAGACTGCAGACATAGTACAGGAGATGATCAGAGACTGCAGACATAATACAGGAGATGGTCAGAGACTGCAGACATAGTACAGGAGATGGTCAGAGACTGCAGACATAGTACAGGAGATGATCAGAGACTGCAGACATGATACAAGAGATGGTCAGAGACTGCAGACATAGTACAGGAGATGATCAGAGACTGCAGACATAGTACAGGAGATGATCAGAGACTGCAGACATAGTAGAGGAGATGATCAGAGACTGCAGACATAGTACAGGAGATGATCAGAGACTGCAGACATAGTACAGGAGATGATCAGAGACTGCAGACATAGTAGAGGAGATGATCAGAGACTGCAGACATAGTACAGGAGATGATCAGAGACTGCAGACATAGTACAGGAGATGATCAGAGACTGCAGACATAGTACAGGAGATGATCAGAGACTGCAGACATAGTACAGGAGATAACCAGAGACTGCAGACATGGTACAGGAGATGATCAGAGACTGCAGACATAGTACAGGAGATGATCAGAGACTGCAGACATAGTACAGGAGATGATCAGAGACTGCAGACATAGTACAGGAGATGATCAGAGACTGCAGACATAGTACAGGAGATAACCAGAGACTGCAGACATGGTACAGGAGATGATCAGAGACTGCAGACATAGTACAGGAGATGATCAGAGACTGCAGACATAGTACAGGAGATGGTCAGAGACTGCAGACATAGTACAGGAGATGATCAGAGACTGCAGACATGGCCGATCGGCCCTCTCACCTGACCCAGCGATGGTTCCTCTGATCAGGAGTCAGCTCACTCTGAATGACTGGTGACTGCGCTGGGTAGCACCCAGATCTGTATTCTGGCAATGACTCTATTCCTTTCTCCACCAGGGATGGCGCTAGGCTGTGTGTCTTTCCCTCTGGTGGCGCAGGGCAGTGGGGTTCCCTATCTGATGGTGTTCCCTCAGCACTGCCCTCTCCCTCTGGAGTCCTGGGTGTACTTCCCTGAAAGCTTTCCCAGGCTCCTGTATCTCTCTCTCTCCCATTCAGCTGAGCATGCTGTGTGGGCTGCAGTTTCCGTGTTACAGTGGGGCTGCCAGTCCTCGGGACTACATGTCCCACAATCCTCTTCTCTGCTCCTTTTTCTATTCTATTTTTTCTCTGGCTGATATGAAGGCGGGGGAAGAAACATAGTGGGAGGCTGTGCTGGCCAGCGCCGCTCACTAGTATAGCAGTGCACGTGCGGAGGAGAGGGAGGGGAAGGGGCGAAAGAAGAGTCCGCAGCTGCAGTGACGTCACTAGGGTTGGTGTCACCAGGTGCGGTATAACATGGTGTCACCCCCCTTCCACCAACTTTAGTCGCCCCTCAGTACAGACCCCCCTCCACTAAATATAGACCCCCCCTTCGTCAGTGCAGACCCCCCACTAAGTATAAACCCCTCTCTCAGTACAGACCCCCCCTTCATCAGTATAGACCCCCCCAGGACAAACCGCCCCCCCTCCATTAGTAGACCCCCACAAGGACAACCCCCCCTCCATTAGTACAGATCCCCCCCAGGACAAAGCCCCCTCCATTAGTACAGACCCCCATAGGACAAACCCCCCCTCCATTAGTACAGACCCCCCAGGACAAACCCCCTCCATTAGTACAGACCCCCCAGGAGAAAACCCCCTCCACTAGTACAGACTCCCATAGGACAAATCCCTCCTTCATTAGTACAGACCCCCCAGGACAAACCCCCCATCCATTATTACAGACCCCCCAGGACAAACCCCCCCATCCATTAGTACAGACCCCCCCAGGACAAACCCCCTCCATTACTACAGACCCCCCAGGGGAACCCCCCCTCCACTAGCACAGACCCCCACAGGACAAACCCCCCACTTCATTAGTACAGACCCCCCACCAGGACAAACCCCCCTCCATTAGTACACACCCCCCAGGACAACCCCCCCTCTATTAGTACAGACCCCCCCGGACAAACACCCCCCTCCATTAGTACAGACCCCCCAGAACAAACCCCCTCTATTAGTACAGACCCCCCAGGACAAATCCCCCTCCATTAGTACAGACCCCCCCAGCACAAATCCCCCCTCCATTAGTACAGACCCCCCCAGGACAAATCCCCCCTCCATTAGTACAGACCCCAAAGGACAACCCCCCTCCATTAGTACAGACCCCCCAGGACACCCCCCCCCTCCATTAGTACAGACCCCCAGGACAAATCCCTCCATTAGTACAGACCCCCAGGACAAATCCCTCCATTAGTACAGACCCCCCAGGACAAATCCCCCCCTTCATTAGTACAGACCCCTCAGGACAACCCCCCCTCCATTAGTACAGACCCCCCCAGGACAACTCCCCCTCCATTAGTACAGACGCCCCCCAGGACAACTCCCCCTCCATTAGTACGGACCCCCCCAGGACAACCCCTTCATTAGTACAGACCCCCCCTTGACAACCCCCCCTTTAGTACAGACCCCCAAGGACAAACCCCCCTCGATTAGTACAGACCCTCAAGGACAAACCCCCCTCGATTAGTACAGACCCCCCCAGGACAACCCCCCCATTAGTACAGACCCCCCCAGGACAAACCCCCCTCCATTAACCCCCCCAGGACAAACCCCCTCCATTAGTACAGACCCCCCAGGACAACCCCCCCTTTAGTACAGACCCCCAAGGACAAACCCCCCTTGATTAGTACAGACCCCCAAGGACAAACCCCCCTCGATTAGTACAGACCCCCCCAGGACAACCCCCCCATTAGTACAGACCCCCCCAGGACAAACCCCCCTCCATTAACCCCCCCAGGACAAACCCCCTCCATTAGTACAGACCCCCCAGGACAACCCCCCCTTTAGTACAGACCCCCAAGGACAAACCCCCCTCGATTAGTACAGACCTCCCAGGACAACTCCCCCATTAGTACAGACCCCCCCAGGACAACCCCCCCATTAGTACAGACCCCCAAGGACAAACCCCCCTCGATTAGTACAGACCGCCCCAGGGACAAACCTCCCTCTATCAGTACAGACACATTAACACCTGGGCGGCAGCTAGGGAGGACAGTGTGCAGACCCGCCGCCCGGGTGAAGAGCAGATCGAGACAGGCAGCAGCTTAGGCGGGAGTGAGAGACAGAGGAGGAGAGAACCTGTGTCAGGCTGCAGGCACGGGCCGCCCCCCCCAGCGAAGTCACTGCGCGGCTGGTCTCTCTCAACACAGAGACCAGCCGCTCCAATCTCCGACGGCTGCTCTCTTCTGACAGGAGGAGGGGGGACAGGCTCTAGCAGTGTGAAACACAGCGGCCGCTCCGCGGCGGTGACCTGCGGACAGAGCTACTTCTGGACACAGAGGGGAGGAGGAGGAGGAGGGAGGGGAGCATTCTGGCACTGCAGCGCCCCCACCTCTCTGGCGCCTGGGTGCACTGCACCCCGTGCACCCGCCTGGGATCGGCCCTGTCTACTGGTTTCCTCCAGACCTCTCTGGACAGTAGATGGGGTACCTGGGTCCCACTGGTTTCCTCCAGACTTTTCTGGACAGTAGATGGGGTACCTGGGTCCCACTGGTTTCCTCCAGACTTTTCCGGACAGTAGATGGGGTAACTGGGTCCCACTGGTTTGCTCCAGACTTTTCTGGACAGTAGATGGAGGTATCTGGGTCTCACTAGTTTCCACCATATACAAGAACATATTTAGGGGGCACACCATACAATGTGTTTAAATTCAAGATTGTGCTGTCGCAGTAAGTGGGATTAGCACTATATGACCATATAGTGTAACCAAACCCCCATATTTTTTGAATATGTTCAGGTGTTTTTAACTAGCCCTGCAGGAAATGTCATTCTTGTATGTGTGTGCTGTAAAATATTTGTACTAGTTTCCACCAGACTTCTCCGGACAGTAGATGGGTGTACCTGGATCCCACTGGTTTCCTCCAGACTTCTCCAGACAGTAGATGGTGTACCTGGGTCCCACTGGTTTCCTCCAGATTTCTCCGGACAGTAGATGGGTGTACCTGGGTCCCACTGGTTTCCTCCAGACTTCTCCGGACAGTAGATGGTGTACCTGGGTCCCACTGGTTTCCTCCAGACTTCTCCGGACAGTAGATGGGTGTATCTGGGTCCCACTGGTTTCCTCCAGACCTCTCTGGACAGTAGATGGGGTACCTGGGTCCCACTGGCTTCCTCCAGACTTTTCTGGACAGTAGATGGGGTACCTGGGTCCCACTGGTTTCCTCCAGACCTCTCTGGACAGTAGATGGGGTACCTGGGTCCCACTGGCTTCCTCCAGACTTTTCTGGACAGTAGATGGGGTACCTGGGTCCCACTGGCTTCCTCCAGACTTTTCTGGACAGTAGATGGGGTACCTGGGTCCCACTGGTTTCCTCCAGACTTTTCCGGACAGTAGATGGGGTAACTGGGTCCCCTGGTTTGCTCCAGACTTTTCTGGACAGTAGATGGAGGTATCTGGGTCTCACTAGTTTCCACCATATACAAGAACATATTTAGGGGGCACACCATACAATGTGTTTAAATTCAAGATTGTGCTGTCGCAGTAAGTGGTATTAGCACTATATGACCATATAGTGTAACCAAACCCCCGTATTTTTTGAATATGTTCAGGTGTTTTTAACTAGCCCTGCAGGAAATGTCATTCTTGTATGTGTGCGCTGTAAAATATTTGTACTAGTTTCCACCAGACTTCTCCGGACAGTAGATGGGTGTACCTGGATCCCACTGGTTTCCTCCAGACTTCTCCGGACAGTAGATGGTGTACCTGGGTCCCACTGGTTTCCTCCAGACTTCTCCGGACAGTAGATGGGTGTACCTGGGTCCCACTGGTTTCCTCCAGACTTCTCCGGACAGTAGATGGTGTACCTGGGTCCCACTGGTTTCCTCCAGACTTCTCCGGACAGTAGATGGGTGTACCTGGGTCCCACTGGTTTCCTCCAACTTCTCCGGACAGTAGATGTGTGTACCTGGATCCCACTGGTTTCCTCCAGACTTCCCTGGACAGTAGATGGGTGTAGCTGGGTCCCACTTGTGTCCACCAGACTTCTCTGGACAGTAGATGGGTGTACTTGGGTCCCACTGGTTTCCTCCAGACTGCTCCGGACAGTGTATGGGTGTAGCTGGGTCCCACTGGTTTCCTCCAGACTTTTCCGGACAGTAGATGGGTGTAGCTGGGTTCCACTGGTTTTCACCAGACTTCTCCGCACAGTAGATGGGTGTAGCTGGGTTCCACTGGTTTCCTCCAGACTTCTCCGGACAGTAGATGGGCGTAGCTGGGTTCCACTGTTTTCCACCAGACTTCTCTGGACAGTAGATAGGGGTACCTGGTCCCCAGGGCCGTCTTTAATTCTGATTGGACCCTGGGCAAACATTTTGTTGGGCCCTCCCAAATCCACTTATCAAGTATTTGCGGGCTCAAGGGGTAGCTACATTGGGCTCCACAAAAATGACTGGGCCCGGGGCAGCTGCCCCTTTTGCCCTGTGTTAAAGATAGCCCTGCTGGTCCCACTGGTTTCCTCCAGACTTCTCCAGACAGTAGATAGAGTTACCTGGGTCCCACTGGTTTTCCCCAGACTTTTCTGGACAGTAGATGGGTGTACCTGGGTTATACTGGTTTCTTACAGACTTCTCTGGACAGTAGATGGTGTTACCTGGGTCCTACTGGTTTCCTTCAGACTTCTCAGGACATTAGATGTGGGTACCTGGGTCCCACTGGTTTCCTCCAGACTTATCCAGACAGTAGATGGGTGTACTTGTGTCCTACTGGTTTCTTCTAGACTTCCCAGGAAGGTAGATGGTGGTACCTAGGTCCTACTGGTTTCCTCCAGACTTCTCTGGACAGTAGATGGGTGTACCTGGGTCCCACTGGTTTCCTCCAGACTTATCTTGACAGTAGATGGGTGTACCTGGGTCCTACTGGTTTCCTCCAGACTTTTCCGGACAGTAGATGGGTGTACCTGGGTCCTACTGGTTTACTCCAGACTTCTCCGAACAGTAGATGGGGGTACCTGGGTCCCACTGGTTTCCTCCAGACTTCTACAGACAGCAGATGGGGGTACCTGGGTCCCACTGTTTTTTTCCAGACTTCTCCAGACAGTAGATGGGTGTATCTGGGTCCCACTGGTTTCCTCCAGACTTTTCCAGACAGTAGATGGGTGTTCCTGGATCCCACTGGTTTCCTGCAGACTTTTCCAGACACAAGATGGGGGTACCTGGGTCCCAGTGGTTTCCTCCAGACTTCTCTGGACAGTAGATGGTGGTACCTGAGTCCCACTGGCTTCCTCCAGACTTCTACGGACAGTAGATGGGGGTACCTGGGTCCCACTGGTTTCCTCCAGACTTCTCTTGACAGTAGATGGGTGTACCTGGGTCCCACTGGTTTCCTCCAGACTTTTCCGGACAGTAGATGGGGGTACCTGGGTCCCACTGGTTTCCTCCAGACTTCTCTGGACAGTAGATGGGTGTACCTGGGTCCCACTGGTTTCCTTCAGACTTCCCTGGACAGTAGATGGGGGTACCTGGGTCCCACTGGTTTCCTTCAGACTTCCCTGGACAGTAGATGGGGGTACCTGGGTCCCACTGGTTTCTACCAGACTTTTCCAGACAGTAGATGGGTGTACCTGGGTCCCACTGGTTTCTTCCAGACTTTTCCAGACAGTAGATGGGTGTAGCTGGGTCCTACTGGTTTCCTCCAGACTTCTCCGAACAGTAGATGGGAGTACCTGGGTCCCACTGGTTTCCTCCAGACTTCTACAGACAGTAGATGGGGGTATCTGGTCCCACTGGTTTCCTCCAGACTTTTCCAGACAGTAGATGGGTGTTCCTGGATCCCACTGGTTTCCTCCAGACTTCTCCGGACAGTAGATGGGTGTTCCTGGGTCCCACTGGTTTCCTCCAGACTTCTCCAGACAGTAGATGGGTGTTCCTGGATCCCACTGGTTTCCTCCAGACTTCTCCGGACAGTAGATGGTGGTACCTGGGTCCCACTGGTTTCCTCCAGACTTCTTTTTTTTTTGTTTTCAAAAGGTTTTTATTTTGTAACAACAGGAAAACAGACTTAAAACAAGACAGTCAGAACAATAAGCGTAAAAGGTTCAGACATCAGATATTGTTTACAAAAGTAAGGTTCAGAATAATACTACCAAGTTGAATATGCCTATTAAAGCAGTTGACAAAATCTGAAAGTCTAAACTCTGCCTAATAAATGAAACACAGCCAGAAACAAAAAAAAAGAAAAAACAAGATAAAGTCATAATACAAACAATATTCAAAAAAAAAAAAAAAAAAAAGAAATTATAAAACGGTCAGGTTTGGAGTCTAAATAAAAACCAAGGATTCCATTTAGCATCATAATGAGGCATAGTGTCATGTAGGGTATGATAAATCTTGTCAGCAAGCATCATGTGGTCAATTCTTGCAACTACTTGCGCATATGGAACTGAGGGTGACTTCCACTGTAGAGCAATCGCCCATTGCATAGCTACACAGATAGAGTGAATCAGTTTAACCAACGGTTTAGGGGAGTCTGGAGGGGACTGAAACAAAAGGCAGTGTTGGTAGGAAATACCAAGAGGTTTACCTGCCAATTTATCTATCACCTTCAAAATCTCCCTCCATGTGGGTTGTAATTTCTCGCATTCCCAAAAGGTATGGAGAAATGAACCTTGTTGGAGGCAACCCCTAAAGCATAGGTGGGAAGATTGTGGGTAGATCTTGTGAATGCGCTTTGGGGTGTAATACCAGCGAGTCATCAGTTTGATAGCAGTTTCACCAACCATAATAGCTTTAGTACACTTGCGCAAATTCTGCCAACTGTTTAACCAGTCTATGTCATTGTCTTCCAAACCTAATTCTAGTTCCCACTGAGATCTATACTTTAGGGTTGGTTTTTCTGCGGTAGCCTCTAAGTAGTTGTAGACTAATGAGATAAGACCCTTTTGGCGAGGTGATGTGTGGCAGAGGTCCTCAAACAGGGTCATAGAGCTCGAAATAGGGCCAGGATAGTGCTGTTGGAAGAAGTGTCGTATTTGTAAAAAAGTGATAAAATTCACTGGCTGGAATATGGTAAGTGGTTTGTAGATGAGAAAACGAAGTCAATTTAGAGTTTAAGAGAAATGTATCTAACGTAGTTAGTTTTAAGTCAATCCAGAGTTGGAAGGAAGAGGGTCTATCATAGGCCGAGGGGAATCTAGAGTCTCCCAAAAATGAGGCCCCTAGAGGTGTGAGAGAATTGAGATTACCGTATATACTCGAGAATAAGTCGTTCCGAGTATAAGTCGAGGCCCTAATTTACCACAAAAAAATGGGAAAAACTTAGTGACCCGAGTATAAGACGAGGATGAGAAATGCACAGCTACTGTAAGTGGAAAAGAGGGTCAGCAATGCCCATTTGCAGCCTCACTGTGCCCGGTAGTTAAGGGTTCCTAGATGCCCCCTAGCTGCAGCCAAAATTTGGGGTCTCTGAACCCAAATGGTCCCGAAATGACATTGCTGCAGATGGACACAGTTGACCGATTTTGGGGCCCCGTATCTCGGGGCCACTTAGTGCTAGGAACCCCAAATTTGGTGTGCAAACCCAGTGGAACTAGCACCATAAAATATCCAAAGATGGGGTTTCTAGCACCAAGTGTCCCCGAGATACAGGGCCCCAAAAATCGGTTTAGAAAATGTCAAGCATTTTTCTGCAGCAGAGAATGACATTTTCCAAACCAGATTTGGGGCCCCCGTATTTTGGGGCCACTTGGTCCTAGGAACTCCAGCTTTGGATATGTTATGGCACCAGTTCCACTGGGTTTGCACACCAAATTTGGGGTTCCTAGCACCTAGTGGGCCTGAGATACGTGGCCCCAAAGTCGGTTCAGAAAATGTCAAGCACTTCTGCAGCAGAGAATGACATTTTCCGAACCGATTTTGGGGCCCCGTATCTCGGGGCCACTTAGTGCTAGGAACCCCAGCTTTGGATATGTTGTGGAACCAGTTCCACTGGGTTTGCACACCAAATTTGGAGTTCCTAGCACCAAGTGGCCCTGAGATACGGGGCCCCAAAATCGGTTCGGAAAATGAAATTTTTTGCTGCAGAAAAGTGCTTGACTTGAGTATAAGTCGAGGGGGGCACAAAAAAATGTGCTGAAAAACTCGACTTATACTCGAGTATATACGGTATATGTTTTTTTGTATAGGTCCCAGAGTTGAAGGCCTGTATGCGTAATCAAATTTTTAGAACCCAATTCCGATCCAGCCGGATTGTTAGACCACATAAGGCCAGGGAGAAATTGGGGAGCGATGGATTCACATTCAAATTGCACCCAGGGGACTCTAGAGTTATTAATGTTCCATTGAGCTTGTTGAGTGTATCTACTGGCTAGGTAGTAAAACCATATTTGAGGGACACCCAAGCCTCCCCTTTTAGAGGAGCGGTACAAGATTTCTTTGCCAAAACGTGGGGGTTTATCATGCCAAATAAATCTGTTAAATAATGTCTGGATAGTATGTAAGTAGGTTTTAGATAGTTTAAGGGGCAGGGATCTAAAAAGGTAGAGAAGTTTAGGGAGAATTGTCATCTTGAGTGCAGTGATTCTGCCAAGAAATGAGATGTGTAGGTGTGACCATTGTTTAAGGATACCTTTCATTTTAGAAATCATCGGAGGGAAATTAGCCTCAAAGAGTCTGCAGAAATCCTTGGTCAGGTTAATTCCTAGGTAGGAGAGGTGCGATTCGGCCCAAATAAAAGAATAGGCTGATTGAAGATGTTGTAATTCCCCAGGTGTGAAACCTACCGGGAGGGCGCTTGATTTTGCCATGTTTATGGATAGGCCTGAGATCTCTGCAAACTTTGATAGGGTCTGAAATAAGTTCGGTAAAGAAATTAGGGGATTGGTGAGAAACATCAAAACATCGTCTGCATACATCCCAAACTTGTACACCGAATGGCTCTTTGAATAACCTGAGATATCTGGGTTTTGGAGTATAGCAATAGCAAGGGGTTCGAGCGCTAAGGCGAAGATTAAAGGGGACATCGGGCATCCTTGTCTTGTGCCCTTGCCCAGGCTAAAAAACTCAGAGCTACAGCCTGGAAGTCTAATCCTCGTCTTAGGGTTATGATAAAGAGCTAGGAAAGCTTGTAGGAATGCCCCCCGGAAGCCCATGCGGTGTAGGAGTGTGGTGATATAAGACCATGAGACACTATCAAAAGCCTTCTGTATGTCTAGGCTAAGCATAAGGAGTTTCCGTGAAAACAGGTTGGCATCTTGTATTATGTTTGTCGCAAGGCGAATGTTGTCAGTAATAAGCCTATGGGGTATGAAACCAGACTGGTAGGGGGAAATAAACGAGGGAATAACAGTTGATAATCTGTCTGTTAGGTACCTGGTAGGTGAGCCTGACTGTAGGAGAAGACCTCTCATACAACGCTGGTTCAGGAGCCACTGGAGTGGGAACAGTGGTCTCCTGAGCGCAGTGGGGTAGGAGTGCCTGTTGGAGTGAAGTCTCTGATGTAGAGGTAGAGATCCCTCCTGGGATAGCAGGTCTGCAGGTGAGAGGAGACTGGCACAGAAGCAGGCTGACACACTGGATGGTGAACTTGCAGGTGAGAGGAGACTGGCACAGAAGCAGGCTGTCACACTGGAAGTGAGGGAGTCACTAGGCTGAAGCTGATGGTGCAACAGCAACAGGTAGGCAGGCACAAGCAGAGTCAGACAGTCCGGGTTGGCAGGTAACTGGCACACAGGTGAATACAGCAGGCAAAAGCAGAGTCGTTGAGCAGGCAGAGGTCGGCAACGGTAGCAGATTCAGACAGCAGAGGAGTCAGGCAAGCCGGGTCGGGACAGGAGCAGGTCGGATGGTCAAACAAGCCGGGTCAATCAGGTAACAAGCAATCAGGATTCAGGTTTCAGGCAGAGTCACAGAGCTGAGACGAAGCAGCACTGTTCCCATGAAACAGGGGAACTTTTATGTGCTGGTTGGCGCCAAACCGGCGCTAACGCGGACGCGCGCGCGCCCGTGCTCGTGCACGCGCCCGCGCCGTGCACCCGCGCGTGCCCGAGCGCCGCGCCGACGCACGGCAACGGTGGAGGCTTGACGCTGTGTCTGAACAGGGGCGCGCCGGCTCCTAGACGCATGCAAACGCCCTGATCTGGTGCTGGTGGATCCCTGACATTGCCCCCCCCCAAGGGGCAGCCTCCGGATGCCCAACAACCTCTTCTTCTCAGGATGAGTAGAGAAATAGGTGCGTACTAAACGCCTAGCATGCACATTACTGTCCGGTTCCCACGAGTTACTTTCTGGACCATAACCTTTCCATTTGATTAAAAATTGGTTCTGCCCTTGCCTTCTTCTACAATCAAGGATAGCCTCAACCTCAAACTCCTCGCTGCCATCAACTACCACAGGTTCAGGAGGTCTTGTCCCTCTATCAGGAAAGGGGTCAGATATAGCAGGTTTGAGCAGAGACACATGGAAAACTGGATGAATTTTCAATGAATCAGGTAAAGTCAGTTCGTAAGACACTTCATTGATCTTCCTTCTAACTGGAAAGGGTCCCATGAATCTGGGTGCCAACTTCTTAGAAGGACATGCTAGCTTGATATTAATGGTAGAAAGCCATACCTGATCGCCAATTTGTAAGTTCAGCTCCCCCCTTCTTTTCCGGTCGAAGATCTTCTTACCATCTGCCTGGGCCTTGGACACTGTTTCCTGCAATAACCGGCTGTTGTGACTGAGGAACTCCACTGTATTCTGTACTGCTGGGACCGAAGACTCTGAAAGGAAATCAGGTAAAAAGGTTAGGTGAAAGCCGTAATTGGCGAAAAACGGGGATTGACCGGTGGCAGAATGTTTGGCATTATTGTAAGCAAATTCTGCTAAGGGTAGTAGGGATACCCAATCGTCTTGTGTGAATGATGTGAAGCATCTGATGTATTGTTCCAGGGTCTGATTAGTCCTTTCCGTCTGACCGTTTGTTTGAGGATGATAGGCCGAGGACAGGGCCAATTCAATCTTTAGGGTTTCACATAGGGATCTCCAGAAACGTGAAGTGAATTGAACACCTCTATCAGAAACTATGTTTACAGGTACTCCGTGAAGTCTGATGATTTCCTTGATAAATATGCGAGCAGTCTCGGTGGCAGACGGGGTTCCCTTTAAAGGTAAAAAATGAGCCATCTTGGTTAGACGATCCACTACAACAAAGATAACTGAGCATCCTTCGGAGGATGGAAGTTCCACAATAAAATCCATAGAAATCATTTTCCATGGTCTGTCGGGTACCGGCAATGGTTTCAATAGGCCCCAAGCTCGATTCCTGGATGACTTATTCTGGATGCAGATGGGACAGGAACTAACATACTTTTCACAAAAGTCCTTCAGATTGGGCCACCAGAATGTACGCTGCACTAGTTCCAGGGTCTTGCGGACTCCGAAGTGGCCTGCCAAAGGATGGTCGTGGAGAAGTGTTAAAACCTTGACCCGGACATTTTCAGGAACAAAAATTTGGCTTCCCTTCCAGAACAATCCATCTCTACTCACTAAAGAAATTCCCGTTGGTCTGGCTGTTTCAGAGGATGCTTCTTTAATCAGGGAAAGTAAATCTGTTTGCAGCAGTAAAAAATTGTTTGCAGGTAAGATGGTGTCAGGAGTAGATAAGTCCTTGGGGTTGTCATGCATACGTGATAATGCATCCGGTTTAATATTTTTAGAGCCTGGACGGTATGTGATGTGGAAGGAGAAACGTGAGAAGAACAGAGCCCAGCGGGCTTGTCGAGGCCTCAATCGTTTGGCAGATCGCAGGTACTCTAGGTTTTTATGGTCAGTATAGATTAGTACTGGATGCATAGCCCCCTCCAACAGGTACCTCCATTCTTCTAGAGCAGTTTTAATAGCAAGAAGCTCTCGGTCACCGACGTCATAATTCTTCTCCGCAGGGGAGAGTTTACGAGAGAAGAACCCTACAGGATGCATTATCTCCTTGTTACCTTTGCGCTGTGACAGAATCGCACCTACTGCAATCTCAGAGGCATCAACTTCTAAAATAAACGGTAGGGAGGGTTCAGGGTGGCTGAGGATAGGTGCTGAGGTAAACAGTCTTTTGAGATTCTCGAAAGCGTCTTGGGCAAGTTGGTTCCAGGAGAAACGGATATTTTGTCTGGTTAACTGTGTGATAGGTGCAATTATGGCTGAGAAGCCTTTGATGAACTTTCTGTAGAAGTTTGCAAATCCCACAAACCGCTGCACACCCTTCTTGTCCACGGGGACCGGCCAATCCAAAACAGCGGAAACCTTTTGCGGGTCCATCTTGATGCCTGTTGCGGATATGATTAACCCCAGGAATTGGATGCTATGTTGTTCAAACTCACATTTCTCTGCTTTTGCGTATAGACTGTGTAAGCGGAGGCGATCCAATACCCTGCGGACATGTTCCTGATGCAGTTCACGGGATTCAGAAAAAATCAGTATATCATCCAAGTATGCAATTACAAATACGTCTAGAAAGTCCCTGAGGACGTCGTTAATCAGGTGTTGGAAGGTTGCAGGAGCGTTGCAGAGTCCAAAGGGCATGACCAGGTATTCATAATGCCCGAATCGGGTTCGGAATGCTGTCTTCCACTCATGTCCAGCCTGGATACGGATTAAATTATAAGCCCCTCTCAGGTCAAGTTTGGTGAAAATGACGGCAGTCCTTAATTTTTGAAAAAGTTCGGGTATTAAAGGTAAAGGGTACCGGTTCTTGACCGTGATTTTGTTTAGTTCACGATAGTCGATGCACGGCCGGAGAGACTTGTCCTTCTTGGTGACGAAGAATATTCCGGCGCCAGCTGGAGAGGTTGAATGGCGTATAAAACCTTTGGCCAGGTTCTCATCTATGTAAGTCTTTAACACTTCCTGCTCTTTCTCAGATAATGGAAAAATGCGTCCAAATGGTATTTCGGATCCTGGCAGTAATTCGATGGGGCAATCGTATGGACGATGAGGTGGAAGGGAGTCTGCCCCTTTTTTACTAAACACATCAAGGAATTCATGATATTGTTTGGGTATGACCTGGCAAAGTTTCTGGTCGGTGTCCAAACAAAGTAGGGTGGAAGAGGAATCCGAATCCTTTTTAAAACAGTGTTCAAGACAGTAAGAGGATGAGAATTTTACTTCTCCAGATGTCCACTGAATGTATGGGTTGTGGGCCTGCAGCCAAGGGATACCCAGGATGATGGGAAACATGGGAGAAGAGATGACATCAAGAACCAGCAGTTCCTTGTGTTGGGAGGAAGTAGAAGCAGGCAGAGGCAGAGTCTCCTTGGTTACTTGTCCTGATCTGATGCGGGATCCGTCCGCTAAAAATACGGCAAGTCCCTGGGTTTTGGCCCGTAAAGGAATGTTATATTGGCTGGTAAAGTCTGAATCAATAAAGCAACTGCATGCTCCAGAATCAATGATGGCGTTGGTTGTTATAGTCCCCTCTTGCAGCTGTAAAGACAGAGGAATAGAAATGTGGGTAGAGTTTGCAGATAGGGCAGAGAGACTGGTAAACACGACAGACGGGCACTTACTTAACTTGACGGGACAGTTCAGTACGTAGTGTCCAGACCCACCGCAGTAAAGGCACAGATTGTGTTGTCGGCGTCGGGCCCGTTCTTCAGGCGATAATGCAGGTCGCATCAGGCCCAATTGCATTGGTTCCACGGAGTCAGATGAGACATTAGCTGAATTAAGACTGGGTGAAGGTGTATAGCGGGCTGCTGGAAGTGGTGCTCTGGTTGTCATCCAAATCGGGCGGGATTGAAGAGCAGATCGCTCAGATCGACGTTCCCGGATACGTCGGTCGATTTGGATAGTCAAGTTAATCAGGGCCTCGAGAGTGTTTGGTACACCCACTCGGGCAAGTTCATCTTTTAAACCCTCAGATAGGCCCAAGCGGAACTGGTGACGCAGGGCCGCGTCATTCCACTGAGTGTCCGCACTCCAACGTCTAAAGTCCATGATATAGTCTTCCGCAGGTCTGCGGCCTTGCTGGAGTGTAAACAAAGCGGTTTCAGCTGTAGCAGTCTGTTGGGGGTCTTCATATATCTGTGCCATGGCTTCGAAGAAGGAAGATAAGGACTGGGTCAAAGTTGAGTCCCCCTCAAGTAGACGATGGGCCCAGGTCTGAGGTTCCCCTTGTAGGAGGGAGATCACGAATCCCACTTTAGTGGCCTCCAGTGAGAAGGTTCGAGGCTGTAATGCAAAGAAGAGCTTGCATGCGTTGCGAAAGGCCCGGAACTTGGCCCGGTCTCCAGAGAATCTATCAGGAGTGGGAACCTTTGGTTCAGGTGGGAGCATCACTACGGAAGGGCCAGGAACCGACTGTGCCGGGGTTGCAGCTGAGGAGGAGGCCACAGGGTTAGATCCTGCAAGGTGCTGGACTTGTCCCTCCAATCTGCTGTAATTGTCCTGGAGGGATTGGACGGCTTGGCTAAGAGCCGCAAGGTGAGTGCAGATCTCCTTTAATGGAGAGGAATCTCCTGCAGGCTCAGTCATGGCTGCTTCGTACTGTTAGGTACCTGGTAGGTGAGCCTGACTGTAGGAGAAGACCTCTCATACAACGCTGGTTCAGGAGCCACTGGAGTGGGAACAGTGGTCTCCTGAGCGCAGTGGGGTAGGAGTGCCTGTTGGAGTGAAGTCTCTGATGTAGAGGTAGAGATCCCTCCTGGGATAGCAGGTCTGCAGGTGAGAGGAGACTGGCACAGAAGCAGGCTGACACACTGGATGGTGAACTTGCAGGTGAGAGGAGACTGGCACAGAAGCAGGCTGTCACACTGGAAGTGAGGGAGTCACTAGGCTGAAGCTGATGGTGCAACAGCAACAGGTAGGCAGGCACAAGCAGAGTCAGACAGTCCGGGTTGGCAGGTAACTGGCACACAGGTGAATACAGCAGGCAAAAGCAGAGTCGTTGAGCAGGCAGAGGTCGGCAACGGTAGCAGATTCAGACAGCAGAGGAGTCAGGCAAGCCGGGTCGGGACAGGAGCAGGTCGGATGGTCAAACAAGCCGGGTCAATCAGGTAACAAGCAATCAGGATTCAGGTTTCAGGCAGAGTCACAGAGCTGAGACGAAGCAGCACTGTTCCCATGAAACAGGGGAACTTTTATGTGCTGGTTGGCGCCAAACCGGCGCTAACGCGGACGCGCGCGCGCCCGTGCTCGTGCACGCGCCCGCGCCGTGCACCCGCGCGTGCCCGAGCGCCGCGCCGACGCACGGCAACGGTGGAGGCTTGACGCTGTGTCTGAACAGGGGCGCGCCGGCTCCTAGACGCATGCAAACGCCCTGATCTGGTGCTGGTGGATCCCTGACACTGTCAGCCATGATCCTACTAAAAATGTTTAAATCGTTATTAATGACCGAAATAGGTCTATAATTTTGGGGCAGGGTATGGTTTTTATTCGGTTTCGGTATCAAGGACATATTGGCTAATAACATCTCTTCAGGGAAACTACCACCTTGTAGTACCCAGTTAAATAAATGAACTAATCTAGTATTAAGGAGGGTGGAGAATTTCTTATAATATAGAGAGGAAAATCCGTCCGGACCAGGGGCTGAACCTGATTTTAAAGATTTTATTACGTTCAAAACCTCTGTAGGTGTGATGGGGGCGTTCAGTTTTTCTAGTTGTGTGGGAGTAAGGCTTGGAACGGGAATATTCTGAAACCAGGCTTCGCCAGATGGAGAGGGCCTTAGTTGGGAAGGAGCCAGCAGGGAAGTGTAAAATTGCTCAAAAATGTGGAGGACCTCCTGGGGATGGGAGGTGGTGTGTCCAGTGGGGGTCATTAATCTATAGACGTGGGGCGGGCGGGAAGAGCGATTCAGTTTTCTAGCGAAAAGAGTAGAAGAGGAACCCTCATGAAGAAGAAATTTGGCTTTAGACCAACGAAGAGCCTTTTCCACTCTTTTTCGACAAGATAGAATCTAACTCCAATCCCTTTTGGTCGATCAACTGTCTGGTGGATTCTAGATGTAGGGAGTTGGTATTCTTATAAAGACTATCTAGGTCTTTAGTGAGGGTTAATATTTTTTGTCTGTCAGCTTTGTTCTGGGCAGAAGCTATGCTAATTAGTTTACCTCTCAAGACCGCCTTATGTGCAGACCAAATTGTGGAGGGAGGGGTCTCAGGTATAGCATTGATATTAAAGTACTCCTCAATGGAGGGGGATGTTGGGGGCGTGACCGGATGGGCGGGTGTGTGTTGAGAGGCAGCATGGAGTGAGTGAGAGCATGGACGCTGTGTGCTCCGTCCCCCCTCCGTTCTCATCTCTCTCTCCCCTGGCCGTATGAACGGCATACTGGATGGCTCTGGCTCCCTTGTCGCTCGGTGCCTCGCTGCCCCTCCTCTCTCTCTGCTAAAGGTGTGCTGAGGAATCCTCTGGGCGATATGTCATCCCCTGCACGCTGCTGTGAGACAAGCAGCTTTTTACTTTCACTTTCCCATCTCTACACTAGTCATGGAATAGAAGTCGGCCAGAGCTGGTACAGTATGGAGTTACTAATATAGTATCCAGATGCTGTTTTTTTGTTAGACAATCCTCAGACTAGAAGTAAATCCTGGTAATATGACATCTGTGTAGTAACAGAGTTATTTATGTGAGTCAGTGCGTTGACCTGCCTGCTGCTTGGGTAATACTAAGTCTGGGAGCAGACAGAGTGTGCTAATATAGGAAGCAAAGTATATTCTCCTCCTTTTTTTTTTTTTTTTTTTGTTTGTGTGCTGCTGACTAGCTAAAGCCCTGGGACCCCTGGGATTTTCAACAGATGCAAAGAGAGAGGTTTAGGTAGGGGTTGGGATACTCGGTATATATACCCCACTAACCGTATTTTTAATGGCGACTGCCTTAGCGGCATTTAACCAACTGTATAAAACTACGGTGTAGGTGGGGGGCTGCACTAATTTAAGTTGTAGCTGTGGAGTTTATGTGTGTAGGGAGTTGCCCCACACCTGCCATTTAAGGTATTGTAGCTTCCTTCTGTGTGAGCTCTCTTTTTTTTTTTTTTTTACGGGGGTGTATAAGAGTGTAGTGTGGAGAGACTTACCCCGTTTTATACACTTTATGGTATATGCTCTGTACAGCGGGTAGTTGAGCGCTGATGGGAGCAGCGGCTTCCCTTTCCTCCCCCTCTCTCCTTAGTTCCTTTTTGGATTTGTGGAGGACGTTGGTAACTGTCAGTCTCTAATTTGTTGCTGTTAGAGTATATTTATATCTATAAGCGTAAATGATGCAGAATCTACGTTCCTCTAAAGAGAAAAACCCGCAGCATGCGGCAGCAGTATCAGCAGCAGCAAAACTGGAGCAATATGCCCATGCCTCTGCTCTGACCCCTCCAAAAAAGGGGTCGCAGCAGAAGGGTCAACAAGGGGGGGCATCGGATAGGAAAAGCCAGGGCCAGCCTCAATTACAGCCCTTAGGGGCTGTGCCGGCTACCCAGCCTTCCAAATCTTTATGTAATAAAGGCCCAGGGCTAAGTGATCAAAACACAAACGTAAACTTGGAGCTAATAAATGACCCGAATTTACCCTTGAACAGAGAACCAACTATAACGGATGTATTCATGGCTGTAGGGGTATGTAGCGGCTCGCTTAAAGATCTTTGTGAACAAATGAAAGGTGTTAAAGCAGATCTGTTATTGGTTAGACAAGATCTGCAGAAAACGGCGGAGAGAACAACGGCCCTGGAAGAAAGAGTCAGTGGGCTAGAAGATAATGTGCTCCCAATAACCAAAGAAATAAAATGGCTGAAGGAACAGCTATCTAAACAAGCCTCTAAGTTAGATGAGATGGAGAACAGGAGTAGAAGAGATAATGTGAGGCTGATAGGTTTACCCGAAAGGAGTGAGGGCGCCAACCCAATTGCATTCCTAGAAAAATGGCTGGGGGAGCTAATCGGGAAAGAATCATTCTCGGCTTCGTTTTCCATCATAAGAGCTCATAGGATCCCTTTCAGGGCACCATCGGAGGGGGGCCACCCGAGACCCCTCCTCCTGAGATTTCTTAACTACCAGGATAAAGTAACCTTATTACGGAAGATCAGGGAAGCAGGGGAGGTTTTTTTTAAAGGAGCAAAAATATCGTTTTATTCCGACTTCTCTCCGGATTTGCAGAGGCGTAGGGCAGAGTTTACCCAGGCAAAACGCAATCTACAAAAATTTAAGTTGCCCTATGCTCTTTTATATCCGGCAAGGTTGCGGGTTGCGGCTCTGGGGGAGACTCTGTTTTTTAACTCCCCTTCTGAAGTTGAGAAGTGGCTGGAAGATAATAGGGAAAAAATCACGAATTTTACGTAGAGAATGGGGGAAGATATAATAGGCCGGGATATCAATAGGATGGCACGATAAGGCATTGGGAGGTACAGGGGCTGTATTTTTGTTTTTGTTCTTTTTCTTGTTCTTGCTTTTTTTTTTTTTTTTTTTCCACCCCTTTCTGCCATCTGTTAATGCTTTTTGTTATAAGGGGACGGGAGGGGATGGGTGCACACAGCTATTTGTGGGTAGGGTGGTGTGGGGCTGTGAGTGTAAGATTGGTGTAAAAGGTTGGTGTTAGTGTAAGAGGCAACGGTCATGGTAAACCCCCAGGGGGTACACCTAGATAGGTGGGTTAGGTGGGGAGGGAAGGGAAGGGGTGGGAAGATGGGAGGGAGGGGAAATAGGATGGGTAAATCATTCCTTACGAATACTTATACCACTAGAAATTATAACGGAGGTATCCAGACCTTCCTTAAGATTATTTTTGCACATACAGGCACTTTTTATAGTAAATAGGTTTTTGGTTGTTTTACACGCACATGCAAGCACTGTCTATGGCAAGTTTATGCCCAAAGTAAGGCTAATATAGCCAAAATGAATACGTGGTCTAGTGGCCAAGCATGCACACACACGGAATTGTTATAACAGTCACTAGGAGGAGAAAAATTAGTTTTGGGTTAGGGTTATATATATTAAATTTCTCTTATATCTTTCTGTTATATACGTTTGTATATGTTGGGGTAAAGAATATTCCTCAGTCTTTAGATGTTAGCTAAGACTCTGAAAATAGGATCCTGGAATGTCAGGGGCCTAGGTACACCACTTAAAAGATTAGCAGTGTTCTCTATGATGGAGAGGTGCGGGGCTGATCTGGTCTGTCTGCAGGAAACCCACCTAACCAAGGAAACTATTCATCACCTACAGATGAAAAAATTTCAAACCCAATTTCATGCGGTTCACTCCTCCTATAGTAGGGGAGTGAGTGTTTTGGTAAAGTCTGGGGTGAAGTTTTCCTGCAGCCAGGTCAGGATAGACGAGTTGGGTAGATACATCTTTTTATTATGTTTTATTGAAAACGCCAGGTATGTGGTGGCAAATATATATATCCCTCCGCCCTTTAATCTGGATGTCTTGCTTAAACTGTATGAATTTTTGCTAGATAAAAAAGAGGTGCCGATTGTAGCAATGGGGGACTTCAACGAGGTTCTAGATAAAAGGCTGGATAGATTCCCACTACGAAAAAGCTCAGAGGACTCAGTAAAGAGTCGGTTAAGCTTTTTTCTGGAAGAAGTGGGATTAATGGATTTGTGGAGGGCACGGAACCCAGGCGTGCTGCAATATACTTGCTGTTCTGCATCTTACTCCGTGCTTTCAAGGATAGACCTAGCCCTAGGAAATGATAGAGCTCTCCAGATGGTAGAAAAAATAACATACTGGCCAAGAGGCATCTCAGACCACTCACCTATGGTAGTCATTTTAAATCTTGGGGAGCCTAGGCCCCGGAAGTACTGGAGTATAAGCCCGTACTGGTTTGAAATTATTAAAAAGACGGATGGGATACTTTCCTCCTTAAGGGAGTTTGTTGAGATCAATCAGGGAACGGTGTCCCCTTCTACGCTATGGGACGCCCTTAAGGCTTTTCTTAGGGGGGTCCTGATACAGCAGATAGCTACATTCAACAAAGAGGCTAGAAGGGAGGAGGAGAGCCTGTTGAGAGACGCTCTTGAAGCAGAAAACAACTATACTTGCAACCCAACCCCGGAGACGGAAAGTATCTGGCAAGAGAAACAACATGCATATAAATCAGTGGCTATACAGAAAGCAGAAACCAGGCGGTTACTCCAAAGACAGGAATCTATGGTGGAGGGCGAGAGAATGGGAAGGACACTGGCTATGCTAGCAAAATCCAATGCAGCTCCATCCACGGTCCTCGCGATTAGATCCCAGAGCGGTGAGGTAGTATCAAGCACCTTAAAAATAGTACAAGCCTTCAGGGATTACTATAAAAAACTGTATTCCTCCCAGAAGAGGGGTAAGGAGGCCAAGATGGAGGACTTCCTAAGGGGGTTAGACATCCCCACCATATCACAAGAAGAAAGAGATATACTAGATGCCCCAATATCTATAGCAGAATTATACCAAGCAGTAGCAGGCATGGCAACCCATAAGTCGCCCGGACCAGATGGTCTTCCAATTGAGACCTACAAACACTATGGTGAAGTGTTGATCCCCGAACTGCTGAAAGTTTTGGGGGGGGCGCTTGAGGGGGGCCAATTACCTGCCTCAATGCTAGAAGCAACTATTATTGTATTACAGAAAGAAGGGAAAGATCCCTTGGATATGGCCGCCTATAGACCAATTTCTCTTTTATGCACGGACGTAAAAATTCTGGCCAAAGTGCTGGCAGCAAGATTGAATGGAGTTATCCATAAGCTGATCCACGAGGACCAGGCAGGCTTCATAGCCAATAGATCCACGAGCCTGAATATTAGAAGGGCGTTTTTGAATGTACAGACCCCAATGGTGAACGAGGGTTCGAGAGCGTTGATGACCCTTGATGTATCCAAGGCTTTTGATAGCGTGGAGTGGGGCTATATGTGGCGTGTGCTGGAGGTCTTTGGATTTGGCCCTGCCTTTATAGGGTGGATTAGAATGCTATATACTCGACCCAAGGCAAGATTAAAAATTAACAACGAATTGTCAGACTGGTTCGAGCTGGAGAGGGGGACGAGGCAGGGGTGCCCACTCTCCCCTCTGTTGTTTGCACTAGCGATGGAACCCCTGGCCATTTCCATAAGGGGAAGTCGAGCGATAACCGGCTTCCAGAGAAAAACAGGCGAGGAAAGAATCGCATTGTATGCGGATGACATTCTGTTATTTTTGGGAGACTCGAGGAAATCGCTACCGGGAGCAATGAGGATAGTGGAGGACTTCGGCAGTTTTTCTGGCTTAGAGATAAACTGGGAGAAATCAGAGTTTCTACCGATAGACCCTTTAAATGAGACAATAGCACCTGGTATGCCTCAGGTGGCAACAGTGGAAGCTCTGAAGTACCTAGGGATTGTCCTGACGAAGGACCCTGTTCTATATATCAGTAAAAACCTTGTCCCTCTTTTAACAAAATTTAAACAAAAAATAGGAATTTGGAGACGCCTCCCTCTATCAGTTGCAGGAAGATGTAGCTTAATAAAAATGATATGGATGCCACAACTGCTATACGTCTTGCATAATTCCCCTGTCTGGATAAGTAAGAAGTGGTTTAAAAAAATTGACAGTCTCTTTAGGGAATTGATTTGGAAGGGGAAACAAGCCAGGATCCGTCTTGGAGTGCTCCAGCTCCCTACCCAGGAGGGGGGCTTTGCCCTCCCACATCCCGAGAGTTATTTTTACTCAACTCAGTTGCAGCAATTATTGGGCTGTGGGATACCGAAAGGAGGCACCCCTAATGGCAAGTTACTATTGTTGAGCTCCACACATAATACAATTATTGAAGCCCTAGAGGCGGACGCGTTCCAGGATAAATTTCCAACAATTAAATTGATAACCAAACTTTGGAAAACAGTTAAGAAAAAGATGGGGTATGGAGCCTTAACAGCCTACTCTCCTATTTGGAACAACCATAATTTGCAGGAAGTTCTTAAGATAGGCATATTTAGAGAGTGGGAGAAGCTTGGCCTCAGTAAGCTAAGTCAATTATATAACGACTCTGGGTTAAAGAAATTTTCAGAACTGGTTGGGGAGTTTAAGCTTCCCCGGGGGTCTTTCTTCCTATATGTCCGGTTGGAACATGCCCTTAAAGCACAATTTAAAGCCCAGACCCCGAGATGGGAAGAGATGCCTCTATTTCAGTGCATAATTCAAATAACCCCCACTAGAGGGGTAATTTCAAGAATTTATGACCAATTAAGCAAATCGGTTAATAGCAGGGAAATACTCCTTCGGGTAAAGGCTAAATGGGAAGAGGAGGTGGGAGGAATGACCCAGGAACAATGGGCGAGAATTTTAGAGTTGGGAGCGCAGGTTTCTGTGACCCCTTCACAGAGACTCTCACACTTAATGCTGTTAAACAGAGCCTATTATACTCCTAAAAGACTTTTTAAATTTGGGAGAAGGCCCAATGACAACTGCCCCAGGTGTCGAAGGACGGGAGATCTCATTCACATGGTGTGGAGGTGTCCCAAGCTGTTTAGATACTGGGAGGAGGTGACTGGGAACTTGGGAAATATTTTCGGTACGACAGTGGCAAACGAGGCCTTGGTTTGTATTCTGGGGCATAGAAGAGTGATGGGAGAAAGGTTGAGTACTACCTTAGCTGTCACGCGGGCCCTGTTTCAGGCTAGAAAGTTGATAGCACTTAGATGGCAGGTAAAGGAGCCCCCCACCGTGAAAGACTGGATCTCTACAATGAATGAAACCTTGGGTAGGGAAAGAATGGAGTACATAAAAAGGGGCAATCTTCAGGAATTTGAAAGCATGTGGAAGATGTGGATAGAGAAAGTGAAGTGTCATTAATAGTGGGATCTGCATAGACACGGAATAGACTGAGGGATGGGCTTAATATAGGTATATAGGCAACTGGTATCCTTGCAGGCAAAGGATCCTATAATAAAGTGTTTCTGGATATGCACATTTTTAGTTAAATATATAGCTTAGTAGGGTATAGGATAAACATATAGGGAGTAGGTGGGGGGGGGGGGGGGGGATCGGGGTATTAGGGCATAGGTAATTTGGTACACAATACAGGCTGGGTCAGTAGAAGATGGGCACGGGGAGCCCACAAGTTCATTTTTACAAACCTCTCTTCTTGTATTTTTTGTTGGTGTTTTTGTCCTTTTTCTTCCTTCTTACGGGTCCCTTTGGTTATCGTAGTGGGGCTTACAAGATGGAAGGGACAGAGGACTTGTTGGTATTTTTTTTTAACAGAAAAAAAGAAAAAAAAAAAAAAAAAAAAAGTACTCCTCAATGGCTTGTGCTACCTCTGCCTCCACAACTGCATCTGAAAGGAGAGCCTCATTCAATCGCCATGAGTAAGAGGTGGGGGCCAGGACCAATGTATGCAGTGGTGAAGGCAATTGCATGATGATCCAACCAGGTACAGGGGTGGATGCTAGCATCTGTTGTGTTAGCAAGAATAATGGGGGTTGTGTAGATATAATCTAACCTCGCGTAACTATTATGGGGATGGGAGTAAAAAGTATATTCCCTAGCACCAATGTTATGCGCTCTCCAGGAGTCTACCAGTTGGTGTTCCAGTAGGCCACTGGAGAGAGAACGAGGAAAAGATTTGGAGGAGGGAGTCAAGGTGGATCTGTCTAGGTTAGGGTTGGCAACCATATTAAAATCCCCTCCTATTATCAGGTGTGGTGACTGAAAAAGAGAAAGGCGGTCAAAGAAGGATTTAAAAAAAGAAGCTGGGGAATCATTGGGAGCGTAGATACTAGCAATAGTTAATTTCTCTATTATGAATAAGACCCTTGATTATCACAAACCTACTATCCTCCTCCAGACTTCTCCGGACAGTAGATGGGTGTACCTGGGTCCCACTGGTTTCCTCCAGACTTCTCTTGACAGTAGATGGGTGTACCTGGGTCCCACTGGTTTCCTTCAGACTTCCTTGGACAGTAGATGGGTGTACCTGGGTCCCACTGGTTTCCTTCAGACTTCCTTAGACAGGAGATGGGGGGACTCGGGTCCCACTGGTTTCCTCATGACTTTTCCAGACAGTAGATGGTGGTACCTGGGTCCCACTGGTTTCTTCCAGACTTTTCCAGACAGTAGATGGGGGGACTCGGGTCCCACTGGTTTCTTCCAGACTTTTCCAGACAGTAGATGGGGGGACTCGGGTCCCACTGGTTTCTTCCAGACTTTTCCCGACAGTAGATGGGGGGACTCGGGTCCCACTGGTTTCTTCCAGACTTTTCCAGACAGTAGATGGGTGTACCTGGATCCCACTGGTTTCTTCCAGACTTTTCCAGACAGTAGATGGGTGTACCTGGGTCCCACTGGTTTCTTCCAGACTTTTCCCGACAGTAGATGGGGGTACCTGGGTCCCACTGGTTTCCACCAGACTTCTCCAGACAGTAGATGGGTGTTCCTGGATCCCACTGGTTTCCTTCAGACATATGCCCCAGTAGAAGGACCTCTAGTCCGAAACATGTTGGGTTGCAATTGATTTTTTGTTCCTGGTACCACGCTACTTTTTATTGTGATCACTTTTATCCTGGCTGCTGTTATCTGGATTTTTACCCTGTTTGGTTTTTAAAAAAAAAACTGCTTTTTTGGATTTAAGCACTACGTGGAGTCTGGGGAGATACAAGACTGAGGGGGGGCCTGGGGGGATACAAGACTGAGGGGGGCCTGGGGAGATACAAGACTGAGGGGGGGCCTGGGGGGATACAAGACTGAGGGGGGGCCTAGGGGGATACAAGACTGAGGGGGGGCCTGGGGGGATACAAGACTGAGGGGGGGCCTGGGGGGATACAAGACTGAGGGGGGGGCCTGGGGGGATACAAGACTGAGGGGGAGGCCGGGGGGGAGGATATAAGACTGACGGGGGATCAGGGTCGGCTCAGCATGGCGGCCAGGCAATAAGCATTTCCAGAAGATCTGCTCGGCACCTGCAGCTCCCATATCTGGCTCGGTGCAGGTTCCTTTCCTATGGAAGGATATAATAATTGGCGCACTGAGCGCCACCCGCCGGGTTCCGTGCCAGTGACACCATGTCAGTAAATAAATGGGAGGCGATCTTCCTTGTCCGGGTTGTGCCGCGTGCCACGAACACACTGGCTGCTCATTGTCTCTCCGGTTGCGTAAACCGCTCAGTAATCCGCGTTGGGCGCGCACAAAGCCACGTGACATTTAGACCTGTTTTTGGCTGCAGAGATTTGTAACCCGACCGGTATCAGGGATGACAGAAGATGTTTTGTTTGTAACTTTGTATCGGCGTCGGTGCGTCTTCCTCCCCCTCACCTGTCTCTCCGACACGCAGGAAAGGATTTGCTTTCTTAATTTTTTTTGGACGCTGTGCCAAAGGGTTTCACAACCGGCGCGTGCGGCCCGGCGACTCCAGCCAGCAAATCAGATTGGGGCAGAGACGACTGTATTTATAAACATGGGATCTCACCTGTGTGTGGACCACCTATGTACCGATGTATATCCGGGAATTCCAGGGGACGGGGGAGGCCGGGTTCACACCAGCACAGGCCAACCTCGCGTCTGCGCGCAGTTCTGTGCGTTTTTCACGCATTCAGGGCCGACTCACACCACATGCAGTCCAGTGCGATTTTTTTTTTTCTGCGTCAAAAATGCATGGAAAGCAGGTTATATGGTTTCCAGTGGCATAGTTCACACCAGTGCAGTCAGTTCCAAAAAACAAAACAAAAGTAGAACATGCTGTATTTTTTCTGCACTGAACTGTACTGGGACTTGGCAAAACGCATCAAAACGCACCAAAATGCATGTGTTTATTTAAGGTGAAGAATAAAAAAGGGGGGAGGGGAAATGCACCTGAACCATCAAAAATGCCCCGGAAAGCATGTTTCCAAGGGACTCTCATAATTTGCAGGGATTTCTTCTCACTTCCTGTTCAGGCTAGGGGACAGGAAGTGAAAAGAAATCTCCCCAATGGGGACACTAGTTCTGGTGACACCCCAGGATTCCCTCACTTTGGAGGGATTTCCTCTCACTTTCTGTGTTGGCTGTGGGACAGGAAGTGAAAAGAAATCTCCCCAATGGGATACAGATGGCAAAAAAAAAAAAACTGATAGGGCTTGTAACTCTCCTTTACTCTGTCCAAAAAGTTCTACTTTAACCATTTATCGACTTGCCACAGGCTCAATCACGTATATGTATGTCATGTGCCTGCTCTGGGTTTAGAAGCATGCAGTGCACACCTGCCCCCCCCCCCCCCCCAACCTCTGTGTGCGGATTGTGGACCCCGGTATTCGGGACCCGGTGACCATGTGATTGCTATGCGATCACAATGTCAACAATGCTGTTATGAATGAATTGTTATTATTATACAGGATTTATATAGCGCCAACAGTTTACGCCTCGCTTTACAATATAAAAGGGAGACAATACAGTTATAATACAATAAAATACAAGAGGATTAAGAGGGCCCTGCTCAGAGGAGCTTACAATCTAATAGGGTGGGGCAGGTGGTACAAAAGGTTGTAACTGTGGGGAATGAGCTGGTGGAGGTGGTAGGAGATTAGTTGGCGGGGTGATCGGCTTTCCTGAAGAGATGAGTTTTCAGGGATCGCCTGAAGGTAGCAAGAGTAGGGGATAGCCGGATAGATGGAGGTAGCGAGTTCCAGAGGATGGGAGAGGCTCTGGAGAAATCCTGGAGAGGAGCATGGGAGGAGGAGATGAGAGAGCTTGAGAGTAGGAGGTCTTGAGAAGAGCGGAGAGGACGATTTGGGTGATATTTGGAGACAAGATTGGTGATGTAGATCGGGGCAGAGTTGTGAATGGCTTTGTATGTTGTGGTTAGAATTTTGAATTTAATTCGCTGGGTGATTGGGAGCCAGTGTAGGGATTGGAGGAGAGGGTTGGCAGACACTGAATGGAGACCAGTGTAGGGATTGGAGGAGAGGGTTGGCAGACACTGAGCGGTTGGTAAGGTGGATAAGTCTGGCAGCAGCATTCATGATAGACTGAAGAGGGGAGGAGCCTATGGAGAGGCAGGCCAATGAGAAGGGAGTTGCAATAGTCAAGGCCAGAGATAACAAGGGAGTGAATGAGGAGTTTGGTGGTTTCATTTGTTAAAAAGGGGGCAAATGTTAGAGATGTTACGGAGGTGAGTTCTACAAACTTTTGATAACGATTGGATTTGAGGCTGAAATGACAAGTCAGAGTCTAGGATTACACCGAGTACCCTGGTGTGAGGGGAGGGACTGATGGTTGCATTGTTGATTTTGATGGAAAAGTCATGGAGGGGATTTAGTTGAAGGAAGTGGTGTAACATCCATGCTGATATGTCAGTTAGTAAGTTAGTAATGGAGAGGAGACTGAAGGAGTGAGGTGAGGAGTAGACAGATAGATTTGGGTGTCATCGGTGGTGGTATTGGAAGCCGTGGGCAGTTATTAAGTGACCAAGGTAGGAGGTGTAGATAGAGATGAGAAGGGGTCCAAGAACAGAGCCTTGGGGGACCCCCACAGAAAGGGGCAATGGAGAGGAGGAGACAGAGTTGTAGGTGACACTGAAGGATAGAGCAGAATCTCGGAGGCCAAGGGAATGTAGTTTCATTCATAACAGTTGTGTCGCCTATGCTGTGATTGGCCCACAGCTATCACATGATACCTGGGCCAATCACAGTACCCTGTACCGTATGATTAGCTGTAGCCGATCACAGATCAGCCGTCATAAATGTATGACAGTTTATGACAGTTGAAAACTTTGCTGTTACAATAATCGTACCCGCAAAGTGTAAATATATATATTAAAAAAAAATGTAATTAAAAATCCCTGCCCCCCCCCCGGCGCTGCTCTGGTGACCATATGTAAAATAAAAAAGAATTGTGAAAAAAAAAACATTTCATTCAATTTCTTTATCAAAAACATGAAGTAGAATACATTTCAGCCTAAATTTATGAAGAAATTTGATTTCATTGGATATATTTCTCTTCTCTCTCTCGAATTTTCGAAAGTCCTGAGTTTTTCATTTACCTCTCCGTCTTCTGTCACATATTGTGCAGCTATTTTCTGTTGGCTCCTCTTCTCCCGGTAGAAGTTAAAGTTTCTTACTTTCTTCTATAGAATTGAAGTCTCTCTTCTCTCTTCTCTTCTCCTCTCTCTCTCTCCTCCCCCTCTCTCTCCTCTCCCCTCCTCTCCCCCTCTCTCTCTCCCTCCCCCTTCTTTCTCTCTCTCTCCCCTCTCTTCTCCTCCCTCTCCCTCCCCCCTCTCTCTCACCTCCCCCTCCCCCCCTCTCTCTCCCCCCCTCAATCTCTCCTTCTCCCCATGTCCACCTCTCTCTCTCCTCTTCCCCTCTCTCTCTCCTTCTCCCCATACCCCCCTCTATCTCTTACTCCCCCCCCCTCTCTCTCCTTCCAACCCCCCCTGTCCCCCTTACCCCCCCCTCTTCTCTCTCTTCTCCTCTCTCTCTCTCCTTCTACCCATGTCCCCCTCTCTCTTTCTCCCTCCCCCTTCTTTCTCTCTCTCTCCCCTCTCCCCCCCTCTCTTCTCTCTCTCTCTCCTCCTCCCTCTCTCTCTCTTTCCCCCTCCTCTCCCCCCACTCTCTCCTCTCCCACTCTCTCTCTCCTTCTCCTCATACCCCCCTCTCTCTCTCACTCCCCCCTCTCTCTCTCTCCTTCCACCCCCCGTCCCCCCTCTTCTCTCTCTTCTCCCCTCTCTCTCCTTCTCCCCATGCCCCCCTCTCTCTCTCCCTCCCCCTTCTTTCTCTCTCTCTCTCCCCTTTCCCCCCCTCTCTTCTCCTCTCTCTCCCGCCCTCCCTCTCTCTCTCTCTCACCTCCCTCTCTCTCTCACCTCCCCCTCTCTCTCCCCCTCTCTCTCTCCTCTCCCCTCTCTCTCTCCTCCCCATGCCCCCCTCTCTCTCTCACTCCCCCCCTCTCTCTTTCTCCTTCCACCCCCCCCGTCACCCCTCTCCCCCTGCCCCCCCTCTTGCCCCCCCTTCTCCCCCCCTTCCTCTCCCCCCCTCTTCTCTCTCCCCCCCTTCTCTTCTCTTCTCATACAGACAAGCAGCTGACATGAGTATGAAGATCCAGCTCTCTCTGGTATTGGAGTAGACGGGTCCTGAGGCTGCTATAAATCCAGATGAGATGAATAGAACATTCATGTGATACTCGCTGATCCCCCCAATCACACGATGCGCCCGGCTGCAATCTGGGACAAAGCTTTATAGAAGTGTTAAAAATAAAACCTTATTAGAAAGGAGCTCTGTTCATGTCCTGACACTTCGCCCGGGGCAACAAAAGTGCCGAGATCTCTACCTATAGTACATACCGCCAGCCGTTCTGGTAAAGAGTAACTCCACTTTTGTTGGGAGTAAAACCCCTCCCCCTCTGGGTGATCTCTGGACATTGCAGGGATTGTAACAAACTTTGTTGCAGATTTCTACCTTTTGTTATTCTAAAGAAATAGCGGTTTGTTTCTCTGTCTCCATGTGCAAAGTGAATGGAAGTGACTTTACCATTATCAATGAGCTACTGCACCTGCAGGGCTCTAATGAGGAAAGTGGCCGGGTCTGCACCCCTTTAGATGTGATTTCCCTTTGGGAGTATCTCACCAGAAATGACATTTTTGCTGCAGGGGATGCCCAAAACCTGACTTATATATTAGTGCAGAATTCTGGGGAAAACAGTGAGTCCCACAAGCAGGAATTGACATTTCTGGGGGGCGTTCTGTATACTACCTGTGTACAGAGCGCCTCCAGGTGGCCATATTGCAAATTGCAAAAAATGACAGTGCTGGAGATTAAAAAGGAAAGGGAATCTTTAATAACATTCAATTATAGTATGACTTTTGTAGCAATTATATGCAATTAATAATTACCTATATAAATGTATTTTCGATTTGCCAATTTTTTTCCTTTGTTTTTTTTTTTCCCCAGGAAAGTGGAGTTACCCTTCGAAAGGAAACCTGACAGGAGGTGAAGACGTAGGCTGTCATTTCAGGTCTCCTTCTGAATATTCTGCCCACCAGCCCGTCTTTTCCTTCATTTGTTTCTACATCACCGACCTGCAACAAGCATGTAGCCAGTGAGGTCACTACTCCTGATCTGTGCATTTGGCCAGGCCAATGATTCAGAAAGTAATTATCCCAGAGGGTGAGCATGCCGGCTGGGCAGCCACCATCAAAACAAGACCTGCTGTGTGTAGACAAGTGACAGTCTCAGCTTGGACCCCCGCCAGGCCACGCCCCAATGCGTTTGACTCCGCTCACTGGAGCTTACCCATTGGTAAATTCTGGTGGTTCCATTCATGGCACATAGAAAATGATTGAAATTGACTGATAATTGCCCAGTGTATGGTCAGCTTTAGGCTCGGACTTATCGATGGGCAGCAATTAAATATTTCTGATTATGGAATCACGTTCCTATCGGTCCACCAGGAATAGATTCCGCGGGACACGGTCAGGTTTTCCACTTCTACAGCAGAAGCAATTATTTATAACATTGGCAGCTGAGCTCCACCCCGGTCTGTCCCAAATCCAACATTTAGAATCGATGATGAAAATTTCCGGTGACGCGAAAGGGTCGTGCAGACGGCGTCGGAGGCAGCCGGGAGGAGAAGAGTTAGCACCTATCAGATGACATTTGGGCGGGGAGGGTGGAGATCGGTGTGATGATGTGTGAAATCTATTTTGAAGATGCAGAAACGGAGCAAACAGATCACAGCCAGGTCCCCTCCGTGTTCCTCCTCCAACCATGGAACAGCCAGATCCCCTCCATGTTCCTCCTCCAACCATGTAACAGCCAGACCCCCTCCATATACCTCCTCCAACCATGTAACAGCCAGGTCCCCTCCAAGTTCCTCCTTGGCCCATGGAACAGCCAGGTCCCCTCCATGTTCCTCCTCCAACCATGGAACAGCCAGGTCCCCTCCATGTTCCTCCTCCAACCATGGAACAGCCAGGTCCCCTCCATGTCCCTCCTCTGCCCATGGAACAGCCAGATCCCCTCCGTGTCCCTCCTCTGCCCATGGAACAGCCAGATCCCCTCCATGTTCCTCCTCCAACCATGTAACAGCCAGACCCCCTCCATATACCTCCTCCAACCATGGAACAGCCAGGTCCCCTCCGTGTTCCTCCTTGGCCCATGGAACAGCCAGGTCCCCTCCATGTTCCTCCTCCAACCATGGAACAGCCAGGTCCCCTCCATGTCCCTCCTCTGCCCATGGAACAGCCAGATCCCCTCCGTGTCCCTCCTCTGCCCATGGAACTGCCAGGACCCTCCGTGTTCCTCCTTGGCCCATGGAACAGCCAGATCCCCTCCATGTCCCTCCTCTGCCCATGGAACAGCCAGATCCCCTCTGTGTCCCTCCTCTGCCCATGGAACTACCAGGACCCTCCGTGTTCCTCCTTGGCCCATGGAACAGCCAGATACCCTCCATGTCCCTCCTCTGCCCATGGAACTGCCAGGTCCCCTTCGTGTTCCTCCTTGGCCCATGGAACAGCCAGATCCCCTCCGTGTCCCTCCTCTGCCCATGGAACAGCCAGATCCCCTCCGTGTTCCTCCTTGGCCCATGGAACAGCCAGATTCCCTCCGTGTTCCTCCTTGGCCCATGGAACAGCCAGGTCCCCTCCGTGTCCCTCCTCTGCCCATGGAACAGCCAGATCCCCTCCGTGTCCCTCCTCTGCCCATGGAACAGCCAGATCCCCTCCGTGTTCCTCCTTGGCCCATGGAACTGCCAGGTCCCCTCCGTGTTCCTCCTTGGCCCATGGAACAGCCAGGTCCCCTCCGTGTCCCTCCTCCAACCATGGAACAGCCAGGTCCCCTCCGTGTCCCTCCTCCAACCATGGAACAGCCAGGTCCCCTCCGTGTCCCTCCTCCAACCATGGAACAGCCAGGTGCTCTCCATGTCCCTCCTCCACCCATGGAACAGCCAGGTCCCCTCCATGTCCCTCTTCTGCCCATGGAACAGCCAAGTCACCTCCGTGTCCCTAATCCACCCATGGAAAGTTTCCGGAGAATAAACATACACCATTGTTTCCTGCGATCCTCATCTGTGTACAGATGACAAGACACAAAAAGTGCTAGCTTTGTGGGCTCCTGTCTTCAGTAACTGCATTGGACATTGATACATTCATATACTGATACAGATATTTGGCTTTCTCTGGATTCTGTAGTCCTGGATTGGGGCCTGGGGCTTGAAGGTTCTAAAGTGTCTTGGGTGGGACAAAACCTTCAATACTGTGTCCAGATTTTACTAGATTCTGGCAGCCTGTCTGAGTACACAGGTGTGCAGGGTCATTAAAAAACAAAGCCTGAGGATAGCTCAGGGTTCCCAGTTTGGAGAAGGGAGGTCCCATCCAGGGGTTAGAGGTGCCCCAGCCAGTAGTCAAGAGACAGGAGGTATCACCCAGGGGTCAGAGGTGCCCCAGCCAGGAGTCAAGAGACAGGAGGTCTCAACCAGGGTCAGAACAGGAGCAGCCAGTCCATTAGGGGCGCAGGGGTTCCGCCCCCCTAGTTTGCATGCAAGATGCACACGGGGCACTGAACTCAGACGTTTGTATGAGGTTTTTTTTCCGCCAAGCACATGATTAGAGCCGGAGGCTCTAATTGACTTGAAAAAAGTTGGACTAGGGGTGCAGAGCTCTTCTTTAACCATTAAGCAAGGTAAGCATATGTTTATGGCACCAAGGAAAGAGGTTCTTTAAAGAGTCAATGATGCAAAACCACATCTCTTGAAAACATTGAATAGAAAATGCCAATTTAATTTTGGCCAGGTGACAAGAAACTTGGCTGTAGAAGAACCATGCAAGATTGTGGAAGAGTGCAGAGAGCATGGTAAAGAAAGGGAGAAGAAGAAGATGGTGGATGGATGGATGACATGCAGGAAATGACAGACAGCTGGGGCATAAAGCAAAACACGGAACTGACAAAAACAAGGCCAAATGGAAAGCCATGGTGGAAGCAAAGTCCAAGTTTGACGTTTACCAAAGACTACAAATGGTCATGGAAGTGGTAATGTAACAGTATATGTCCTTAAAAAACGATGTAACTTAGTCATAGTATAATTGTAGATGTAACTGGTCCCCTAGGATAGAGATTGGCAGTTAAGTTTCCCAAGGGGCCACATGAGAAACTGGGACTGTTGTGAAGGGCCTCTACTGTCATACACGCCTCCGGCATGTGACATCACTTCCGCAGCAAGGCAAAGTTAAGGCGAGTAATGGGGGCATGGGCTCCACCCCGTAAATGTGGGGTGGAGAGCAGGACCTGGCAACACATGCCCTCAACCGAATCATATTTTTTTTTTTGCTCACCCCCCCGTGGTCTGCCCCAGTCACTTAAAGGGTGGTGTCAACCGTCCTACATGGCCAAAGCCACTTGGAAAGGATGGAAATGTGACTGCCACCATCATGATGACTGGGGGATAAATGAGTGCGGAAGCATGGCCACTGCCATCTTGTTGAGGATGACTTTTGGGGAACAGGCTCCACCCCTTACATGTGGGGTGGGGAGCAGGACCTGGCAACACCTCCCCACATGCCTTCAACCGCATCATATCCTTGTTGCCCACCTCTCACTGCAGCCCCAATCACTTGAGGGGCGGTGCCACCCCTCCAACATGACCGAAGCCGCTCATAAAGGATGTAAGTGTGACCACTGCCATCTTGACGACTGGTGGTCCAACGAGTGTGGAAGCATGGCCACTGCCATCTAGTAACTAGTCAACTTGGATCCAGGGAGCCCACACTCTGACATTTATGATTGTCCTCACATGGGGCCAGACAGGGACAGCCAAAAGGCAGGATGTGGCCTGGGGGCATAAAATAACCAGGTCTGCCCTAGGAAGTTCTTAGATCTCAAGGTGGTTTGGGTAAAGCTGCACATACATGCAGTTTCCTACAGCCATAGCACCAACCACTACTACAAAAACCCACCTCAGGGGAACTGTGCAACCCCTTACAGGACAGGCACCAATGTCCCTGCAGTCACTGTGCCAACACATCCCCCACCCCAATGCCAGGCAAACACACATTCTGGTCAGCTACAGTGGGCTTGTCTCATGACAGGTACTCAATACAATTATATTAACAAAATATATGGGTGGATTCAGGCAGGGGGACTCAGCTCCTGGTGATACCCTAGCAGTATCCCTGCCCCCTTCCTGGGTACCATCAAAACAGAGGATGCAGGTCTAAACTTTACTGTGATGATCACCAGCCGGCACCGAGGAGCTCACAGGGGGCATAGAAACTGGCAGTGTTAAAAGTGACAGCCTTCTTGCCATTGTGTAATGGTTTTGTACATATTAATTTTATTTTTTTTATTTATTGTTGTCAGCAAATTAAAAAATCTAAATTTTTATAAATATTCTAATTAAATTATATAGTGTTCTATCCACATACTTTGCTGAAATAACTCCATTGTTAACAAAGCTCAGCTAAATGAGTCAGAAGGGAAGCCTCCTCCCCTAACAAAGATTTCAGTCATAAAAATCATTCCTACAGCAGGCTGCTCCATTGTGCTGTCACTTTAGCTAACCCTTAGTACTCTGTGAATTAGTCAAGAACCATGAATCAGACAGAGAAAATGCAGTACAATGGTATAAATATTACAATTAATAAACATAGTCAAAACATAGCCAGGGTTCGGTAGCCAGAGCGGGTAGTCAGATCAAGCCAGTAAATCAGGAAGCCAGAGATCAGCTTAGTTGGAGGCAGCAGACAGGATCAGGAACCAGTAGGGACATCAGCCAGGCAAGTCTT
Organism: Lithobates clamitans; assembly: GCA_037952925.1. NCBI lineage: Eukaryota > Metazoa > Chordata > Amphibia > Anura > Ranidae > Lithobates > Lithobates clamitans. The sequence continues at coordinate 48,955 of JBBGZY010002249.1, read as the reverse complement.
CAACAGGAACACAACAGAGAGTCTCCAAGATATATTATAACTGAACCAGGCAGTTTAAATAGCCAGAAGGAGCTGGCTGTAGGCTGGACTGACAAGCAGGAAATGATCACCAGGTGACCCAGTATGGAATGATGAGTACTGGTAAATAACCAACAGCTGAGCATGGAGAAGGGAGGGCTGAGAGCCCAGCCCTGACAGTACCCCCTCCTCAACAACCCCTCCCCCTCAGAGGGCCACCAGGTTTGAGGGGAAAACATTTATAGAAAGCACGGAGGAGGACAAGAGCACGTACTTCCGAGGATGAGACCCAAGAGTGTTCCTCCGGACCATATCCTTTCCAATGAACCAGGTACTGTATGCGTCCACGGAACCTACGGGAGTCAATGATCGATTGTATCTCATACTCTTCATGGTTTCTCAACCTGAACTGGGCGAGGACGTGGTACCGATGTGGTGAAACAGTTGCACACCAAAGGTTTTAATAAGGAGACATGGAACACATTTGAAATATGCATGTTAGAAGTAAGGTCTAATGCTAAGCCACTGGGTTGATCCTACGGGTACACGGAAAGGCCCAATAAACTGTGGTGCCAGTTTCATTGAGGGAACACAGAGTCGGAGGTTAAGAGATGACAGCCAGACCCTCTACCCAACCTAGTAGGAAGGCGAGGTAAGCGTATGCAGTCAGCATGGAGTCTGAACCTCTCACTGGCACGTCACAAGGACTCTTGGACTTGCACCCAAGTGGAATAAAGATCACAGAGATGCTCCTCTAATGCAGGAATTCTTTGAGGAACAAAAGAGTCAGGCAACATGGATGGTTGGAAACCATAATTCGCCATAAATGGAGACAATCGGGAAGCTGTATTGACGGCACTATTGTGAGCAAACTCCACCCAAGGTAAGAGGTCTGACCAGTTGTTATGGTGGTCAGAAATATAGCAAAGTAGAAACTGTTCCAAGGCTTAGTTGGCTTGTTCTGCTGCCCCATTGGACTGCGGGTGATAAGCAGAGGAGAAGGAAAGCTGAATTTCGAACTGTGCACAAAATGCTCGCCAAAACCTGGAAACAAACTGGCTACCCATGTCCGAGATAATAACCTTGGGTAGCCCATGTAACCGAAAGATCTCCCAATCAAAAATGAATGCCAGTTCTTTGGATGTGGGCAACTTCTGCAGTGGAATACAATGAGACATTTTCGCGAACCGGTCAACCTCCATAAGAATAACTGTGTTGCCCTGGGATTTGGGTAACTCCACAAACAAAAACCATAGATAGGTGTGTCCAAGGCCTCTCTCCATTGGGTATGGGTTGTTGGAGGCCCACTGGAAGGTGTCATGGTGTTTTACACTGAGCACACACGGAACAAGCGTCTACGAAGGCGGTCACATCAGCGCGGAGACTAGGCCTCCAGAATTGTTGGAAAATGGCCCAAAAGAGTTGATTCTTCCCTGAGTGGCCAGCTGCCTTAGGAGAATGGCAAGTCTGGAGGAAAGCAGTGTGTATATTCTCAGGGACAAAGCAAGGTTTCTCAGGAGGAGGATGGATCTGAGCGGCAAGAATTCTGTCACCCAAAGGTGAAGTGAGACTAGTACGAACAGTGGCCAGAATAGGAGCGGGAGGTATCTGTCAGGGGTGGGCTCAGCCCTTCCTTCTCTGAGCTGGCCGCTCAGCTGTCAGCTAATTGCCAGCTCCTATCTCTCCACCGTTGTTCAGCTGTTGATGATATCCTGCTCGTCAGTCCTGCCTACTTAAGCCGTCCAGCCCAAAGTATCTCTGCCTTCCCCTTAGTCAACATCACAGAGATGCTCTCCTGCATTCCTGTTAAAAGACTTTGCTGCAGCATATCTCGGAGGACATCGTTGATGAATTCCTGAAAAACTGCAGGAGGGCTGCAAAGACCAAATGGCATTACGAGGTATTCGTAATGGCCTGTTTTGGTATTAAACACAGTTTTCCATTTGTCGCCCTCCTTAATCCTCACGAGTTCGTATGCCCCTCTCAGATCAAGCTTCATGAAAACCGTTGCTCCCTTGAGGGGGTCAAATAATTTAGTAAGCAACGGAATCGGATGCACGTTCTTAATCGTGAAGCGATTGAGACCCCTGTAATCGATACAAGGTCTCAGTTCACCACTCTTCTTTTTGACAAAGAAGAAGCCAGCACCAGCAGGAGACGAGGATTTGCGGATGAACCTCGAGAAAGTGCGTCGGCAACATACTCCTTCATGGCTTTATCCTCCGAGACAGACAAAGGCTAATCCCAGCCACAAGGAGGCATGGCACCAGGTTGAAGGTCAATTGCTTAATCATACAACGGTGTGGAGGAATCCTACCGGCTTGACCTTTGTCAAAGACATCCCTAAATTTGTGGTACTCCTCTGGCAAGGAGGAGAGTGAAGAAGTGCACAAGACCTTAGCCACCTTCTGAAAACATGTTTTACTGCATTGTGGTGACCAGGAGAGAACCTCAGCGTGAAGCCAATAAAAAGAGGGGTTGTGCCTCTGTAACCAAGGATAACCAATAACCACTGGGAAATGAGATGAGGAAATTACTTGGAATTGGATTATCTCATGGTAAAGAGCCCCTACGGCCATGGTAAACAGAGCAGTCTCATGAGTCACATGGGCAGGCTGTAGAGGCCTCCCATCAATAGCCTCAATGGCAAGTGGAGTGGCACGAAGCTGCAGTGGAATCGAGTGCTTAGATACAAAGGCAGCATCAATGAACAGGCCTGCAGCCACAAAGTCGATTAGAGCCTTTGTCTTGATGGACAACTCAGACCAAGAAAGGGTAACCGTAACTAAAGGCTTATCCTTCAGGATAACTGGGGACATAACAATGCCACCTAAGGTCTGTCCCCTACAGGACGTCAGGTGCAATGCGTTTCCCGGACGGTAGGACAAGACTTCAAAAAGTGATCTGCCTGGCCACAATAAAGACATAATCTCTCCCTCCTCCTAAAACCTCTCTCATCCACAGAGATGTGTAAAGCCAAACTGCATGGGTTCTACTTCACTGGTGGACTTGGTACCAGGAGGCATGGGAGTTGAGGGAGGCAAGGGTGGGACTGCAAAGCTCGGAGCCAAATGTACAGGAGGTTTCCGCTAGCGCTCCTTAAAGGAAGGTCTCTCTCGGAGTCTGGAGTCAATGAGGATAGCAAATGTAATCAACTGCTCCAGCTCAGTGGGTATGTCTCGGACTGCTATCTAATCTTTGATGTTATCTCAGAGACCATGAGAAAAAGCAGCCACGAGGACCTCATTATTCCAAGCAACCTCTGCTGCCACAGTACGGAATTCAATGGCGTAGTCAGAAACCATTCTCGTACTCTGTTTGATGACATGAGGCTCTTGGCAGCAGAAGTGGAGCGTGCAGGAACGTCAAATACCCTTTTAAAGGAAGGCACAAACTCAGGACAATGGGTTTTTCCGTCTCCCATAGAGGGTTTGCCCAGGCCAAGGCTCTATCAGAAAGAAAAGAAATAATGAAGCCTACTTTGCTTCTGTCCATGGGGAACGCCTTGGTTGAGAAACCCTCTGCATTGAACTGGATCGCCCCCAAATTGATGGGGAAGCGGAGCGGAACTGGACATTCCTCTTATAGAGATAATACTCGAGGCGGGTGCCTGCACAGAGACTGGAGCAGCAGCAAGGACGGCCTGCAACACAGGTTGTACTGGAACAGCCACAGTAGGAGGATCCAGGTGCGCAGTGCGAATCACGAGCGCTTGTAGCGATATGGAGCACTAATCCATGCGGTGATCCTCTTCATCCAATCTGGAAAAAATATTACCAGTCGGTGGATTGCCTGCATCTTCTGAATTCATGACCTTTGCCTACTGCACGGAAACCATGAATCAGGCATAAACAGAAAATGCAGTAAAAATCACACCTTTTAATATAATGGTAAAAATGGTACAAATAGTAAATGTAATCAAAACATAGCCAGGGTACAGTTGCAGTAGCCAGTGCAGGTAGTCAGACAAGCCAGTAAATCAGGAAGCCAGAGATCAGCGTAGTCAGAGGCAGCAGACAGGATCAGGTACCAGAAGGGACGTCAGCCAGGCAAGTCTTCAACAGGAACACAACAGAGAGTCTCCAGATATGTTTGACCAAGGCGAAGGCAAGGAAGAAATGAACCAGGCAGTTTAAATAGCCAGAAGGGGCTGGCTGTAGGCTGGACTGACGAGCAGGAAATGATCACCAGGTGAGCCAGTGTGGAACGATGAGTACTGGCAATTAACCAACACCGAAGCACTGAGAAGGGAGGGCTGAGAGCCCAGCCCTGACAGAATCATTGTCATGTGAGCACATACCTGCAAGATACATGTGGAAAGGTTTGAATGTTTGTCCCTGGATGTGGGTATTCTTCCTTCTCCCCAGTCTGCAGTGGGCATTGATGCAACTCTTTGACCCTATTCTTATGATTTCAGTGCTATTTTTAAGCTGCGCTGCCATACAGTGCAAGGTAACAGCAAAGACACATTTTTAGGGGTGTCCCATACCGGACTGCATGGTTACTGCCCTCACTATGAGCAAAAGGTGAAAAGCGCTAACTTTTATTTAGTGATTGTGTCCTGAATGTTTTTTAGCCTCTAAAGAGTGCAGGAAAGTTACCTCATCCGTTTTCCTTCCACATTGCCATGTTGGGTGACGCAGTGGGCGGGCAGAGATTGATGGGAGCAGCCAGGAGTAATTGAGTTGTTTCTGATGAGGATGGCAGTGTGTGACTCTTCCGCCTCTCCTGGCACAGCCTGCAACCCTGCCATGCCAAGGGACTCACTCCGCACAACATTCTGACTACCGGCTACAATCTGTGAGACCAACATTAATAGATGCGACTTTTGTGACACTAGAACTGTTAATAGAGCTCAGTTTATTATAGGCGATTCATAAAAATCAAAGGCCATGCCATAACTGTAACAGGATTATTATTATTCATTCATATAGCTCTGACATATACCGCAGAGCTGTACAGAGATCACTGAGCCAGTCACATCAGTCTCTGTACAGAGGAGCTTACACTCTAATGTCCCCTCCCCCATGGTCAAACACTATTATTATTATACATTTATATAGCTCTGACATATACCGCAGTGCTGTACAGAGATCACTGAGCCAATCACATCAGTCTCTGTACCACAGGAGCTTACACTGTAATGTCCCCTCCCCCCACAGTCACATCAGTCTCTGTACCAGAGGAGCTTACACTCTAATGTCCCCTCCTCCCCAGTCACATCAGTCTCTGTACCAGAGGAACTTACACTCTAATGTCCCCTCCCCCACAGTCACATCAGTCTCTGTACAGAGGAGCTTACACTCTAATGTCCCCCCCCCCCCACAGTCACACGCTATTATTATTATTATACATTTTGTAGCTCTGACATATACCGCAGTGCTGTACAGAGATCACTGAGCCAATCACATCAGCCTCTGTACCAGAGAAGCTTACACTTTAATGTCCCCTCCCCCACAGTCACATCAGTCTCTGTACAGAGGAGCTTACACTCTAATGTCCCCTCCCCCACAGTCACATCAGTCTCTGTACCAGAGAAGCTTACACTGTAATGTCCCCTCCCCCACAGTCACATCAGTCTCTGTACCAGAGGAGCTTACGCTCTAATGTCCCCTCCCCCCACAGTCACATCAGTCTCTATACAGAGGAGCTTACACTCTAATGTCCCCTCCCCCCACAGTCACACACTATTATTATTATACATTTATATAGCTCTGACATATACCGCAGTGCTCAGAGATCACTGAGCCAATCACATCAGTCTCTGTACCAGAAGAGCTTACACTCTAATGTCCCCTCCCCCCACAGTCACATCAGTCTCTGTACCAGAGGAGCTTACACTCTAATGTCCCAATTAGCAGGGAGATTGGCTTTCATAAATAAAATGACAGACAGCCCCCCTCTCCTAAATTAATGATAAGCTCCTCTCTCTATCCTAACAAACACTATACTATTATTCAGTTGTACAAAGTCTACCAACAAGCAAGAAGGCAGTGTTGGGTTTTCTTATTTGGAAGGTTTGTATGCTCAGTGTAATAATATTTGTAGAATAAAGATGTCGCACAAGTTGTACATTCAGGTAGATGGTGGGGGTTCTGGTGACATTCGGTCGCTCGCCCTGTCCTTTGGCGCCGTCGTGTCATTCCTCAGTTGTAAAATTCTGCTGTTCCACATTTCACTAATTCCACAGATCAGCTAAAAAACTGCAAATATTCTTCTTTGTGGACAGAATAACAGTCAGCGCTGGCTGCCAAGAGAACGCGGGGGCCCCTGACACAGCTGAATGGCCCCCCCATAATCGCAGTGACAGGTCGCTGAGCTCATAACACGCCGGCACGGGAGAATTCCTCCGCAGTCAGGGAATTCACACTCCCAGCTCGGCTCTGGATGTCAGGAGCAAAATGCTGAGATATAAAGTCCACAATTTTCACCCTATTAATCCCTCTCCCAAAAAATACGCAATCAGCGGATACAAGAGAAACTTCAAAGAATAACAAAGTAACACTCACATTCATAAACAAACAAATGTGCAAAAGATACTTCCCAATGATATAAAATAATGCAATGGGGGTTATTTACTAAAGGAAACTTCCACTGCAAGTGCACTTGGAAATAAAGTCGCTGTAGATCTGAGGGGGACATGCAAGGAAAATAAAAAGCAGCATTTTAGCTTGCACATGATTGGATGATAAAATCAGCAGAGCTTCCCCCCATTTCAGATCTTCCCCTCAGATTTACAGCGACTGCACTTCCAAGTGCACTTTCAGTGCAAAGTGGATTTGCCTTTCGTAAATAACTCTTACAACCTTCATGATATAAAATAATACAATGTTACAACCGTCATGATATAAAATAATACAATGTTACACCCTTCATGATATAAAATAATACAATGTTACAACCTTTATGATATAAAATAATACAATGTTACAACCGTCATGATATAAAATAATACAATGTTACACCCTTCATGATATAAAATAATACAATGTTACAACCTTCATGATATAAAATAATACAATGTTACAACCGTCATGATATAAAATAATACAATGTTACAAAGTATGTAAATAAATAATGTCCCAATCAACAAAACATCAGTCAACAGTTCTCCTTAACCAGTTCCCGACCGCCCTATCAGATTTACTGCTACAGGGCGGCTGTTCTGTGCAGAATCACGTATATCAGTGGCAGTCCGTCCATTAAAGGCGCACGGGCGCCGCGCCCCTCTATCCACGCCACAACCCTATATGTGTAATAGATAGATTCATTCATAGCGTGAATCTATCCAGGGCCGCCGCGGCCACCCCCTATTCATGCGCCCAACCCCTTTCGCCGGGTGTCTGAATTCCAGCGGCGGGGGTGTTTTTTCTGAAGTGCCTGATTAGAGCCAGAGACTCTAATAGGCTTCAAAATAGGGTGGGCTCGGAGCACAGAGCATTGCGCTCGGAGCCGAGCAAGATGTGTTAGAAAAGCGAATGAATATTTGCTTTTCTAACACTGAATCACCTCTCCGCCAATGAGGAAGCGCGGGTCTGTTACCCATTTCCCGATTGGCTGAAAGGTCAAGCGATCCTATTGGATGCCTAGGAGGAAGGGAGGAGACGCATGGTGGAAGCCACCATGATCTCTGAATAGAAGAGGACACAGGAGCCCTTGCCAGATGCCCACCGCAACCTGTCCCCTGGCCGATGTGTCCGCTGATCCCCGCTGCTAGGTGCCCGCTGATCCCCGATTTGCGCGCCAATACCTGATGTACTGGCTGATCACCGTCCACCGATGGGTAAGTGCTGGTGGACCGGTAGACAGCGGGGGGGAGGGGGTTGCTTTGAGGTGCCATGGGGGGGTTGTTTGCCCCCCAAACAAAAAAGAACCAGCCGCCACTGATGTATATATACCTGTATCTGCACTTCTGCATAGGGGGCGCACCACTTCTGCTGTGATTAGTGACAGCAGAAGCCGATCAGCCAGTGCCAGCCAATTGATGTCTGCTGACACCCGCTGATCAGCAAGGAGAGACACAGGACAAAGCTCTGTCTATGTATGCAGAGCTCTGTTCTGTCAGCGGGGATGTGGGCCAGGAAGCCGTCCGCTAAGTCCTTAACAAGGGATGACTTTTCCCTTCGGGACTGGCATGGATTTTAGGGCACTTTCACACTGAGCAGCGCCGGGCGTTAAAGCACCAATATTTTTAGCTGCCCTTTACTGTCGTTCTTGCGGCGCTTTTCAGGCGCTAGTGGGGCACTTTTAACCCCCACTACTGGCCGAAAAAGGGTTAAAAATGTGCGCTTCGGCGGCGCTGCCCATTGACTTCAATGGACAGGGGTGCTCCTATAGCGCCTCAAAGATGCTGGTTGCAGGACTTTTTTGTGCATCCTGCCAGCGCACCGCTCCAGTGTGAAAGCCCTCGGGCTTTAACATTGGAGTAAAAGGAAAGGCTCTTTACAGGCGCTATTTTTGGCACTATAGCGCCTGTAAAGCGCCTCAGTGTGAAAGGGGTCTAAAGGGGAACCCCATGTCAAAAAAAATGGTGTGGGGTCCCCCCCAAAATCCATACCAAACCCTTATCTGAGCATGCAGCCTGGCAGGTCAGGAAAGGCCACATGCCCCCAACATGGGGTGGGTGCTTTGGGGCGGGGGCGCTCTGCCTCCCCACCCCAAAGCACTTTATCCATGTTGATGGGGACAAGGGCCCCTTCCCCACAACCCTGGGCTGTGGTTGTGGGGGTCTCTGGGCGGGGGGGCTTATTGAAATCTGGAAGACCCCTTTAAAGAGGGGGCCTAGATCCCCCCTTCCCTATGTGAATGAGTATGGGGTTCTGACAACTCCTTTATTAAAAAATAAAAAAAGCTGTCCCCCGATGTAGATCAATCCTCAATCATGATGACGACACCACTGCCGGAACCAAAAAAAAGAAAAAAAAAAAAGCTCTGCTCACCATGAACACTTACCAATAGGATGGGGCCACTCGGCGACGTCACCTGGTGGCACTGCTCCCCTTGTGACCAGTGACCCCCCCACCCGCAGACTCCCACAACCACAGCCCAGTCTTGTTGGGGAGGAGGCCCCTGTCCCCATCACCATGGGAACAAGGTGCTTTGGGGTAGGGGGCAGAGCACTGATATGGTTCTGGAGGGGGAGGGGGCGCTCGCTCCCTTTCTGGCTGCATGCTCGCTTTAGGATCTGGTATGGATTTTGGGGGGACCCCATGCCATTTTTTTTTTACATTTTGGTATGGGGTTCCATTCAAATGAAAAAAAAAAACATTTAATAATATACATTTTTTTTAAATATTTTTTACATTTTTTTTTTACATACTGTGACCAGTCAGTGTTCCTGGTTACCCCCACACCAGTTATATGATGATGCTGTACTGCACTGGGGACAGTATGTAAAAAAAAAAAAAAAAAGAAAAGCGGAATTTTTTTTTAACGTTTTCTTAAAGGGGTTGTAAAGGTGTTTTTTTTTTTTTTTTAAAATAACAAACATGTTATACTTACCTTCACTGTGCAGCTCGTTCTGCACAGAGTGGCCCCGAACCTGGTCTTCTGGGGTCCCTCGGCGGCTGTTTCAGCTCCTCCCCGCAAGCATTTACCACCTTCATGCGAGCTCCCTCGCACGGTGGTGAGTGCTTGCGGGCGCGCTCCCGTGATACAGCCGGCGGCTATAGCCGCTCGCTGTATCACTCGGCCCCGCCCCCCGGCGCGCCGCGTCATCGGATGTGATTGACAGCAGCGCGAGCCAATGGCTGCGCTGCTTTCAATCCATCCACTGCAGCCAATCAGCGACCAGGCTGAGCTGCAATGAAGCTGACGAGGACGAGGAGCGAAGATTCGAGGCGTCAGGTAAGTAAAACGGGGGGGCTGGGGGCGGCGGTACTGTCAAAAGTTTTTTCACCTTAATGCATAGAATGCATTAAGGTGAAAAAATTTTTACCTTTACAACCCCTTTAATTTTCCAACCAGTTGTGACAAAAAAAATGACAACTTCAAAAACTCGCTATGCCTCTCTACTTTCCAAAAAGGCTTCGTTTGGGGGGTATCTGTACTGTCCTGACGTTTTCGGGCCCCAAGAAATGAGATCGGCCGCCAGGACATCAGGATTGATCGATTTTCAGATATATACATCTCATAGTTTGTGGACTGTATAACTTTCCTACAGACTAAATAATATACACAGATTTAGGTTATTTTCACCATAGAAATGTAGCAGAATATATTCTGGCCTAAATTTATGAAGAAAAGTTAATTTTTACATAATTTTATAACAGAAACGAAAGAATAACGCGGTTCTTTTCAAAATTTTTGCCCTGTTTTGTGTATTTAGCAAAAAAAAACCCAGTGGTGATTAAATACCTGTCAGGGCTGGGCTCAGCCCTTCCTTCTCAGAGCTGGCCACTCAGCTGTTGGCTAATTGCCAGCTCCTATTTCTCTCCACAGTTACTCAGCTGTTGATGATATCCTGCTCGTCAGTCCCGCTTACTTAAGCCGTCCAGTCCAGAGGATCTCTGCCTTCGCCAGCATCACAGAGACATTCTCCTGCATTCCTGTTTAAAGATTTGCTTTGCTTCGCTGACATCCCTTCTGGCTCCAGATCCTGCTTGCTGTTCCACTACATTGATCCCTGACTTCTGGCTTGGCTGACTATCCGTTCCGGTTACTGAACTCTGGCTATGTTTTGACTACGTTTGTTCTTTTTACTTTTATTATTAAACAAGTGTGATTTAACTGCACTTCTGTCTCAGTCTGATTTCATGGTTTTTGACAATACCACCAAAACAAAGCTCTATTTGTGTGAAAAAAAATGATAAAAATGTCATATATATATACAGTGTTACATGACCGAGTAATTGTCATTCAAAGTGTGACTAAAAGCTGTAAATTGGCCTGGGCAGGAAGGGGGGGAAAGTGTCCTGTATTGAAGGGGTTAAAATAAAAAATGTGTCCAGTGGGCTGTATACACACCGTCTCTATTGGGTGTTAACACGCATGTTACCATACACTAATGAAAGCTGCAACAACATTTGTTGTATGCCCTATGGGTGGTGTGCCCATTGGTGTTTAATGAGCGGACTACTATGGTCACATTGTACTACTCTGGGAAAGTGATCATTTTTTTTTTCATACTATGATTGCTTATAGCAGGGAATTTCACTGCTGTAAGCAAATATTTTTACTGAATGATAGTGTGTAGACACTGTGTATTGTTATAATTAGCTGTGATTGGCCCTGTCGGTACCATGTGATCACTGTGACCAATCACAGCTAGCAAAACAATTGTCTACAATGAAAGGCATGGAAGGAAGCCATCTATTTGTTTACAATTGTCATGTGATCTGCTGCGATTGGTCACAGCGATCACATGGTACCGGCAGTGGGATGGTACACTGATCAGTCATTCAGCGGGTGGCAGATTGCGCTGGAACGTGGCCCAAAGGGGCCACGTGAGGCACATTCTCGGGAGCACATCATATGACGTCCTCCCAGAACAATAGGGTTCCCGCCCGAACGCCATTTTACAATGGCCCGGGCCCGAAAGCAGTTAAAAATTGGTTGCTGTTATCTCTATTCAGAAAACTGTGTAGAAGTGTGTGGAGGTGATCTGTCTGAGTTCAACACATTAATATCTATTTCCCAGACAACGGGATTGGGCATCTAGGATCGACGCGTTTCATAAAAGACTTGCATATAGACAATAAATACAGTGGCGGCCTGTCCATTATGGGTGCCGCCCCCCTAATCCATGCTTCTGTCCCCTAATCTACATGCAGGACGCCGGATGCATGGATTCCAATGGGGTTTAGAGCCTGAGGCTCTAATTGGCTTGGGTGCGGGCGCAGAGCACTGTGCCCTGGGCCCACCCAGTTGTGTGACAATAGCCGATTAATATTTGCTAGTGTCTTCCTGATTCTCCTCCTGTCCAATCAGGAAGCTGGTCCTGAGACACGATTGGCCAGGGAGTCTCAGGACCCACCTCCTGTTCAGCTAGGAGGAGAAGCCCCGGCTCTTCCCTCGTCAAGCTCATCTCTTTATCTTGGCTCGGATCCCATCTGCCTCCCTACAGTAAGGGGGGGATTGTGAACTGCTGTCCATCTCCCACAGAGGGGGGGGGTGGTGGTTGGGGGTGGCAGTGGTGCGAATGAGGGGGGGGCTTGTTTGCTGCCCTCCCCCCCAAAATATTGAGCACCAGCCGCCACTGAATGAATAGGACTTTCTACAAAAATGAACAAAACATAACAAGATACCCAAGAAATGCCCATACAAGAATAATTATTCACGAGGGGTCTTCAAAACGTTTCCGCACTTTTATATTTAGCTTTGTTAAAAAAAGTGTGGAAACTTTTTGAAGAACCCTCATATAATTACATAATAAAAACATAGAATAAACAGAAGCGAACTAATTCAGCAAGATCCTGAGGAAGTGAGTCTTTTGTGAAACGCGTAGATCCTAGTTCCCAAATACCATCATAGGAATAAATTCTGTATTTTTAATCATATCTTTCATTTTGTATATATGGTTTTTATATGATGTAATAAAACATTATATTTAACCTCTATGTGATTTCTTGGGGGCACATAAAAAGTCCCCCTTTTGATGTTGGGGAGTAAAAGGCTTTCTATTTTCAGAAGACATTTGCTTTTTCCTGACCAGTAAAAAAGGGCGAGGCTTGAGCGCGGCGTTCAACGATTGCGGAAAAGGGCCAGTGAGAGGTTAATCGTCGCAGTATGAATTCCCCATGGCGCCCGCAAATAATGTGAAGCAAAATTTTTTTTTTTCTCTGCTGGAAACCCCATCCACACTTTGTCCGGCTTCACACATCCCGCAATGAATGGAGGCGTTTGTTCCTCGGCGCGGGGAAACCTGGAAGGTGCGTCCTCTGCCAGGCCTGAAGAATGTGAAGCCTAATTGAGGTCCAGCGGCTGGAAGTAGATCCTGACGGGCTGGCTGTATACACTTATCATCGACAAACCCAGGCACACATCGCCCGGCGCTCACCCGGACAAAGATCAGACTTGTTTCCTATCCTGGACATTTCACCGGACGGCTAACGCCTGCAAGAAACTTTAGTCTTTTTTTTTTTTTTTAACTCTAGGGGACAAAACTGGCCACAAATGCCCCTAGGAAGGGGGGCTGCCTCTTCTCGACCAAAACACCATCTGGCCAAGACTCCTTCACCGGTGATCACCTGCATTTTCTATTCTGCAATGGGAAATTCTGGCCCCATTAACAATCATCATGTACAGTACAGGATACTAAGTTGCATTCAAAGAAATTGATCGTTTTGTTACATTTGTTTTTAACTTCTTCAGATCCGCGCTATAGCCAAATGACCTGCTTTGCCGGTAGTAAGTCTATTGATGACCTGCCGTGCCCGAGTGGCCTGCGCGCCTCCTGCAGGGCGCGTGCGGCGCGCTCTGTGATCAGCGAGTCTATCACAGATCGGAGTAAGGGGTCGATCCCGATCCCTTACCACGTGATCAGCTGTCAGCCAATGACAGCTGATTATGTGATGTAAACAGAGCCGGTAATATTTTTTCTCCTCGCGCTGACAACGTAAGGGATCAGTCCCTGCCACCAGCTCCTCAGTGCCCACCTGTGCCACCTGCCAGTGCCACCTTTGAAGTAGACAACAGCGCTGCCTACCAGTGCCCACCAGCACCACCCATCAGTGCCCACAGTGCCACCCATCAGTGCCCACAGTGCCACCTATCAGTGTCCACAATGCCACCTATCAGTGCCCACAGTGCCACCTATCAGTGCCCTCAATCAGTGCCTCATCAACAGTGCTGCACATAAGTGCCACCTATCAGTGCCCATCAGTGTCACCTACCAGTGCCCATCAGTGCCACCTATCAGTGCCATCTATCAGCGGTACCTATCAGTGCCCATCAGTGCCATCTTATCAGTGGCCATCAGTACCGCCTTATCTGTGCCCATCAGTACCGCCTTATCTGTGCCTATCAGTGCCGCCTTAACTGTGCCTATCAGTACCGCCTTATCTGTGCCTATCAGTGCCGCCTTAACTGTGCCTATCAGTACCGCCTTATCTGTCCTTATTAGTGCCGCCTTATCTGTGCCTATCAGTGCCGCCTTAACTGTGCCTATCAGTGCCCATCAGTGCAGCCTATCAGTGCCCACCAGTGCAGCCTATCAGTGCCCACCAGTGCAGCCTATCAGTGCCCACCAGTACCGCCTCATCAGCGCATATCAATGAAGGAGAAAAATTACCTGTTTGCAAAATTTTATAACAAACTATGAAACATGATTTTTTTTTTCAAAATTTTCCATCTTTTTTTGTTTGTTTAGCAAAAAAAAAAAAAATCCCAGCTGTGATTAAATACCACCAAAAGAGAGTTCTATTTGTGTGAAAAAAATGATAAAAATGTAATTTGTGTACAGTGTTGTATGAACACGTAATTGTCATTCAAATTGCTTCAGCTCTGAAAGCTGAAAATTGGTCTGGGCAGGAGGGGGGTTTAAGTGCCCGGTAAGCAAGAGGTTAAATGGTGAATCATTGATTGTTATAGAATCCTCACTGCCCTTAATTTCAACATATCTAACTTGTGTTGGAGACGCTGGTCTGACCCGATCGGTCACCGGTCCTGAGTGGATATTCATGTGGGCAAAGAGGAAGGGATGCCTTCCAGTGGGTAGTGCCCGGTGATGGATGGTGGCCATGGGCCCTCTCAGGGATTGGGCTGCTGCCCTTTTTTTTGTGTGACCTTAACCCCTTCGCGCTGACAGTACGTATATATATATACAGTATATATACGGCCTCACTGGACTGGGCTTTTTTTCTGTGGGGCCGCATATATGCGTAGCTGTATTTGTGCTGGGAGCGCGCAGCACAGTGTACTCCCAGCACACAGATCAGGGGTCTCACTAGGGGCCCCGGGTCCTGTACTAACAATCAGGATCCAGAACTCCCGGTTTTGGGTCACCTGATCACTTTGATAGCATCTGATTGGCTATCACAGAGTGATCAGTCACTGTGAAGCCTACCCATGTGTTTTCTCTCTCTGAACGGAGGAGGGAGATACGTTGTATCTCTCTGTCTCCTTGCAGAGAGAAAAAAAAAAAACCTTAAAGTCAAAAGTCATAGCTCCCAACTGTCCCTGATTTCGAGGGACTGTCCCTGATTTAGAGCAATGTACCTCTGTCCCTCATTACTCCTCATTTGTCCCTCATTTTAGTCTGATCTATATAGATGTATATAAAATGCACTTTTTATCTATCAAAAAGTGTTTTCCAGCGCTAAACCTTTCATCTGATTTCTAAATGGCTGCATTTGTAAATTCTAAAAGCCAATATAAAGGAATTGTAGTGGTAAAAAAAAGCACTTGTGGGTTTAACCAATCTTGTTTTTTGTACAATTCTCCTTTAAGGGGGTGTGGCAGGGGGTGCGTCCAAAGCCTGCATACTTTTGCTGATAGGTGTCCCTCATTCCCATCTCAAAAAGTTGGGAGATATGTTAAAGTTACCAAACCCAGTAATATGAAAATAGTTCCTCTGCCCCCCCCACAGTGCCCACAGCTTATAAATTTCCTTTTTACATTAAAATACTGCCACTTTCTTGCTGATCTGTATACCACGGTCACATGATCAACTGCACAGTTTGTCCAGTGCTGAGGCTTCAGGTAGGAGGAGATTTCCACTATAGCCTGTGTACACGCCCACATGTGTGATGTCAATATCATGTGACCTGAACAGTTCAGCTGAAACAGGAAATGTTCTCTCCAGCAATAGAGACTAAACTGAGCATGTGCGGGACGGCTACCCTCACTGTATTATGCTAAGATAGACAGTGCAGGAGGGAAGGATATTTCCATATAGTGTTAAAGAGCCTTTTTACACTTAAGTTCCACAGTGAGTAGAACAAGCATGCTATTCTGAATATATAGACTGATTTTACTGTTGTGGGTTTAGTAACACTTTAATGCCCCGTACACACAGTCGGATTTTCCGATGGAAAATGTCCGATCGGAGCGTGTTGTCGGGAATTTCGTGTGTGGGCTCCATCGGACATTTTCCATCGGATTTTCCGACACACAAAGTTGGAGAGCAGGAGATAAAATTTTCCGACAACAAAATCCGTTGTCGGAAATTCCGATCGTGTGTACACAAATCCGACGGACAAAGTGCCACGCATGCTCAGAATAAATAAAGAGATGAAAGCTATTGGCCACTGCCCCGTTTATAGTCCCGACGTACGTGTTTTACGTCACCGCGTTCAGAATGATCGGATTTTCCGACAACTTTGTGTGACCGTGTGTATGCAAGACAAGTTTGAGCCAACATCCGTCGGAAAATATCCTAGGATTTTGTTGTCGGAATGTCCGAACAAAGTCCGACCGTGTGTACGCCCTATAACTGAGTAAAAAAAAAAAAAAGATAAAAAATAAAATAAAAAATTAGGTTAGTGCCAGGGTTAGTGTTTGGGTCAAGGGTCAAGGTCAAAGGTCATGGTCAGTATATTTTGGCCTCATGTACACTGCTGCTGGTAAACGTTTCGGAGCAGTTGGGCGTTTTATTTTCAGCAGCCCCTGAACTCTTCTCAATGATTTCCTATCGGTCCATGTACACTGAGGAGTTTATCGTCGTTTTGAGGCAGTTGAGTTTAGCGGCATTTTTTTTTTTAAACCCAAAAATTGCATTCAGGACGGAAGTTTATTGGCTTTTTAAACGCCAAATGCTTGTAACACCGCGCAAACGTGTTTAAACGCTGTAACTCCTGTTTACAAGAGTTTCGTTAACAGGCGTTTTTAATGGGGATACATTTCTGACCATTTACAATGTAAAAATGCTTCTAAAAGCAAACGCTTATAAACGAGCATAAACGCGGCATGTAAATGTGGCAAAATGGACGTTTTTTAACCATCAGTTACTAGCCGTCAAGTTCAAGCGTTCAGGAGAGGTTTTAAAACGTCCCGTGTACATGAAACCTTTGGGTAGGATTTTTTTTTTAATTAGTGTCGGTGTCAGTGTGCTTTATGTGGGATAAAAAAAAAAAAAAAAAGCAAAATGCTCACTATGGTTTCTGGGCTGTACTATCAGTACAAACAACAACTAATATACACATATGTGGTATTGCTACAATTGTTGGAAGCAGGAGAACTTATTTTGGGTTGTTCTTTGGTGGTAGGTTATGATAGTAACAAGAAATGCACAGCTAAATTTAAAAAAAAATATTTTATTTTTACTATTTTGGGCACTTACACCCCCTTCCTGCCCAGGCCAATTTTCAGCTTTCAGCGCTGTCACACTTTGAATGACAATTGCGCGGTCATGCTACACTGTATCCATATGATATTTTTATCATTACGTTCACACAAGTAGAGCTTTCTTTTGGTGGTATTTAACCACTACTGTTTTTTTTTTTTTTGCTAAACAAACAAAAAAAGGTCAAAAATTTGGGACAAAAAAAAAAACCAACAAAAAAAAGTTTTCATAGTTTGTTATAAAACTTTGCAAACAGATAATTTTTCTCCTTCACCGATGTGCGCTGATGGGGCGGCACTGATGGGCTGCTCTGATGGGCACTGATCATGAGGCACTGATGAGGCGGCACTGAAGGTCATTGATAGGTGGCACTGATAGGCACTGGTAGATGGCACTGATAGGCAGCACTGATAGGTGGCACTGATGAGACAGGGATAGGTGGCACTGATGATGAGACACTGATGGACACTGGTTGGCAGCACTGATGGGCGCTGATAGGTGGCACTGGTGTGCACTAATAGGTGACACTGGTGGGCACTACTTAGCAGTAATGATGAGCACTTTTAGATGGCACTGGTGGGTACTGTTTAGCAGTAATTATGGGCACTGGTAGGTGGCACTGGTGGGCACTGCTTAGCAGTAATGATGGACACTGGTAGGTGGCACTGCTTAGCAGTAATGATGGGCACTGGTAGGTGGCACTGATGGGCACTGCTTAGCAGTACTGATGGGCACTGTTAGGTGGCACTGCTTAGCAGTACTGATGGGCACTGGTAGGTGGCACTGCTTAGCATTACTGATGGGCACTGTTAGCAGTACTGATGGGCACTGTTAGGTGGCACTGCTTAGCAGTACTGATGGGCACTGTTAGGTGGCACTGCTTAGCAGTACTGATGGGCACTGTTAGGTGGCACTGCTTAGCAGCAGTGGCTGTCAGTGTGTGGGACTGATGTCTCGTTTACACAAGCCGGTAATCTGTTTATTTTTTTCCTCCTCAAGCTGTTAGTGTGAGGGAAAAAAAAGCAATTACCGGCTACTGTTTACATCATGTGACCAGCTTTCATTGGCTGACAGCTGATCACGTGGTAAAGGGCCGGGATCGGCCATTTACTCCGATCGGTGATCAACTGAGTCCAAATGATGGATGTCCGTTTTTATGCAGCAAAGTTTGTGAAGTTTGCTGCTCAAAAATGCATTTCAAATGGAAATCCCATTGTTTCTTCTCTAGTTGGTTCACATCTCAGCGTTTTTTAAGGGTGCTGCTATAGTATAGTATGGTTATGATGTGGGCTCACCTGAGGCACATAAGAGAGATTTACTAAAACTGGAAAATTTTACAAAAATCTGGTGCAGCTTTGCACAGAAACCAATCGGCTTCCAGGTTTTTTGTCAAAGCTTAACCGAACACATTGACATTAGAAGCTGATTGGCTCCCATGCACAGCTGCACCACATTCCTGAGTGCTCCAGTTTTAATAAATCTCCCTCTGTGTATCAGTTGGTCTTCACTAGAGCTATTGATGGTGGAGATAGTGAGGAAACCTGGTAACCCAAGGCTGGCAAGAGAGTAGTCAGTACCAGGCAAAGGTCTAGGTAGGCAACAGTGTAGTCCATACAGAGGTCAAGGAGGCAAGGAAGTAGTCAGGTTCAGACAGGGGTCAAATCAAGCAAGAGAGTATTCAGGTCCAGGCAGGCAAGAGAGTTGTCAGGTCCAGGCAGGGGTCAAGGAAGGCAAGAGAGTAGTCAAGACCAGGCAGGCAAGAGAGTTGTCAGGTCAAGACAGGGGTTAAGGCAGCCACAGGATAGTCAGGTCCATGCAGGGGTCAAGGCAGGCAATAGAGTAGTCAGGTCCAGGCAGGCAAGAGAGTAGTTAGGTTCAGGCAGGGTCAAGGCAGGCAAGAGGGAAAAAAGGTCTAGGCAGAGGTCATTGCATGCAATAAAGTAGTAAGGTACTGTCAGTGATCAAGGCAAGAGAGTTTTCAAGTTCAGGCAGAGGTCATGGCAGGCAAGAGAGTAGTCAGGTCCAGGCAGGGGTTGAAGCAGGCAAGAGAGTAGTCAGCTCCAGGCAGGCAAGAGGGTAGTTAGGTTCAGGAGGGGGTTGAGACAGGCAAGAGAGAAGTCAGTTCCAGGCAAGCAAAAGGGTCATCAGGTTCATGAAGAGGTTATGGCAGTCCAGGCAGGGGTCGAAGCAGGAGAAAATAAGTCATGGAAGTCAAGAGAGTAGTAAGGACCAGGCAGAGGACATGGCAGGTAAGAGAGTAGTCAGGTCCCGGAAGGGGTTGGGGCAGGCAAGAGAGTAGTCAAGACCAGGCTGGCAAGAGAGTCATCAATTTCAGGCAGAGATCATGGCAAGCAAGAGAATAGTCAGGTCCAGGCAGGGGTCAAGGCAGACAAGAGAGTATTGAAGACCAGAAAGGCAAGAGAGTTGTCAGGTTCAGGCAGACAGCATGGCAGGCAAGAGAGTAGTTAAGTCCAAGCAGGGGTCATGAAAGACAAGGGAGTAATCAGGTCAAGGCAGAAGTCATGGGGGATGAGAGAGTAGTCAGGTCCAGGCAGAAGTCATGGGGGATGAGAGAGTAGTCAGGTCAAGGCAGAAGTCATGGGGGATGAGAGAGTAGTCAGGTCAAGGCAGAAGTCATGGAAGACAAGAGAGTAATCAGGTCAAGGCAGAAGTCATGGGGGATGAGAGAGTAGTCAGGTCAAGGCAGAAGTCATGGAAGACAAGAGAGTAATCAGGTCAAGGCAGAGGTCATGGAAGACAAGAGAGTAATCAGGTCAAGGCAGAAGTCATGGGAGATGAGAGAGTAGTCAGGTCAAGGTAGAGGTCATGGAAGACAAGAGAGTAATCAGGTCAAGGCAGAAGTCATGGGGGATGAGAGAGTAGTCAGGTCAAGGCAGAGGTCATGGAAGACAAGAGAGTAATCAGGTCAAGGCAGAGGTCATGGAAGACAAGAGAGTAATCAGGTCAAGGCAGAAGTCATGGGGGATGAGAGAGTAATCAGGTCAAGGCAGAAGTCATGGGGGATGAGAGAGTAGTCAGGTCAAGGCAGAAGTCATGGGGGATGAGAGAGTAGTCAGGTCAAGGCAGAGGTCATGGAAGACAAGAGAGTAATCAGGTCAAGGCAGAGGTCATGGAAGACAAGAGAGTAATCAGGTCAAGGCAGAAGTCATGGGAGATGAGAGAGTAGTCAGGTCAAGGCAGAAGTCATGGGGGATGAGAGAGTAGTCAGGTCAAGGCAGAAGTCATGGGGGATGAGAGAGTAGTCAGGTCACGGCAGAGGTCATGGCAGGTAAGAGTTCATGCAAACATGGAGCTCATTTGTTCGCTTATATTTTCCCTGTACTCAGAAGCTTGTATAAGCATTGCTTTGTGTACAATCAGCAGTCTCATGTCTGCTGACCTGGCCTGGGAACAACAAAGCATCTGCTTTACATGCCTCTGCTTTACAGAATTCCAGTAAAAAAATAAATAAAAAATAAGCGGGATAAAGAATAAATACAAAAAAAGAAACTTTTTATTCACCAACAGTACTTCTTTTCTACCACTAGATGTCCTCAGTCTTCCAGGTTAAATGACAGCCAGCATAAGTCCACAAACTTCCTCTGAGTCCAGTGTGTTGTAGACCCTCCCCCAGGCTGTGATTGGACAGTGAAAAGAAAATCTCTCTGTCACTCTGCTCTTTCCTCCTGCGAACTTGCTTCTTTTCAGCTTATGAACTGACTGGCTCCTTATGCTGCATTCCCCCCCCCCCCCCAGTCTGTATTGCATCATTAAAGAGGGAGTCCACTTAAAAAAAAAAAATATTTAAAGCCTACAAATACTGCAGCTGCTGACTTTTAATAAATGGCCACTTACCTGTCCCAGGGTCCAGCGATGTCGGCAGCCCGAAGCCGATCAATCGCTCAGCTCTTGGCAGCTGCCGCCGCCATCCTCGGAGGGGGAATCAGGAAGTGAAGCGTTGTGGCTTCACATCCCGGTTCCCTACTCGCTAACTGGTCCCGCTATCTCCTGGGACCTGTGTGTTTCCCAGGAGCCAGCGGGGGGGTGTGGACGGGAAGGGGCGCGACTCCAGCGGGAGTCTATTCCAGGAAGTGGGTGCAAATACCTGTATTATACAGGTATCTGCACCCCCCTCCCCCCCGAAAGGTGCCAAATGTGACACCAGAGGGTTCCGAAAAGCGGAGGTTCCATTTTTGTGTGGAACTCCGCTTTAAATATATTTTTAAATACAAGCAGTGTAAGTACCTAAATGTGACCTGGTGTCAGCCCCTTACAGTCCCTGTACAGCAGAGCTCAATCTAGGAGAGAAAGAAGCAGCACAAGAAGCTGGTCAGTTCATGTGCTGAACAGAAGCACGCTGATAGGATGAGAGAGCAGAGTGACAGAGAGATGAGCTCATCACTGGGCTGCTTCTCCTTTCACTATCCAATCACAGGTTGAGGGCAGGTTCATGTGACCTGGGTTAAGAGGATGTGGGTTGAATAATGCTGGCCATCAGGCTGAGGACATCTAGTGGTAGAAAAGTAGTACTGAGGGAGAATATTCTGAATTGATTGCATTTCATTTTGAAGAGACCAGAGAAGGGAGAGAATGTCTGCCATGTTTTATTATTGCTGTCCTTCCCTTTTGTAGAAAGATTTTCCTTTTGCTTATTGTCAGAACCGGATGTGATGAGAAATATTTACGATTGGGACACAAACAAAAACTCATTTTTTGTAGTGGGAGGATAAATAAGAAGATTTCAGTGTTTTTATTTCAGTCTGCACCTTCCTTGTCCCCCCCATTTCTTGTAGCGGTGTCACAGGGACAGGAAGTGAGAAAATCTTTCCATTGGGGTGACAGACAGATAAAAAAACCCAATTGAAATTTTACCTCTCCCCCACTCCATCCAAAACTTCAAAATGAATACATTTTTAAAAAAAAAGAGCTTACATAGTTCCCGCTTCTCTTCTTTTTTTTTTTTCTTAAATACATTGTGTGATTGTCTCCCTCTGATTGGAAAAACCTCACTTCAGCTCCATATCGCCCCCTAGGGGAGACCCAACATGTTTACATTGATTGATAAGAATATCAAAACGATTCATTATTTATTTACACTATCTGTCACTATGAGCCAAAACATTACAGAGAACAATGTGACATCAACAGAGCGATGACGGGAACCAGGTGTACACCGGGATAGGACACGGCGTGATGTACTATATGGTGATACAGAATACATCTACACAGGGAGGGGCTGTATATACAATATAGCACAGAGATCAGCGATGGGTGAATGATGGGAACTATAGTATATAATATACAGCAGAAAAGTACAGTTACTGTATAACATTTTTTTTTTCGGATTGTATATATATCAGAAAAGTATAAAACAGTATAGTGTAGAATAGAAAAAAAAAGTGACGCAAAGTATCTGTGAGAGGAAGTCCAGAATCCACAAGGAGGTATATTATATAAAAGTATCCAAAAAAAGTATAGTATTGTATAGTGTAGATTTATACAAGGTATCTGTGGTAGGAAGTCTCATAGCTGGAGGGTGGCATATAATACAGTGGAGTAGTGTACAGTATTATATAGTATAGTACATATGTGTAGAATAGAATAGTATTGTATATTATCGAGTGATACAAAGTATCTGTGGTAGGAGCTCCAGAGGCAGAGTATAGTATAGTATATAATAATATAGTATATAATGGTATAGTATAGAATAGTATTGCATAGTATAGTATATAGTGATACAAAGTACCCATGGTAGGAAGTTCCATTTCTGGAGGGGGGAATACAATATAATATATCCTAGCATAGTAGCGAGTAGAATATAACGTAGTAAAATTTTGAGTAATACGATGTTTCTGTGGTAGAATGTCCTGTGTCCAGAGGGGGTATATAGCAGAGTAAAATAGAGTACAGAATAGAATAGTATAGTATTGTATAGAGTAATATAAAGTACCCCCCGGTAGGACGTAATGTGTCTGGAGGGGGTATATAGTATAGAACAGTATTAGTGTAGTATATAATAGCAGTATAGTATTGTATAGAGCGATACAAAGTATCCTTGTTAGGGAGTCCCATGTTCAGAGGGGGGATGTGGTATAGTATTAATATTATATAGTATAGTGTATAATATAGTGTTAGTATAGTATATAGTGTAGTATAGTATTAGTATAGTATAGTAAAAAAAAAAAAACTGATACAAAGTATTCATGGTAGGAAGTCTTGTGTCCGTAGGGGGTATATATAGTACAGTATAGTGGAGTATAATATCAGTATACTGTAATAAAATATCAGAGTGATATGAAATATTCCCGGGTAAGAAGGCCCGTGTACAGAAGGGGAATACAGTATAGTATAGTATAGTACAGTATAGTATAGTAACAGAGTGATACAAAGTATTTGTGATAGGAAGTCCTGTGTCTGGAGAGGCTGTATAGTATAGTATTAGTATAGTAGAGTATAGTAATAGACTGATACAAGGTATCCTGGGAATGAATAACTGTCTCTGAAGTGATATAGTATGAGTATAGAATAGTATTAGTACAGTGGAGTGTAGTATCAGTATAGTATATAATAAAAAGTATCACCCAAGTAGGAAGTCACATGTCTGAAGGAGGTATATGATAAAGTATTAATATAGTATAGTATAGTGGAATATAGGAAGTCATAATATGTATTACTCCGGTGTGTAGTATAGTATAGTGGATTGTAGCATCAGTATAGTATAGTATTAGTAGAGTATAGTAATAGAGTGATACAAAGTATCAGCCCAGTAGAAAGTCCTGTGATCGAAGGGTGTGTATATATGGTATAGTATAGTAAACTATTAATCTAGTATAATATAGTATGGTGGAGTACAGTATAGTAGCCATACAAAGTATCACTCCAGTAGGAAGTCTCGTGTCCGGAAAGAGTATATATAATATAGTATAGTATAGTATAGTATAGTATAGTATAGTATAGTATTAATATAGTAAGTCATACAAAGTATAACTCCTGTAGGAAGTCCAGTGTCTGGAGGGAGTATATATAGTATAGTATAGTAAATCATACATAGTATCAGCCCAGTAGGAAATCCTGCGCATAGTATACTATTAATATAGTATTAGTATAGTATGTATCAGTCCGGTAGGAAGTCCAGTGTATAGTATAGTGGAGTATAGTATAGTATGTTGGAGTAGAGTATAGAATTAGTATAGTAATAGAGTGATACAAAGTATTAGTCCGGAAAGTGCTGTGTATAGTATTAGTATAGTATAGTGGAGTATAAATTATGAGTATTAATATAGTATAGTAAGTCATAGAAACTATGAGGCCAGTAGGAAGCCTCATGTATAGTATAGTGGAATGTAGTATCAGCATAGTATTAGTAGAGTAATAGCGTAACACAAAGTATCAGCAGTATGGTGGAGTATTAGTAGAGTATAGTATGTCATACAAAGTATGATTCCTATAGGAAGTCCGGTGTATAGTAAAGGAAAATATTGTATAGTAGAGTATAGTAATAGAGTATCGCTCCGGTAGCAAGTCCCGTGTATAGTATAGGGAAGTATAGTATAGGGAAGTATAGTATAGGGAAGTAGAGTATTAGTATAGTAATAGAGTATTGCTCCAGTAGGAAGTCCCTTGTAAAGTATGGGAGTATAGTAGAGTCTCAATAAAGTAAAGTAATAGAGTAATACTCTGTTACTAAGCACTTTGTATAGTAGATTATTAGTATAGTAGAGTATTACTATAGTAGAGTATTAGTATACTATAGTAGACTATAATGGAGTATTAGTAGAGTATAGTAATAAATTATCGCTCTGGTAGGAAGTCCTATGTATAGTATAGGGAAGTATAGTAGAGAAGTATAGTGGAGTAATAGAGTATTGTCAGTCTGGTAGGAAGTCCTGTGTATAGTATAGCAGTGTAGTGGAGTATTAGTAGAGTAAGGTAAATAGTATTGCTCCAGTAGGCGGTCCCATGTCTACTATAGTATAGTGGAGTATAGTAGAGTATTAGTATAGTATAATTAGTATAGTAAGTCAACGCTCCCTTATGAAGTCCCAAGTAATACTATAGTGTAGTATTAGTAGAGTATACTTAGTATAGTAACAGAGTATCGTCAGTCCAGTAGGAAGTTCCGTGTATAGTATAGGGAAGTATAGTTGAATATTAGTAGAGTATAATTAGAGTAAGTCATTGTTCTGGTAGGAAGTCCCATGTACAGTATAGGAGTATAGTAGAGTATTAGTGAAGTAATACAAAATATTATTGCTCCGGGAAGGAAGTCCTGTGTATAGTGTAGTGGAGTAAAGTAGAGTATTAGCAGAGAATAGTTAGTATAGTAATAGAGTATTGCTCTGGTAGGAAGTCCTGTGTATAGTGAAGTATAGTAGAGTATTAGTAGAGTAATAGAAAGTTTCATCACTCCGGTAGGAAGTACCGTATATATTATAGTAGCGTATTAGTAGTGTATAGTGGAGTATTAGTAGAGTAATAGAATATAGTCAGTCCGGTAGGAAGTCCCATGTATAGTATAGGAGTATAGTATTAGTGAGTACAGTGTAGTAATAGAGTACAGTCTCTCTGGTAGGATGTGCCGTATATAGCATAGGAGTATAGTATAGTGGAGTATTAGCAGAGTATTAGTGAAGTATCATCTCTCCAGTAGGAAGTCTTGTGTATAGCATAGGGAAGTATGGTGGAGTATTAGTAGAAGTATAGTGTATAGTGAAGTACTAGTGGAGTATATCATCTCTTTGGTAGGAAGTCCTGTATATAGTATAGGAGTATAGTAGGGTATTGGTATAGTATAGTATAGTGGAGTAGGAAGTCCCGTGTATAGTGTATTAGTGGAGTATTAGAAAGTTATCTCTTAGGTAGGAAGTCCTATGTACAGTATAGGAGTATAGTATAGTATTAGGGGAGTAATAGAGTATAGTCTCTCCAGTAGGAAGTCCCGTGTATAGCATAGAAGTGTATTAATGGAGTATTAGTATATTAATACAATGTATCATCCCTCCGGTAGGAAGTCCCATGTATAGCCTAGGGAAGTATAGTGGAGTATTAGTAGAGTTCAGTGAAGTATTAGTGGAGTATCATCTCTCCGGTAGGAGGTCCAGTGTATAGTGGCTTATTAGTACAGTATAGTATAGTGGAGTATTAGTAGAGTATAGTAGTACATTATAGTATAATGGAGTATTAGTAGAGTAATAGAGTATAGTCTCTCCGGTAGGAAGTCCTGTGTATAGTATAGAAGTTTATTAGTGGAGTATTAATAGAGTAATACAATGTATCATGCCTCTGGTAGGAAGTCCCATGTATAGTATAGGGAAGTATTGTAGTAGTATTAGTATAGTATTAGTGGAGTATTAGAAAGTCATCTCTCCGGTAGGAAGTCCCGTGTACAGTATAGGAGTATAGTATAGTATTAGGGGAGTAATAGAGTATAGTCTCACCGGTTGGAAGTCCAGTGTATAGTGAAGTATAGTATTAGTGGAGCATTAGAAAGTTATCCCTCTGGTAGGAAGTGCCATGTACAGTATAGGAGTATAGTATAGTATTAGGGGAGTAATAGAGTATAGTCTCTCCGATAGGAAGTCCCGTGTATAGAATAGAAGTGTATTAGTGAAGTATTAGTATATTAATACAATGAATCATCCCTCCGGTAGGAAGTCCCATGTATAGTATAGGGAAGTATAGTGGAGTATTAGTAGAGTTTAGTGAAGTATTGGTGGAGTATCATCTCTCCGGTATGAGGTCCAGTGTATAGTGGCGTATTAGTATAGTATAGTATAGTATAGTATAGTATAATGGAGTATTAGTACAGTATAGGAGTATAGTATAATGGAGTATAAGTAGAGTAGTAGAGTATAGTCTGTCCGGTAGGAGGTCCTGTGAATAGTATAGAAGTGTATTAGTGGAGTATTAGTAGAGTAATACAATGTATCATCCCTCTGGTAGGAAGTCCCATGTATAGTATAGGGAAGTATTGTAGTAGTATTAGTGGAGTATTAGTAGAGTATAGGAGTACAGTATAGTGGAGTATTAGTAGAGTATAGGAGTACAGTATAGTATAGTGGAGTATTAGTAGAGTATAGGAGTACAGTATAGTATAGTGGAGTATTAGTAGAGTATAGGAGTACAGTATAGTATAGTGGAGTATTAGTAGAGTATAGGAGTACAGTATAGTATAGTGGAGTATTAGTAGAGTATAGGAGTACAGTATAGTATAGTAGAGTATTAGTAGAGTATAGGAGTACAGTATAGTATAGTAGAGTATTAGTAGAGTATAGTCTCTCTGGTAGGAAGTCCCATGTATAGTATAGGGAAGTATTGTAGTAGTATTAGTGGAGTATAGGAGTACAGTATAGTGGAGTATTAGTAGAGTATAGGAGTACAGTATAGTATAGTGGAGTATTAGTAGAGTATAGGAGTACAGTATAGTATAGTGGAGTATTAGTAGAGTATAGGAGTACAGTATAGTATAGTGGAGTATTAGTAGAGTATAGGAGTACAGTATAGTATAGTGGAGTATTAGTAGAGTATAGGAGTACAGTATAGTATAGTGGAGTATTAGTAGAGTATAGGAGTACAGTATAGTATAGTGGAGTATTAGTAGAGTATAGGAGTACAGTATAGTATAGTGGAGTATTAGTAGAGTATAGGAGTACAGTATAGTATAGTGGAGTATTAGTAGAGTATAGGAGTACAGTATAGTATAGTGGAGTATTAGTAGAGTATAGGAGTACAGTATAGTATAGTGGAGTATTAGTAGAGTATAGGAGTACAGTATAGTATAGTGGAGTATTAGTAGAGTATAGGAGTACAGTATAGTATAGTGGAGTATTAGTAGAGTATAGGAGTACAGTATAGTATAGTGGAGTATTAGTAGAGTATAGGAGTACAGTATAGTATAATGGAGTATTGGTAGAGTATAGGAGTACAGTATAGTATAGTGGAGTATTAGTAGAGTATAGGAGTACAGTATAGTATAATGGAGTATTGGTAGAGTATAGTCTCTCTGGTAGGAAGTCCCATGTATAGTATAGGGAAGTTTTGTAGTAGTATTAGTTTAGTATTGGTGGAGTATTAGAAAGTCATCTCTCCGGTAGGAAGTCCCATGTACAGTATAGGAGTATAGTAGTATTAGTGGAGTATAATCTCTCCGGTAGGAAGTCCCGAGGCGTTCGGTAGGAGGCAGAGAGGGTGGAAGGAGGAGGGCGCCCCGGTGTCCGGTAGGAGGAGTAGCAGAGTGTCCGGTAGGAGGAGTAGCAGAGTGTCCGGTAGGAGGAGTAGCAGAGTGTCCGGTAGGAGGAGTAGCAGGGCGCCCCGGTGTCCGGTAGGAGGAGTAGCAGAGTGTCCGGTAGGAGGAGTAGCAGGGCGCCCCGGCACGGTGTCCGGTAGGAGGGGGGAGGCGCCCCGGCACGGCGTCGGTCGTCCAGCAGGGGGCGCCAGGCAGTCGTCGGCCGGCTCTCGCGCAGTGGGGCGCACACAGCGGAGGGGATCGGGGAGGAGTCGGTCGCAGACAGCGGAGGGGATTCGGTCGCACGATGCGGGGCGGCGGGACGATATGAAGCACCGGGTGGCGGTATGAAGACCGCGGACACCCCCCCGGACGGGTTCCGGAACGGCTATGTCAGGAGCTCGGTGACCCCTCTGAAGCCGGACCCGCCCGGGGGCCGCTGGTGGCCCGCATGGCCCGGGGGCCGGCGGTGGTGGGGGGTGTGGGGGGCCGGAGGAGCCGCGTTGGCCGCCGCCTGTTGGCAGGGCTCAGGTTGGGCGCAGAGTTTGGCGCAGGCTCTCAGTCCTCTCTTCAGTCTGGGTTGCGCCTTCTTCTTCCTGACCTGTTACCTGTGCCGGGCCCTGAGGGGCCCCGGGGGGTCGGTGTGGCTCCTGGCGTTGCCGGTGTGCTGTCAGTGCGGGGATGTGCTGCTGCCGGGGGCCGGGGAGGTGGTGCGGCTCCTGGTGGTGTTGCTGTGTGTGGGGGGGCTGACTCTGTGGCAGGCGCTCCGGTTGGGGCACAGTGTTTTGGTGCTCCTCTTCTCCAGCCTGGTGTGGCTCATCTCCCTCACCAGCCTCAGCTGGGTGCCCCATGCTCTCAGAGCCCTGGGAGGCTGCCTGGTGGGGCTGGTTGGCTCCCTACTGGCCCTCTGCTTCTGCCATGGCTTCCAGATCCAAGAGAACCCACCAAGGAGTGGAACCCCACTGGAGGACAAGGTGCCCGTCATCAGACCCCGGAGGAGGTCAAGCTGTGTGTCCCTGGGGGAGTCCTCCAACACCTACTATGGAAGCGGCAAGATGAACCGGAGACCCTCTCTGCCCTGCATCTCCCGAGAGCAGGTAGGTGCACCTTTCCTTTTATGGCTGCTTGGCTGGGGGTTCGAGGGACTACAAGGGGTTCGAGGGACTGCAAGTCACAGTGTGCTGTAGAAAGCTCAGGGATGGTGGGACTGGCCTCACCGAGGGACTACAAGGCTCAGGGTACCAGCTACAGGAACTTGGCCTAAGTTTAGAAGTATGGACCCTCTGACCTCTTCGGTAGAAGTCTTATTTTTAACATTGCTACACGTTGGAGAAATGTCCAGCATGGTCTCTGCTCACTGACGGGCCACTAGGAGAACTTAGTTTGAGTTTGGTAGAAGTTTGAGAAACAACAAGACTTAGCCTGGCCTCTGGTCCAGTATGGACCCCTCTGACCTCCTGGGTAGAAGTTTTGCTTTAAACATTGCTACAAGTTGGAGAAATGTCCGCCATGGTCTCCTCTCTCAGACAGGTCACTAGGAAAACTTAGTGTAAGTTTGGTAGAAGTTTGAGAAACGACAAGACTCAGCCTGGCCTCAGGTCCAGTATGGACCCCTCTGACCTCCTGGGTAGAAGTCTTGCTTTTAACATTGCTACAAGTTGGAGAAATGTCCGCCATGGTCTCCTCTTTCTGACAGGTCATTAGGAGAACTTAGTGCAAGTTTGAGGGACTACAAGCCCCAGACTATCCTCTACTTCCTCACAGGGCACTGTAAGAACTTAGTACAAGTTTGAGGGACTACAAGTCCCAGCCTCTCCTCTCTTCCCTGACCTGCCACAAGAGGAACTTAGTCCAAGTTGAGTAGAAGTTTGATGAACTTCATGTCCCAGCCTGGCCTCTGCACCCTGACAGGGCACTAGGAGAACGTAGTACGAGTTTGGTAGAAGTTTGAGAAACTACAAGTTCCAGCCTCTCCTCTGCTTCCTGACAGGGCACTAGGAGAATTTCATGCAAGTTTAAGGCACGAGAAGTCACAGTGTGCCATAGAATGCCCAGGGATGGTATAAATGGGCACACTGGGGAACTACAAGCCTCGGGGTACCGGCTACAGGAACTTGGTCTAAGTTTAGAAGTATGGTCCCTGTATGGACCCTCTGACCTTTTCAGTAGAAGTCTTGCTTTAACATGGGTACAAGTTGGAGAAATGTCCGGCATGGTCTCTGCTCCCTGATAGGGCACTAGGAGAACCTAGTGTGAGTTTGAGGGACTACAAGTCCCAGCCTCTCCTCTGTTTCCTGACCCACCACAAAAGGAACTTAGTCCGTATTGAGTAGAAGTTTGATGAACTACAAGTCCAAGCCTATCCTCTGCTCCCTGACAGGGCACTGGGAGAGTTTAGTGTGAGTTTGAGGAACGAGAAGTCACAGTGTGCCATAGAATGCCTGGGGATGGTGTGTCTGGGCTCACTGAGAAACTACAAGCCTCAGCGTACCAGCTACGGGAACTTGGTTCTAAGCTTAGAAGTATGGTCCCTGTATGGACCCTCTGACCTCTTGGGTACAAGTCTTGCTTTGCCATTGGTGCAAGTTGGAGAAATGTCCGGCATGGTCTCTGCTCCCTGATAGGGCAGTAGGAGAACTTAATCAAAGTTGAGTAGAAGTTTGAGAAACTACAAGTCCCAGCATCTCCTCGCTTCCTGACAGGGGCACTAGGAGAACTTAATGTGAGTTTGAGGAACTACAAGTCACAGTGTGCCATAGAATGCCCGAAGATGGTGTGACTGGGCTTACCGAGGAACTACTAGTCTCAGGGTACCAGCTACAGGAACTTGGTTCTAAGCTTAGAAGTATGGACCCTCTGACCTCTTCGGTAGACGTCATGCTTTAACATTGGTACACGTTGGATAAATGTCCGGCATTGTCTCTGCTCCCTGACAGGGCACTAGGAGAACTCAGTGCAAGTTTGAAGGACTACAAGTCCCAGCCTGCAGTCTGTTCCCTGACCGGCCACAAGAATAACTCCGTATACGTTGTGTAGAAGTTTGATGAACTTCGTCTTAGCCTATCCTCTGCTGGCTGACAGGGTACTAGGAGAACTTAGTACAAGTTTGATAGAACTTTGAGAAAGTACAAGTCCCATCTGGGCCTCTGCTCCCTGACGGGGCACTAGGAGAACTTAGTGTGACTTTGAGGGACTACAAGTCACAGTGTGCCATAGAAAGCTTGGAGATGGTGTAACTGGGCTCACAGAGGAACTACAAGGGACAGGGTACCAGCTAAAGGAACTTGGTCTAAGTTTAGAAGTACGGTCCCAGTGTGGACCCCTCTGACCTCTTGGGTAGAAAACTTGATTTTAACATTGGTGCAAGTTTGAGAAAAGTCTGGCATGGTCTCTGATCCCTGACAGAGCACTAGGAGAACTTAGTGTGAGTTTGAGGGACTAAAAGTCCCAGCCTGCAGTCTGTTCCCTGACTGGTCACAAGAGGAACTTAGTCCAAGTTTGATGAACTTCATGTCCCAGCCTGGCCTCTGCACCCTGACAGGGCACTAGGAGAACTTAGTGTATGTTTGATGGACTACAAGTCCCAGAATGACCCCCTCCTGCTATTAAGCACTAGGAAAACTTAGTTCAAGTCTGGAGAAATGCGAGGGACTATAAATCCCAGCATAACTCTTAGTGCAAGTTTGTTAGAAGTTTGAGTGACTACAAGTCCCAGCCTGGCCTCTGCACCTTGACAGGTACAAGGAGAACTTAGCACACGTTTGGTAGAAGTTTATGGGACTGCATGCCCCCCACTCCCGGACAGGACACTTGAAGAACTTAGTATGAGTTTGATGGACTACAAGTCCCAGCATGTCCCCTTTGACCTATAGTGTAGAAAGCCATGTACGTTTGGCACTAGAAATCTCAGCATGAGCTCCAGTGTAGAAAGCCGAGGGTTATTTTTATTTTGTTTCATGTTTGAGGCACTAAAAGTGACAGCTTGCCCTTTTTCTTAAGGCCGGGGAATACTCGGAGATAGTCTAACTGGGTTGTTTGAGGAACTACTGGTCCCAGCATTCCCCCTGCACCCTGGCAGGTCACTATGCAACTTGGTGCAGGTTTGCTGGAATTGCATATAAGTGTGAGGAACTACAAGTCTCAGCATGGCCCCCCTGACCTCCAGCGTAGGAAGCTGAGTCTTCTGTAACTTCGGTACATGTTTGCTGCACTACAGATACCAGTGTGTACTGCTCACAGGTAGTCTGACGTTGTTTGGATAACTACAGGTCCCAGCAGACTTAACATATGTTAGAACTTGGAGGCACTACCAGCCGCAGCATGGCCTTCCATCCAGTGCCAGAGAGTGCTCAGAGCTGGTCCAACTATGTTGCTTGGGGAACTACAGTTTCCAGCATGCCTTCTGCCTTGCCAGGACAGTCTGTTTTGTTTGGTCATAGGTTGAGGAACTACAAGCATCAGCATGGCCACCTGGCTTTATTCCAGCACAGAACGTTCAGTTTGTCTAACTTTTATTGACAGTTTGAGAAACTGCAAGTCTCAGCATGCCCTCTGCTGTCTGACAGAACACTATGGGACTTGGTGCAAGCGTGGTCGAAGTTTGTGGGGACTACAAGTCCCAGGTCCCTCTAGTGTTGAAGGCTGGGTCTTGTTCTTGCTTTGTTACAAGCGTGAGGCACTACAAGTCCCAGCCTGGCAGTGTCTGCTGTTGTGTAGAAACACGGTAGTGGTTGTAAGATCTTTGAGGCACTACAAGTCTCAGCGTGTCCCTGTTTAGTTGGGAAGAGAATGCTGGAAGTTGCTGTTAAAAAGTAGTTGGAAGGACCACAACTCCCAGCATTCCTTCTGTTCTAGAAGTGGAAGAAATAGAAGTGTCCTCATTCTGCAGCTCGACGCAAAGAGATGAGATGTGTTGTAAAGTTTGGTGCATATTTGAGGCACCACAAGTCCCAGCATGGCTTCCGTTGGGCCACTTCAGCGCTTGATTTTTATTGGGCAGGTGAAGAACTTTGAGTCCTTCGAGTTTGGCGATGTTGGTGGTTGTTGTACCTTTTGCAGCGAGTTTGAGGGACCAGAAGTCCCAGAATTTGGATTCCCAACATAATTAGGAGTTTCTTTTGGATCACTAATAGTCCCAGCATGCCTTCTACCCTTGGGGGCCTTGATACAAGCTTCTTGGATCTCTGAAGTCCCAGCATTGCCCATTTATTACCTCGCACAGACATTGTTTTGAGTTGTTGCAGTTTTGTTACTAGTGTGTTGTTAATCCCGAGGAACTACAAATGCCAGCACAGTGAGATAGAATGTAATGGTGAATGCCGAAAACTTCCTGTAACATTGTTGCACATTTGGGACAATTTTGTCTTCTTCAGGCTCTAGTCACACTTGTGCGACTTGTCATGTGACTTTGGAAACATAAAGTCGCATGACAAGTTGCAGCCCATGTATTTCAATGGAAGCCATTCAAATCCATGCGACTTTTTGTTAGTATTATTATTAATATTGTTATTGATGCTATTATTTATTGTAACTATTATCGTTGTTAATTTTTGTTATTATTATTATTATTATTACTACTACTACTACTAATAATAGCAACAATAATAATATTCATAACAATGAGGCTCCAATCACACTTGTGCGACTTGTCATGCGACTTTGGAAACATAAGGTCGCATGACAATTCACAGCCCTTGTATTTCAATGGAAGCCGTTCAAATCTATGCGACTTATTGTTACTATTTATATTGTTTTTGTTGCTATTATTTATTGTAACTATTTTTGTTATTTGTTGTTGTTGTTATTATTATTACTAATAATAATATCAACAATAATAATATTCGTAACAGCAAGGCTCCGTTCTCACTTGTGCGACTTGTCATGCAACTTTGGAAACATAAGGTCGCATGACAAGTTGCAGCCTTGTTGTATTTCAATGGAAGCTGTTCAAATCTATACGACTTATTGTTACTATTATCATTAGTATTGTTATTGTTGCTATTATTTATTGTAACTATTATCTTTCTTATTTGTTGTTATTAGTAGTAATAATAATATTAATAATAATAATAATAGCAACAATAATAAGAACAATAATAATATTCGTAACAATGAGGCTGCAATCTTGTGCGACTTGTCATGCAACTTTGGACACATCGTCTCATGACAAGTCGCAGCTCATGTATTTTGGTGGAAGCCGTTCAAATCTTTGCAACTTATTATAACTATTATTGTTGTTATTTTAAATGATTATTATTATTGCTACTACTACTAATAATAGTAACAATAATAATAATATCTGTAACAATGAGGCTCCATTCACACTTGTGCGACTTGTCATGCAACTTTGGAAACATAAGGCTGCATAACAATTCACAGCCCATGTATTTCAATGGAAGCCGTTCAAATCTATGCAACTTGTTGTTACTATTATTATTAATATTGTTATTTATTGTAACTATTTTGTTATTTGTTATTGTTCTTATTATTTATTACTAATAATAATATCAACAATAATAAGTACAATATTAATATTCGTAACAACGAGGCTACATTCACACTTGTGCGACTTGTCATGCAACTTTGGAAACATAAGGCTGCATGACAGTTCACGGCCCTTGTATTTCAATGAAAGCCGTTCAAATCTATGCGACTTAAACTACTTTGATGCGACTTTCATTTGACTTGAGTGCCATAGACGGCAGTATACTCTCAAAAGTTGCATGAAAGTCACATCTTGGCGTTAATGTTACCAATGCGACACAGTCAAAGCCAAGTCGCAGTGTAAAGTCGCAATGGAAATTGCACGACTTTGGAGTCGCACAAGTGTAAATGGAGCCTGACTAATATCCTTACTATTATTATCGTAGTTGTTATCGTTGTTACTATTATTATTTTAATATAATAGATTGCAATGTAAACTCTCAAAAAATCGCATGAAAGTCACATCTTCAGGTTACCAATGCAACAGTCATAGCCAAAGTCAACGGCCAAAATTCTATAAAAGTCGCAATGGTAATCGCACGACTTTGGAGTCGCACAAGTGTGAATGGAGCTGTAGTGTCGAGTAACTACAAGACTCAGCATGCCCATCCTTCTTGTACCCCCTTGACTCCAGCACCACATCTTCTGGGCGGAGTCGTGGTGAAAGGTTGTGGCCGTGCTGCGACTTGTAGTTCCTCAGCAGCGGCTCGCCCTCCCGCTGACAATCCCGCCTGTTGTTGTTGTTAATTTTCGGCTGTAGCGATTTCTGTGTGAAGAAGTTTTCAGCTTTGCTGGCGGAGAGGAATGTCAGATAAGAGGCGGAGGGTGTCATGGGAAGGCCTGCAGGAGCTGCTCGGCACGGAGGGGACGTTTGTTTACCTTGTGCGCCCGCTGTCATTGTGTCCCCTCCCTCCCCTCCGCCAGCGATCAACTTTTATTGGCTTTTTGTGGTGTTTGGAAAAATGAAGTTAAACTTCCCCAGCGAGGGGAGCTGCGAGCGAAGCGGCGCGAGCGCTATGTGAGCCCGGAGGAGACTCATTTACATTCATTAAACGCGGGCAGGTGAAGATTTCCTCCGCGCTTGCTTCCCAAACTTTCCTCTTCCCGGGAATCTGATGGCCTTCTAAGTATGGAGGTTCTCAGGATAACCTGTCAGAGTATTGGGGGGCCCTCCAACCCAGATGGGCTCCCGAAATACTTTTTTGGGGTTTAGAAATTTTCAAACTGCGTTTGCTAATAAGGAAGCATAATGTCACTTTGAGCAGCAACCTGCCAAGCGTGTGTGTTCTTAAATGGCACCCCCTAAAGTGCCTACAGACTTGAGGGGTACCCATGAAATGAGTGTGATCGGGAGCGCAGCCACGAAAATCTGTATGTTCTTGAATAGCTCCCCTAAAGTGGGTATATTTTTGAGGGGCACCCCTAAAGTGTATGTTTTTGAGTAGCACCCCCCCCTAAAAAGGTGTATGTTCTTCAGTAGCACCCCCTAAAGTGTGACCATTCTTCAGTACAACCCTCTAAATTGTACACGTTATTAACCAGCACCCATTAAAATGTGTATGTTAAAAAATGACACCCGCAAAAAGGGTGTACGTTCTTGAATGGCACCCTTTAAGGTTGTACGTTTTTAGATAACATCCCTTCAAGGGTGTAGGTTCTTGAAGGGCGCCCCTGAAAGGGTGTAGGTCCTTGAAGGGCGCCCCTAAAAGGGTGTAGGTCCTTGAAGAGCGTTCCTAAAGGGTGTTGGTTCTTGAAGGGCCCCTAAAAGGGTGTGGGTTCTTGAAGGGTGAAGTGAAACATATTAAGACAAAGGGCACCCCTAAAGGGTCTAGGTTCTTGAAGGGCGCCCCTAAAGGGGTGGAGGTTTTTGAAGGGCGCCCCTAAAGGGGTGGAGGTTCTTGAAGGGCGCCCCTAAAGGGGTGGAGGTTCTTGAAGGGCGCCCCTAAAGGGGTGGAGGTTCTTGAAGGGCGCCCCTAAAGGGGTGGAGGTTCTTGAAGGGCGCCCCTAAAGGGGTGGAGGTTCTTGAAGGGCGCCCCTAAAGGGGTGGAGGTTCTTGAAGGGCGCCCCTAAAGGGGTGGAGGTTCTTGAAGGGCGCCCCTAAAGGGGTGGAGGTTCTTGAAGGGCGCCCCTAAAGGGGTGGAGGTTCTTGAAGGGCGCCCCTAAAGGGGTGGAGGTTCTTGAAGGGCGCCCCTAAAGGGGTGGAGGTTCTTGAAGGGCGCCCCTAAAGGGGTGGAGGTTCTTGAAGGGCGCCTCTAAAGGGGTGGAGGTTCTTGAAGGGCGCCTCTAAAGGGGTGGAGGTTCTTGAAGGGCGCCCCTAAAGGGGTGGAGGTTCTTGAAGGGCGCCCCTAAAGGGGTGGAGGTTCTTGAAGGGCGCCCCTAAAGGGGTGGAGGTTCTTGAAGGGCGCCCCTAAAGGGGTGGAGGTTCTTGAAGGGCGCCCCTAAAGGGGTGGAGGTTCTTGAAGGGCGCCCCTAAAGGGGTGGAGGTTCTTGAAGGGCGCCCCTAAAGGGGTGGAGGTTCTTGAAGGGCGCCCCTAAAGGGGTGGAGGTTCTTGAAGGGCGCCCCTAAAGGGGTGGAGGTTCTTGAAGGGCACCCCTAAAGGGTGTAGGTTCTTGAAGGGCTCCCCTAAAGGGTGTAGGTTCTTGAAGGGCTCCCCTAAAGGGTGTAGGTTCTTGAAGGGCTCCCCTAAAGGGTTTAGGTTCTTGAAGGGCTCCCCTAAAGGGTTTAGGTTCTTGAAGGGCTCCCCTAAAGGGTTTAGGTTCTTGAAGGGCTCCCCTAAAGGGTTTAGGTTCTTGAAGGGCTCCCCTAAAGGGTTTAGGTTCTTGAAGGGCTCCCCTAAAGGGTTTAGGTTCTTGAAGGGCTCCCCTAAAGGGTTTAGGTTCTTGAAGGGCTCCCTTAAAGGGTGTAGATTCTTGAAGAGCACCCCTAGAGGGTGTTGGTTCTTGAAGGGCGCCCCTAGAGGGTGTTGGTTCTTGAAGGGCGCCCCTAAAGGATGTAGGTTCTTTGAAGGGCGCCCATAAAGGGTGTAGGTTCTTGAAGGGCTCCCCTAAAGGGTGTAGGTTCTTGAAGGGCGCCCCTAAAAGGGTGTAGGTTCTTGAAGGGCGCCCCTAAAAGGGTGTAGGTTCTTGAAGGGCGCCCCTAAAGGGTGTAGGTTCTTGAAGGGCGCCCCTAAAGGGTGTAGGTTCTTGAAGGGCTCCCCCAAAGGGTGGAGGTTCTTGAAGGGCGCCCCAAAAGTGTGTACTTGCCACCCCCAATTGTACGTGTTTACATTCCTAAATAACACCCCTAAAGTTTGTTTTATAAGTAGCACCTCCAAAAATGTTTACATTCCTCTAGCACCATTTAAAATGTGAATTTTTCTTTAGAAGCACCCCCAAAAGTGTGTACATTATTGAGTGGCGCCTCTAAAGCATGTAGGTGGTATGACTGGTATCCCGGGCGTTCTTTTGTTGCTTTGTGTATCACTATACTGGGTATATAGTTCTCTCTCTCTCTCTCGTTGTGACCCCCGGTACTCGGTCCCGCTCTCATTTTACCTGTGCGCATGCTTATACTTTCCTACAATGTGCACAACGCCCAATCACTGGTATCTGAATGATATGTGAATTGATGCACCTCTGTATAAGAAGTCATTCAGATAGAAAGCTCAGCCGGTATACGCAGTATATACACGGAGAACGCACGGTGCAGGCGCTGATGTCACCGTGGGGTTCAGGGGGGCTCCCCAGGAGCAGATCTTTTTTGGCGGATCCCTGTGATTTACTCTGTATGTAGAATCTTCCCCCCAGTACTCTGTTCCTGGCCGTGGTGTCCCGCTGCTCTGTGCGTTTGTTGAAAAAATTGTGCAGCCTTATA
Source organism: Lithobates clamitans (assembly GCA_037952925.1). NCBI lineage: Eukaryota > Metazoa > Chordata > Amphibia > Anura > Ranidae > Lithobates > Lithobates clamitans. The sequence goes on along the minus strand of JBBGZY010002249.1, from coordinate 10,156 downwards.
GCGCTCTTCCATAGGGGCAGGGCCGTCTTTACCGCAGGGCAAAAGGGGCAGCTGCCCCGGGCCCAGTCATTGTTGTGGGGCCCAAAGCAGCTGACCCTTGAGCCCCCACTGCCCGCAAATAGTCAAGTGGATTTGGGAGGACCCAAGAAAATGTTTGCCCCGGGTCCAAGCAATATTAAAGATGGCCCTGCGTAGGGGTAAGTGGCCCCCGTTGAGCACATGGTGGGTTTTGTAATGCGAAGTACACTCTGCTCATAGGAAAGGTGCCCAGAAAATACAAATTATAAACGTGTAGAGAATCGACTCTGGAATGCGACGGAACTCTAGAGAAACGCATAAATTGCGCCAAAACTTATTGACAAGATTTTAATTTGGAAAAAACATTCAATTTTTTTCTGGATGCACAGAAGGATCAGTTACCAGATGTCTCATATTATGTGGTTGGCCCTGTCCTGGGGGGTCGGTGAAGGGCCCCTGCTCCTGTACAGGAAGTGCGTCCCGGGCCGTTCCCCCCCCCCTCCCCCCCCCCCCCCGTGCAGCGCTCGCATTAATCTCTCTCTGCACTTAGCCAAGTCCTCTGTGATTAGCTGCTCGGGGAAAATGGCCACTTAGAGGCAAATCCTCCGATCAATATTTAACCAGCGTGTGCAAAGATAAACAGCGTGCAATATTTATGTTCACACACACGGGGCTGCGAGCGTGCACGGCGCACTTTCCATGTGTCGGAGCCTGCGAGACGCTCGGCCCTCCTCAAATAGTTTCCAGGCCTCGGCGTTTGTTGTGGTTTAATGGATCTTCGGGATTAAACATCTTCCGCACATGCCTCCTGGAGGCCTGAAATATTTATGAGGCCCTTTTGCATACGATGCGGAGGGGCGGGCGTCTGCCATATAGGTCGCACCATCGCCGGAAACTCATAATTATCCCAATATAAAAACCGGAAAAATTTCTCCAGATCGGGCTTGTGCAGTTTTTGAGAACTGTTACATGTAAAAAAATAAATATATATATTAAGACTTTTTTTTTTAGAAAAGTCTAATTAATGAGCAAAAAAATTAATAATAAAAATATTATATTATTATTATTTTTATTATTTATTTATATTTTTGCTCATTTATTAGACTTTTCTAAAAAAAATATGTTGGTGCAAGATAGAAGATAGAGATCCGGACAATTTTGTTTTTTTTTCTTTTTAGAGCTTCGGACAATTGTGCTTATTTATTTATTTATTTATTTATTTTATTTATTTATTTTTAACACAATTGTCCGGATCACTATCTTCCATCTTGGACTAACACATTTTTTTTAGAAAAGTCTAATAAATGAGCAAAAAAAATTTTTTTTTTTTTTTGAATTCAAACATTTTAAACACTTCTTTACACTTGTGTGCTGCCTGTTTTTTTTTGTCATTTGAAAAAAAAAAAAAAAAAAAAAAAAAAAAAAAAAAAATATATATATATATATATATATATATATATATATATATATATATATATATATATATATATATATATATATATAATTTTTTTTTTTTTTTTTAAAAAAATTATATGTATATATACTTGACAAAAAGCTGCTGCAAGTTCACCCCTCATTCGCTTGGTGCGTTAGTAGTTGTCGCTTTGGATAGGCGGTTGGGAAGGGGCAAAAGCACGACCCAACTGCCCGTTTTCAATGCTAGAGTGAACGAAGCCCACTCTATCCAAAAAAAAAAAAAAAAAAGTTTAGCCTTTTAGTTCTACTTTAAAGAGGAACTGCAGTCTGCTCACATAATTTGTAATTAACATTACCATTAATTAATTAACATCTTTGCCATTCTGAAGCTTCCCTCCAACCACTTTGCATATTATTTTATATATACTGCGATTCTGTACTTGCCAAATATGCTGCAGAAATCTCCCTCCACTGAGTCTGGCTGCAGCCATTTTAACTGTGGGCAGCTGAAGCTGCTGCCTGTTCACTTCCTGGATTTACACAGAGGCACACCTCCAGCTCTGCAGCTCTCATTGGCCCTCTTATGACTCACCCCCCCCTCCCTTCCTGGCAAACTCTCATGAGAGAGAGAGAGAGAGAGAGAGAGAGAGAGAGAGAGAGAGAGAGAGAGAGAGTGAGCTGTGCATGATGTCATAAGCCTAGGCTAATGACCAGACAGGAAACAGGAAGTGGGCTGTATGAGGTATTTACTGGCAAAAAAAAAAATGTTTTACTATCCAAAGTTAAAACAACAACAAGGACAGAAAATTTAAAGTGGAGTTCCACCCAGAAATGGAACTTCGGATCAGATTCCTCCCCTCCGGTGGCACATTTGGCACCTTTCAAGGGGGAGCGGGTACCTGTCAAACCCAGGTATCTGCTCCCAATTCCGTGGGAAAGATTGCCGCAATCTGTGGGGAAAAAGACGCAACGTGCCCCCCCCCCCCCACCAAGGCTTTACTTCCTGTTTCCCTTAGTAAGGATGTCGGCACCTGCACCCCGGAGCCGAGGGACGGGTCAGCTTCGGGGTGCCGCCATGGCGGGGCTACCTGGACAGGTGAGTGTCCTTATATTAAAAGTCATCAGCTACAGGATTTGTACCTTCTGGCTTTTATTTTTAATTTTTCCAGGCGGAACTCCGCTTTAATAGACGGAAAGTTGAAAAAAAATGACTGAAGGTCCGCTTTAAGAAGTTACATAGTAGCCGGGTGTTACTAAATGTATTAAAAAGTCTAAAAAGTAACTTTTCTGTTTCTATGGTAACTGTTGTGTTTCTCTTTATTCTGTGCAGCGCTGAGCAAACTGTTGGTGCTCCATAAATCCTGTAGAATAAGAGGATGAGGATGAGGATGATGTTGAGGAGGAGGATGAGGTTGATAATTCTGACATTCCATTTATTAGGGAGCAATGGAGAGTTCATAATAAATGTTGAAGCTGTGCCATCACAAACTCTCCCGAGTTCCCGGTGCCAAGCTGCGGAGAGGGGCTGCAGTTTTTTTTTTTGGTTAAACACTAATCCCGGGCAAGAGTCAGACCGTTAGCTGATGCCAGGGCGGAATTTGTTGGCGGAATCTTTTTTTTTTTTTTTTTTTTTTTACATTTTTTTTTCTTCAAATGATCCATTTGGAACAGATTCCAAATCTGAGGGAGAACTTGGCCAGCTTCGTGTTCCGATGTCGGGGGCCCCGGGTGAGAATGGAGGGGGCCCTCTTCCCTTACATCACCTGTTTGGTAGCGGGTCAGAAGGTCGCGGCGTGCCACTGGCGGGTTAATGTTCTGTTTCAGAGGCAGCTGTGACGCAAGCTGGCACTCCATATGTCTGGGATGTGTTAGTGACCTCTCCCCTTTAACCTGCGCAGTGCCGGAGGGCTGCAGGGCGGATGTGCTGGCAGGAGGCGGGGGAACTCTCTGCCGCAGTCCCTCCATACAGAATTATTATTTGTTATTGTTACTTTTTATTGTAACTATTATTAATATTATTTGTTATGGTTACTATTAATATTGTTTGTTTCATTGTAACTATTATTTGTTGTTACAATAAATAATAAGTAAAAATAGTAACTATTATTGTTGTTATTATTTGTTGTTACTATAAGTAGTAGTAATAAAAACAACAACAATAATAATGCTAAAAATAATAACAATATTAGTTACAATAAATAATAAACAATGTTAATAATAATATTAGTAACAACGAGGCTCCAGTCACACTTGTGTGTTCACAGTCTATGTATTTTTTTTTAAATAATCTTTATTCATATCTGCATAAAATACATCACAATACCAAATGTATAAATATCAAAAAAAGGGAGCATCATAAAACATTTCAAGATGTGTGTATATATATATATACCCCGCAAGGATTTCACTTCTAGTTTTCTCCCATTTTTACCCTCCCTCTTTACCCCAATACATATACCTAGAACCAACCCCCCACTTTATCATATTAATTGCACACACACCTTCAGTCTATGTATTTCAATTGAAATATTATTGATATTTATTGTAACTATTATTAATATTTGTTATGGTTACTACTTTTATTATTATTATTTTTTTTTAACAAGAAAAGATACTTTTATTATTATTATTTGTTTTATTGTAACTATTATTTGTTGTTACTAATTTTATTAATATTTATTTTAACTATTATTGTTATTATTATTATGTGTTGTTAGTAGTAGTAATAATAAATAGTAACAACAAATAATAACAATAATAGTTACAATAAATAATAAATATTAATAATACAAATGGTAACCATAACAAATAATAACAATAATAGTTATTATTATTAATATTGTTTATTTTAACTATTATTATTTGTTATGGTTACCATTTTTATTATTAATATTTATTGTAACTATTATTGTTATTATTTGTTGTTACTATGTATTGTTGTTATTATTACTACTACTAACAACAAATAATAATAATAATAACAATAATAGTTACAATAAATATTAATAATAAAAATAGTAACAACAACAAATCATAGTTACAATAAAACAAACAATAATAATATTATTAACCACAAGGCCCCATTCACACTTGTGCAACTTGTCATGCGACTTTGTGTGTCCACACAGTCACAGTCCATGTATTTCAATTGAAGCCGTTCAAAACTGTGCAACTGTAGGCCCGATTCACACTGGTGCCGGAACCACATGCGATTTGAACAGGAATCTCACCACATTCCTGTTCAAATCACATGCGATTCTGCAGCAGTGCAATTTTGAGCCATTCATTCTGTATGTCTCAAATCACACCACATCAAAAAACGTGCAAGACCCTCTTTTTTTTTTTTTTTAATCGCATCGCACACCCATGCGATCCGATTCTGCAAATCGCACTGCGTTTTGTGAACGGATTTCGGGGATGTCGTTAACTTACACACCCGCAGCGGTTTGCATGAACGAGGCGCGGTTTGGATGCGGAGCAGAATTCGCACCGCACCAGTCTGAACCGGGCCTGAAAAAAGGCTCCTGCACTACCTGGATGCAACTTGAGTGCCATAGACTGCAGTGTAATCCAGGGTGGATATAAATCAATTATTTAGAGAAAAAAAATCATTTTATTATTATTTTTTTAAAATTTAAATCAGATTTTTTTTTTACATTTAAATCTGATTTTTTTTTTTTTTTTTTTAAATCGATTTTATTTTTTATTTTTATCAAATTTATTTTAATAAAATGCTTTTGGAGTAAAGATCTATTTGAGATACAACAATAATTTAATTTATTCAGCATGAAATGGGGCTTAGTTACGTAGCATGAGGCTGTATATTCTGCAATTTTTACATTTTTGGTAAACTCATTCGATGAATCCAAGCTCTGCAAGCTTAGATAACATGCACTGCACTGATACATTCGCACAATTTCACAGTAACCATGAGATGAAACAAAGTTCAGGAATATTCCCGGAATCCTATTGTTTTACAAATCTATGTACACTACAAACTGTATGAATTGGTTCTGATATCGCTGTTTTACTAACCTGACAGTTTATCGTTCTAAATAGGAAACCTTCATTTTGTTCGCAAGTATTAAATATTCTAACTAGCAGCAAGAATAAGTCCTTACATCTAAAGAGCACCTGTCATTTCAGATCCATCATGGCAGCGCCTGTTAGCGGGCGTCCAATCACCTGCTGCCGCCACGTCCCTCCCCTTGTTGTGTCATTAAAGTGAATGGGACTGTCGGTGAGTAGACAGCGGGTCAGAGGAGGAGCCGCTGCGGGACAGAGATGACAGTTGCTCTTTAAAACCCCTTCCCACCGAGCGTAGGCAGATGTGCGGCCTCGGTTTTTGGGGGTTATACTGGGATGATGTCCGCAGCTGCAGGCATCATCCCGGTACTGTTTTTTTTAGAGCCGGCGATCGGCTATCCAGAGATAACAACCGATGCGGCTAAAAGCCACTCGGCTGTTATACCGGGAGGAGCAGGACGGGACATACCCCTCTCCCGCCATTCCTCCCGGTGGAACGGCCCGATCAACAATCCGCCGCCTCCGGCGGCTATAGAAAGACTGGAACGAATCCGCTTACGCAGACTCCTAATTGTAAACACGGAAGCGAGGTCATGACGTCACTTCCCGAAAACGGCGCTCTGAATACTGTGAAGTGCAAAGGAGGGATCGGGGGTCTTTTAGACCCCCCGATCCCTCCATAAAGAGGACCTGTCACCACCTATTACTGTCACAAGGGATGTTTACATTCATTATAGACCCCAGATCTCTCCATAAAGAGGACCTGTCACCACCTATTACTGTCACATGGGATGTTTACATTCATTATAGACCCCAGATCTCTCCATAAAGAGGACCTGTCACCACCTATTACTGTCACATGGGATGTTTACATTCATTATAGACCCCAGATCTCTCCATAAAGAGGACCTGTCACCTCCTATTACTGTCACATGGGATGTTTACATTCATTATAGACCCCAGATCTCTCCATAAAGAGGACCTGTCACCACCTATTACTGTCACATGGGATGTTTACATTCATTATAGACCCCAGATCTCTCCATAAAGAGGACCTGTCACCTCCTATTACTGTCACATGGGATGTTTACATTCATTATAGACCCCAGATCTCTCCATAAAGAGGACCTGTCACCTCCCTATTACTGTCACATGGGATGTTTACATTCATTATAGACCCCAGATCTCTCCATAAAGAGGACCTGTCACCTCCTATTACTGTCACATGGGATGTTTACATTCATTATAGACCCCAGATCTCTCCATAAAGAGGACCTGTCACCTCCTATTACTGTCACATGGGATGTTTACATTCATTATAGACCCCAGATCTCTCCATAAAGAGGACCTGTCACCTCCTATTACTGTCACATGGGATGTTTACATTCCTTGTGACAGCAATAAAAGTGATCAATTTTTTTTTTTTTTTTAAACACAATTTCTTAATATAAAAATAAAATAAATAAGGAAAAAAAAATTTTAAAGCGCCCCCTTCCCCGCGAGCTCGCGCAGCAAAGAAAACGCATACGGAAGTCGCGCCCGCATATGTAAATGGTGTTCAAATTACATTTGTGAGGTATCGCCGCAATGGTCAGAGCAAGAGCAATAATTCTAGCACTAGACCTCCTCTGTAACTCTAACCCGGTAACCCGTAAAAAAAAAATTTAAAGCGTCGCCTATGGAGATTTTTTGGTACCGTAGTTTGTCGCCATTCCACGAGTGCATGCAATTATAAAGCGTGACATGTTTGGTGTCTATTTACTCGGCGGAACATCATCTTTCACATTTTACAAAAAAATTGGGCTAACTTTACTGTTTTTTTTTTTTTTTTTTAATTCATGAAAGTGTCCCTTTTCCCAAAAAGTTTTGTTTAAAACACCGCTACACAAATACCGTGTGACATAAAATATTGCAACAATTGCCATTTTATTCTCTAGATTCTCTGCTAAAAAAATATATATATATATATATATATATATATATATATATATATATATATATATATATATATATATATATATATATATATATATATATAATGTTTGTACTGACACATAATCGCACATAGGTTGGACTTGTGTCTTTTTTCAACCTCACCTACTATGTAACTATGTTTGGGGGCTCTAATTTTCTAGCATATAATACAGATTTTACTTGTAAACACCAAATGTCAAAAATAGGCTTAGTCATGAAAGGGTTAAAAATTATGATTTTAAATTGTAGTATTATGGTTATTATTATTTTTATTATTATTGTTGTTACTAGTAGTAGTATTATTAACAGTAATAATAGTAACAACAACAAATAATAATAGTTACAATAAATATTAATAGTAATAATAGTAACAACAAATAATAATAGTTACAATAAATATTAATATTAAAAATAGTAACAACAACAAATAATAGTTACAATAAAACAAACAATATTAATAGTAGTGATAACCATAACAAATATTATAATAGTTACAATAAATATCAATAATATTTCAATTGAAATACATAGACTGTTGATTTAATTCATGTCTTTTTAGTGATTTAAATCAAGTCCACCCCGATGTAAACTCTCAAAAGTTGCATAAAAGTCACATCTTCATGTTATCATATTATGTGACAGTTGTGCAGCAGTCAAAGCCAAGGTTGTATCCAAGTCGCACCCATTAAAAAGTTGCATGAAAATTGCATCAAAGTTGCAATGGGTCCTATATATCCCATCTTGTCGGTTTATGCTCGAGTCCTGCACCATTTACGTTACTCTGTTTTACTTTATTTTATTTTGTTCAAATTTGTATTTTTTTTAATCAGGGCAGTTGCTCCTGGGTGAGCTAATTGTGTCTGCTACAGTTTTGTTGTTATGCAAATTTAAGAAAAGCGATTAAAAAAAAAAAAAAAAAGTTGCAATGGAAATTGCACAAATTTGGAGTTGCACAAGTGTAAATGGAGCCTGAATAATATTATTATCACTATTATTATTATTTTTATTACTAATATTATTATTTGTATTATCCTCCTTTTCTTTGTGCGCCCGGCAGCTCTCCATGTTTTTGATTCGCACTCTGTAAAATATTTTTGTTACTTTTATACCAAAAATATATATATTTTTTTTCTCACTTGCAAGCAGCCCTGAGCCGGTAGTGAATCGCTCCGATGTTTTCTCTCCGTGGCTTCATACATACCTTTTTGGGTTTGTCCAGATTTTCTCTGGGTTTCAGTTTGTGTTTCCTGAGCGCCCAAACGGCGTTGTTGAATTTTTATATATTTTTTTTAAACTTTATTTAAATCTTATCTAAACCCAGAAACAAAGAATTAAAGTACTACCAAAGGCAAAACTTTTTTTTTTCTTTTTTTTTTTTTTTAGTTTTGGATGGAGTGGAGAGGAATGAGACCCCCTGTCAGGTTTTTACCCCTCGTTAGGGAGATCCCCCCCTCTCTATTTGTCCTGTTTACCATTATCATTGAAAGTGAAAGTAAAAGAAAATCCAATTTTTGGGATGTCCCCAGAATAGAATAATAAAAATTAGAATAGAATAATAGAAGAATAATAATAATTAAAAGTAATAGAGAAGAAATCTTCCAATGGGGACACTAGTTCTGGTGACCTGGGCGGGTTTCCTCTCACTTCCTGTTTTGGTTATTGGACATGGTACCTGTTTAGCCCCTCCCACATGGGCCGGATCCGGTTTTCTCAGCAGGGGTTCTGTCCTGTTACGCCCTCCGATCAGACGGAGAGGAAGGGAATCCCCCTCCCGTTTGTGTTTTGCCGGATCAGGGGTAGGTGTGAGGACTTGTGCCTGTTTTACATCTTCCACTTCATAGAGGAGAATGGAGGGTCCGATCAGACAGGCGTACCCAATCGGGAACGCTCATGTGAAAGGGGCCCTTGTCTGCAGCCCTCTATCCATTCAAAGTGCAGAATTTATACAGAATTTCTCAGCTCTAGATAGAAGGGGTGGGTGGTGATCTGATGTCACACACTGTGCAGCATAGAGCAGGGAGCTGAGTGTAATCTGAGACCTGAGTGGAGGGAATGGACACACCCTCCACACACACACAGCTGAGGCTATCAATCACAGGCTGCATGTGGGGCCCCTCCCTCCCCCATCTCCCTTTGACCTCCACAGATATACTACAGGGAGTGAGCATTGTAATTTTTTTCTGTCTCTTTGATTCCTCTGAGTAGCCTTCTCTTTGATGCAATGTATGTAAATGCAGATTTTACTCTCTTGTGTTTATTGCTAAATAAAGAATTAAAAAAAATATAAGAAAACTAATGCAGCCTCCACATCTCATGCCTGGGAAGCTGCAATGTATTTATACAAAGTATATTATATGTTACATTTTTGTTCTTGGGCTTAGATACACATTTCGGTCTGTATTTACTGACGGCTTTCATTGGTTTAGTTTTGGATGGATTGATGAGGTTCCGGAAACCCCTGCAGGGTTTTTATTTCTGTCTGGACCCCCCCCCCCCCTCACCGGGGAGGCTCACCCTCTACTCACAAAACTGCTATTTCAGGGCAGTTGGGAGTCACCCCCCCCTCCTCCATGCCCTTGGTTTGGGGTTGGAAGTGGCATTGTACCGTTCACCCACAAAACGGGGAACTCCTGGCGCTGGACGGCGTATTTCACCCGGGAAGTCCCAGATCGGCTTATTGTCGTCCCGGGGATTGTCAGATATAAATTTTGAGGAGTGTGTA
>JBBGZY010002248.1:1755000-1841022 GCA_037952925.1 Lithobates clamitans | reverse complement strand
CCCAGGTAAGGAGCACAGTCCTTTACTCTTGATTACATTTACAATAAACATATGATGATCCCCCTGCAAGGAATTGCCATGTCTTCTAACCACTTGCCACCCATAGGACATCAGAAGACATCCTAGAGTTTCCGTGGTTATACTGGGATAAATGTCTGCAGCTACATTCGTCATCCCAGTATTAATAATTTTTACTCCATGATTCTCTAATGTAGAAGCGATTAGAGTGGCTATAAAGCCAAACTACTTCTACAGGCAGAAGGAAGTACCCCATTCCCCTCCGACCACCACCCTTACAGGAATCCCCCATCCCATCAGAGTCCAGTAACTACGCAACTAGGGTTGCACTGATACCACTTTAAGACCGAGTACAAGTACTGATACTTTCTCTCTTCTCCCCCATAAACAACACACACACACACACACACACACACACACACACAGTACTCGCCGATAGATACATGACATAAAAAAAATAAGAAGTACCAGTGGCACTAGTGAGGTGTGGACTGTGTCAGTGGTTTATTTTCATTTTCTTTTACAATTTTCTTTTTTACAATGCGGTCTTATTTGATGCCAATAAGTCCGCCCGTGTGTACACGGCATTACAGTTTGTTCTTTAGAACCAGCCACGGCCAAAGTAGAAAAGCCTGTAAGCTGTCAGCAAGCTTCTGAGATATATCCTTGCCTCATGGGAAGTGGTCTCTCTGCAGCTTGTGCTACCTGCTGAATGGAGAGCTCTGGCACCGACTCAGCTGGGGGGGGGGGGCACTTTTGTACCACTGAACAGATACCACCCCCATAACTTTTGCAAGTAGGGGAGCACAAAACACTCCCCACAGCCTGAAGTATTCACTGGGACAATGCTGCCCTCATGTCATCCCCTCTCAGCAATCAGAGCCCAGAATAGAACGGCACCGGGAGCGTGGATGTCCATGCTTTTAAAGCGGGGTTCCACCCAAATTTTGATTATCTCTATGCATTCTCTTCCTTGCCTAGATGCTGACATGCTGTGTAAAAAAATTTAAATCGCCGTAATTGCCTTTTTTTTCTAATCATCTTAGCACTTCCTGGTTTTCCTCCCATGGGAGTAGGCGTGTTTCTAGCCTCTCCCAGACCTCCCACAGTCCCCTGGGAGCTAGTCTCAGGCTTCCCAGCATGCATTGTGCAACAGCGTCATCACACCATCTCTGCTCCCAGCATTCACCGCATCCAGGAAATACATGCTTGTGGGCTTTAAATGCCCACAATGAAGATGGAAACCGCCTTCAGTGAATTTTATAAGTTATTCTTTACAACGAAATCGGACACAGGCGGACTTATTACACAGAACATGTGAGTAGATAATCATGAGAAGAAAAGTTTGTGAATGAACTCCAAAAAAAAAAAAAAAAAAAAAAAAAAAAAAAACAAGAGATAGGTGGACCCCCGCTTAAGTGGCTGGGAAGAAGTGCAGAACCTGTCCACTGGAAAGCGTGTCATCGGGTGCCGGAATGGAGCCAACTTGGTCCTGCCCAAGGAGGAGTTATGCTGCTGGAAAGATACAGGAAGAACCCATTCAGGAGGACGACCCATGACCACCAGCGCCACAACCGCATCCAAAGTAACAGGCCAAAAAAAAAAAAAAACGCAACAAGCTGCTGGAGTTGACTGCATGAGTCAAGCTGCAAGATACAGCACATGAGTTGAATATCATTGTAAATGAGGGGGAAAAAAAAAAAAAAATTTTATAACTCACCTTAAAAGCAGCCCTCCTACCCAAAACGCAGCGTGGGTCATGAACTGCCAACAGGATATCAATGAAGGGAAAAAAAGTGGTCGTAAACCTCAGGCATGAAATATGAACAAAGCGTATCCCTCTATAGGGTGTACTTGTCTCAGTCCAGAGCACTGAGTGTCATTTCTGTCTGCTGCCTCTTTTCTCTGTTAGCATGAGTCACCACTGACAAGTTTTCCTGACTGACTTCAAGGGAAAAAAAAAAAAAAAAAAAAACAAACAAACACACAGGAAAAAAAAAAAGGTGACGGGGAGGGAGCTCCAGCTGATTGACAGCCTCAGGGTGTCCCCTCCCACCAATCAGCTGTCCTCACCGATACAACTTCAGCTCCCCATCCCCTTCTCAGAGCTGAGAGATCCTGTGTAAATTTTGCACTTTGAATGGATGTAGGAGAAGGGAAGGGAAAGGAAAGACGGCTGTTGATAAACAGGTACAACTTATGTTATGTAGGATGATTGGTTTCATTTCTGTATCACCTGAGGCCAGTCACTGCACTGGGTATATGTAAAGGGTTTAAAACCACTTTAACTAAAAATTTGATAAAACAGGATACTGCGGTAGCCGAACAGCTTGAGGATATGCACATTGACCCCACTACAAAGGATTAGCCATCTGCAGCAATTTTGCAGCTCAAAACATGAACATCAGTTCTGCTTTTTTTTTATACACTTGGTACAATTTACCTCTATTATTATAACTGCCTTGCAGAGTTTTACGCAGCTCTTAACTGAAAATAAAAATTGTGCTTCCCCCCCCTCCCCTACAAAAGCATGTAAAGCCATGCGGTAGTCGCATCACCGGCTGTCTAGGATAGAGCCATTACTATCCAGCCTTCAATGAGAAGTAGTACTTGCTTACAAGCACAGACTACCTTTATGGAAATGACTTCTCACAGTGACTGGATGACACAGCAAGCATCTGTAGTCTGCAGAGCAGTATAAACAGGCCTACAGCTGACAAACCAATGTGTCTGCCAGGACTGGGGAGAGGAATGCTGGGTGCAATCTAAGACAAATAAAACAGGGGGGCTTGTTTATTATAATAATATAAAATGATGAAGTACATAAAAAGGTTACAAGAGTGCTCCACAAAGCCCCATACTGACTATTCAGAGAGCAACAATGTTTACTTAAAAATAAGCTCCAGAAAATTTGAGAGAGACAGAGAGAGAGACAGAGAGAGAGACAGAGAGAGAGACAGAGAGAGAGACAGAGAGAGAGACAGAGAGAGAGACAGAGAGAGAGACAGAGAGAGAGACAGAGAGAGAGACAGAGAGAGAGACAGAGAGAGAGAGAGAGAGAGAGAGAGAGAGAGAGAGAGAGAGAGAGAGAGAGAGAGAGAGAGAGAGAGACAGAGAGAGAGACAGAGAGAGAGACAGAGAGAGAGACAGAGAGAGAGACCTCATCCAGGTGGTTAAAAATTAAACTTAGCCACTACAAATGCTGTAGATTTCAAAAAGCCTTCTGTGTGTAGCAGCCCCCCCCCCCCCCAATACTTACCTGAGCCCCATCTCTGTCCACAAGTGTCTCAGCTGTCCAAGACTGCGATTGGCGAAGACAGCAGCGGCGCCATTGGATCCAACTGCTGTCAAAGTCGGCTAGCCAATTAGTAGCGAGAGGGGACGGGGCCAGGCCACCGCGTCTGAATGTACACAGGGAACTGTGACTCGGCTCAGGTACCCCCATAGCAAGCTGCCTGCTGTGGGGGCACTCAACAGGAGGGAGGGGCCAGGAGCACAGAGCAGGCAAGTATAACAACATGTTTGTTATTTTTAAAATTGTGAAAAAAAGAAAAAAAAAAAAAAAAGACTTTACAATCAATCACGTTAACTATTTCCAGCCCAAGGACGTCATCGTGTTTGACTTTCAGTAGCGATATCTGCATGATGGGTGCAGCAGCTGCAGGCATCATTCAGATATCTTCTTACAGCCGGTGATTCTGTGCACCGTAAGATTGATCATATATCGGCAGTCCAGACGTTTGATCGATCTTACAGGCAGCGGGAGAGTACATATCCCCCCCCTCTCATTCTCCGGGCTCTCCCGTACAATCGGGGACCCGGAGAAAGAATCCGCCGCCGGATGAAGAGCAGAATTTATTTATATATATATATATATATATATATATATATATATATATATATATATATATATATATATATATATATATATATATATATATATATATATATATATATATATATATATATATATATATATATCCCACAGAAGCGAATGCACACATAAGTCGTGCCCGCATATGTAAAACGCCGTTCAGACCACACACGTGAGTTATCGTCGCGTGCGTTAGAGTGAGAGCAATAATTCTAGCCCATAACCTCCTCCGTAACTCTAAACTGTTAGCCTGTAAAAATAAAATTAAAGCGTCGCCTATGGAGATTTTTTTTTTTTTTTACCAAAGTTTGTGCACAATTTTAAAGCGTGACATGTTGGGTATCCATTTACTCGGCGTAACATCTTTCACATTATATAAAGAAAAAAAAAATTGGGCTAACTTTACTGTTTTGTTATTTTTTTAATTCAGGAAACTTTTTTCCCCCCCAAAAGGAAACCGTTTGAGAAATTTTTGCGCAAATACCATGCAACATAAAAAGTGGCAATGACCGCCATTTTATTCCCTAGGGCATCTGCTAAAAAAACGTATATAAATGTTTGGGGGTTCTGAGTAATTTTCTAGCAGAATAAAAAAAAAAATATATATATGATTTTTACATGTAGGACAGTGCCAGAATAGGCCCGGTATGGAAGTGGTTAAAAACAGGTACTATGAAGTCCAGCGCTTTCCTGCCCAGAGCAAATTTGTTAGCAGGCTTGAGATAGTCAGCGCCACCATCTTGGACCTTGGAGCAGGCTGCGACTTTCCACTCCACACGTACAACACTGCGAGGATATGTCCTAAGAGGCTGGGGGAAATGGGGGAAAGAGAGAGAGAGAAATGGACTCACTCAGGCGAGATCTGAGAAAGCGGGAGGGGGTACCTGTCAAAAAAAAAAAAAAAAAAAAAAAGGGTACCCGCTCTACCTGGAGGGCGGTGGAGAAGCGTCAATTCATCTTGATCACCACTTGATGATCAACGGCATACTGGTACATTGCGTGACTTCAAGTGGTTATACTGGGCCGACACTTGAAGCTGCAGGCATCATCCTAGTATTTTTTTTTTTTTTTTTTTTTTTTTTTTTTAGAGCTGATGGTCAGTGCTCTTGTAAAAGCAATCCTAGTAGACAACTAGCCACCGGACTGCTTTTACAAGCAGTGGGAAGCAGTGGCTTCATTGGGCTGTCCTTTCCCAACAGGACATACAATCCATAGTGATTGAACCCGCCAGTAAGCCAGTACTGCACACCGCCAATCATAGGCGGCGTGTGTATGTGCAGCTTGGGAAATGCCTCAATGACTAGGATTGGCGGTGTGCAGCGACAGCTTCCTGGCGAGTTCGATCCGAACACACCTGAGCCCATCACCAACGATTGAACCAGCTGATCATAGAGACAAACAAACAAAGAGCAGAACCACTTTGTTAGTCTCCAAAATAGGGAGCTGGAAGCGATGGCCTTACATTACTTCTGGTTTACCCGGATGTAAAATGGGGCCATTATTAAAAATGAAAAGCATTCGATCACACACCGATCTTGATGTGATCAAATTCTTTTAAAGGGGCGGAGGAGGGATTCCCACATCTCTCCATAAAAGGAGTACATGGCATGTTTAAATTTCTTGTGACAGCAATAAAAAGGGACACCAAAAAAAAAATAAAAAAAAAAAAAAAATGTAAAAATAAATAAAAATTATTTGTCTGCCCCTCCGTGCTCGCCACAAAAGGTGAGCACACGAGCAGAAACAGCGCTCATCCCACAGGTGAGGCATCACTGTGAACCTCCTCTGTAAACCTAAAGTGAGAAACTACAAGTCCCATCATGCCTCTGCCTGTGGGAGCCATGCTTGTAAACTGTCAGCTTTGCAATGCCTCATGGGACTTGTAGTTTTGCAACAGCTGGAGGGCCGCCAGTTTGAGACCCACGTTATAAAAAGGCTTTTAAAGCATCGCCTATGGATAGTAAAATTTACATAATTTGACGCTGTTACACTGGGCATGTGCAATTTTAGAAATGTGACATGTTTGATATTTACATGGTGTAAAATGTTTTATGTAGTAAAATATTGGATTACGTATTTTTATACATTAAAATTTTTTTTTTAAAAAGTGTTTCTCTCTCTCCCCCCCCCCCCAAAAAAAAAAAATTGCTTTTGAAAAACCGGAGAGCAAATACTGCGCGACATAAAAAAAAAAAAAAAAAAAAATTCCACAACCCACCAATTTATTCTCTAGGACCTCGGCTTTAAAAAAAATAAATAAAAAAAAATTGTGTGTATATGTATATCTATCTATCTATATATCTCTTAGGGGTTTTCTAAGTGCTTTGCCTTCAAAAACCAGTCAGCAATGGCGACTTGTATAATCCTGAATGGGAGGGTGGAGAGCGTCAGACATAAACCTACACACAAAAATTATCCAGGTTCAAGACCCCCTGGCCACCCCTGTACATGATCTCATGCGGCAGGCTAAAAGCCTTTGATATCTTTTATAAATTTGCTCCAGTACACTACACACCCATGAATTCCTGGAAGAAAAAAAAAGAAAAAAAAAGAAAAAAAAAGAAAAAAAAAAAAAAAAGGCCTCGGATTCAAATTACAAAAAGGCGAAACATGACAGAGGATGAACCACTGACTGCACAGAATACAGCAGAGTCCCTGCAATTCACACAAACAGGTTTGCTTGTCACATCTGAAAGGTTCTCTTGTTCTTTGTAGAGAATACTCTCCTCCCTCTACATACCGAGAAATTAATACCAAAAGAAAAGCCTTAAGAAGTATAACTAAAAGCAAAAAAAAAAAAAAAAAAAAAAACCTTCATTTTGGATAGAGTGGGGAGGGATTAGAACCCACGTCAGGTTTTTATTGCCTGTTAGAGAGATTCCCTCTCTATTTGTCCTGTTTACCGTTATCATTGAAAGTAACCACTTCAGCTCTGTAATATTTTCCCTCCTTCATGACCCAGGCTGTTTTTTGCTATATGGCCTACGCTACATTAACTTGCAATTGCGCAGTCATGCGACCCTGTACCCAAATTAAAGTTTTTGTTTTTTTTTTACACACAAAGAGCTCTCTTTTGGTGGTATTTAACTACCACAGAGTTTATTTGCTGTGATATATTAAAGTGGTGTTCCACCCTAAAAAAAAATAAAAACATTTGGAATTTTTTTTTTTTTTACTTCGCTCTAAATGACTGTTGCTAGGGGGTCCCTCATAATCTGCCTCTTTCAGTGCCTGGACTGATGACATCACTTCCCCTCGGCACAGGAAGGGCTCAGCTTTGCTCCCTCCCTCAACTGTGGGCGCCACAGCCCGGCGCCCACAGTTGCAATAACGGCACCGCCGAACGGAGGGGGAGACGAGCGGGGCTTCGATCCCCCGCATCGCTGGACCCTAGGACATTTTTTAAATGGGAACTCCTCTTTAAACAAAAAAAAAAAAAAAAGGGAAGAAGGAAGACCAAAAATGTAGAATTTTTTTTTGGATGTTTTATAGTAATAAAATAAATAAGTAAATTATGTGATATACACACACATACTCTTCATAAAATTTTAGCCAAAATGTACTCGTCTTTTTTTTTTTTTGGTAAAAAAAAAAAAAAAAAAGACATCACAATATATATATATATATATATATATATATATATATATATATATATATATATATATATATATATATATATATATATATATATATATATATATATATATATATATATATATATATATATATATATATATATATATATATCAAATTCAGGGTTGTCCCCAGAAAAGTATTAGAGGGGGAATCCGATGGGGACACTCGTTCTGGTGGCCTGGGAGCCTCAAAGGATTCCCCTAATTTGCAGGGGTTTCCTCTCTCAGGACAGGAAATGAAGGTAAATCTCTCCAACGTGACACAGGTGGTAAAAAAGAATAAAAAAAGGGCAACAGGGGTTCCAACCTCCCCTTAGATGTATAAAAAAAGTTCTTTCATTTTGGATAGAGTAACGGAAGGTTGGAACTTATGTAAATATTTAAAGAGATTAGGGGGTTCCTGAAGTCATACAAAGCCCTGGTGCCCAACTTGTGGCCCCTTAGACCTCATTGATTGGGGCTAACAGCACTAATCTCTACTGGCCTCTCCTGATTTCACTATGATCTTCGGCAGCATGTCTCCAGGCAGTCTCTGACCATTTCCCCTATTAGGTCTGCAGTCTGACTGTCCACTCAAGCATTACATATACTGAACACTATATACTATATACACACACTGGGGATGTCAGGGGCTGCCGTTGACACCCTCTTTAGCACACAAGTTGACAACCACTGATGAAAAGGCTGTCGGGTGTTTAGGAGGCAATCCTGACAATTCCTGAATGCCCAACGGTGGTTTAGAGATGCGGTTATTGCACTGGAAACTAAGCATTTGGCACACAGTTACGGAGCGATGCCACCTGTCAACTCCGGGCATGTTGCAATAAATGTGCTGTGTATGCGAAGCAAGCCCATCGCAGCAGAATCAGGTAAACTGCCTCTTCCTGCTGTATTTTACACTTTAGGTGGGCAGCCAGAGGGGAGTGGGGGGGCCATAAAACCATTGCTCAACCACCTGTTTTTACCCCCTCCTGGCCGCCGTGTGAAAGAGGCTCAAGTCTTTTTGATGCTTATATTCAGCCACTGATGGGTGCCGACTCTCTCAAGGTAGTTTTGTCATTCTTCAATAGAGACAGGTGCACTTTAATACAGTTATAAGGCAGTGGGTGAGGCTTTAGATATTTGAGAATTGGATACATTTGTATACAATATGTAACTGGGAGGGGGTTACACTTACCTGCTCTGTGTAATAGTTTTGCACAGAGCAGCCCAGATCCTCCTCTTCTTGAGTCCCTCTTCGGTGCTCCTGGTCCCTCCCTCTTGTTTCGTGCCCCCACAGCAAGCAGCCTGCTATGGGGGCACCCAAGCCGAGCTACAGTTCAGTGTGTCCATTCAGACACTGCCCCGCCCTCTCTCCTGATTGGCTGACTGTCAGCAGCAGCAGCCAATAGCACCACCACTGCTGTATCTCAGCCAATCAGAAAGCAGAGTCCCGGACGGCTGAGACACTCGTGGACATCGCTGGACAGAGATGGGGCTCAGGTTTGGGGGGGGGAGCTGCTGCACACAGAAGGTTTATCATCTTCATGCATAGAATGTCAGTTTTCCCATTTTGGGATAAAAGGTTTTGCGTGAATAAAAGCTTATACTTTTAAATCACCTCTGCCAACGTTAAATGGTTTGTCTCATCTGTGTAAATGGATACATTGAGCTGGAAAGCTTGGAGCTTGTGAAACACAACAGACTTCCTTTCTGGATCACTAGAGGAAAACAGAAGCAAGCATAAAAAAAAAAAAAACTACTAACAACTAATGCAGCCATCACATCCACGAATTGGTAAGCTGCAATATAATAAATGTTTGCTTTTGGGTTTAATACCTCTTTAACCCCCCCCCGGAGAAGTTTGTATCTCTGAAATCACACATAATCTCTGTTATGGTGCCAGTAGTGTTGCACCAATATCAGTGATGATGCTAAGCATCTGCATGAGTACTTGTACTCGCGCAAATGTTCTAATACCTAAAATCTAGAGCTGCACAAAAAAAAAAAAAAAAAAAAAAATAGAAAAAAAGAGGAGGGCCTCCAGGCACATTTCTCAGCGATGAGATAACTATAAACAATGTATAATTTTGTTCTTTTAGCTCAAAAAGGGATGAACTTCAGTCTGCAAATGAGGTCAGTTTAACCACTTAAAGACCAGGCCTTTTTATGACACTTGTTGCTTACAAGTTATAAGCAGTATTTTTTGCTAGAAAATGACTTAGAACCTCCAAAATCCTAACCACTTGCCAACCGCCATATAGCAACATGACATCGGCAAAGTGGTTGCGATATCCTGACCAGACATCATATGACGTCGCCAGGATATCAAGCCCCTGCACGCCCCCGGGGGGCGAGCATCGCGGTGATCGTTGTTGCGGTGTGTCAGTCTGGCACACCACAACTCTGATCTAGGTAAAGAGTCTCTGACAGAGACTCTTTATAAACGTGATCAGCCGTGTCCAATCACGGCTGATCACGATGTACACAGGAAGAGCCGTCTGACAGACGCGAGTAGAGGAGAGCTGATCGGCTGCTCTCCTGACAAGGGGGGGTCTCTGCTGATTATCACCGCAGCCCCCCCCCCCCCACAAGGATGCCCACACTGGACCACCAGGGACGCCACCAGAACCACTAGGGATGCCCACCACTAGTCACCAGGTATGCCAATCAGTGCCCACAATGGGCATTACTGATTGGCAGGCATTATTGTTTGGCAGCATCAGTACCATCCATAAATATACATCATAGTCGCCTATCAGTGCCACCTCTCTGGTGCCCATCAGTGAAGGAGAAAAAATAAATAAAAATTTACAAAGTTTTGTAACAGAAACAAAAAAAAAAAAAAAACACACCACACACACACACACCTTTTCAAAATTATTGTTTTTTTTGTTTAGCAGAAAATAAAAATCCCAGGGGAAATCCCAAAAGAAAGCTCTATTTGTGGGAAGAAAATGATAAAGATTTAGTTTGGGCACAGTGATGGATGACCGCGCAATTGTCATTCAAAGTGCGACAGCACTGAAAGCTAAAAATTGGTCTGGGCAGGAAGGTGTATATGTGCCCGGTATTGAAGTGGCTAAAGAATAAAATGGCGGTCGTTGCAATATTTTATGTCACACTGTATTTGCGCAGCGGTCTTTTAAACGCAATTTTTTGTAAAAAAAGATACACTTCAATGGATATAAAAAAAAAAAAAAAAAAAAAAAAAACAATAAAACAAAAAACAAAAATCACACCCCACACCACTAAACAGTAAAGTTAGCCCAATATTTTTGTATAATGTGAAAGATGATGTTATGCCAAGAATAGTGACAGAATCGTGATTTTGCATGCAGTTTTCCCCACTGCTACCGTGTGAACCCAGCCTCATTATAGTGACTTCAGTCTGGGTTCACACTGGAGCTGTGCGGGGGAAAACTCGTAACAAACACTCGTATGCAAATCGTACAGGAATCACACGCGATTCTTTGCAGTGCGAATTTAACCTACTTTTTTTTTTTTGGAGAAAAAAACACACACTAATTGGTATTAGCAAGGAAAACGAGCAGTACTTTTACTCGCTCTGAATAAACTGGTATTGGCGAATCCCGAAAAAAAAATAATGCCAAGTCATATTTACTTTGCATTGAAATGATTGAAGGCCCCTGTGTTTACATGCATGCGTTATACCACTTTAAATGTGTACCGATCGAATGCATGCATCTTCTAAGCGTCTGGTGTGAATGAGCCCTCTGAAGTAACATTTTAGGGCCCTTTCACACTGCCGCAAATTGAAAGTGGCATTAAAGTCAGACCAAAGTAGTACAGGGACTTGAGGTCGCACAGATATGAAGCAAAAGTCACAAGCGTGAAAGGAGCCTATAGCTGCTGCCAAATTACAACTCACATGATGCTTCTAAAGATAAGTGAATGGAGATGAAAGGTTATGAATGATCCGATAAGACTTGTGAAAGTCTTTATAAAAAAACTGTATTTTTAACAAGTATGCATCGCCAGTTATTTCAGTAATGCTTTAGCCACACACACACACACACACACACACACGTCAAGACTGGAATAACAGAGATGCACACTTTGGGTGAAAGTATAAACTTCACAAACAAACACATCAAAGTTTACACGGGAAGAGGCAAAAAAATAAAATAAAAAAACTCCCTTTTGGACTGCATGTTACATGTCAAGGACGGGGGGGGGGGGGGGGGGGTGACTTGGACTTTGAGGGTTGCAAAAAGCCTACCCACATACCCAGTTTTCCCAAAAATAAGCCCCAATTAGTCACTGTGAAAACATGTAATCCGCTTTGTAAAAAGATGATATAATGTGCAGTGTTTCTTTTTGTAGCTTTATTGTGGAAAATACCTTACTTACAGCGCCGGTGGGCGCTCACGTGACCCGCCGGAGATCTCCTCTCCTTCCAGCTGACATCAGCGGACCCTCCCTCTGCAGTGCTCAGAGCAGGGTGACGTCAGTGGGGATCTCGGCCCCTCCCTCTGCAGTATTCGGATAGGGGAAGATGAACTCTGGCGGGTCACGTGAGCGCCCAGCGGCGCTGTAAATAAGGTATTTTCCCACAATAGTTACATATAAAGAAAAGAAAAAAAAAAAAAAAAAGGGGGAGGAGACACACTGCACATTATATAGTCTTTTTACAAAACGGGTTACATAATTTTACTATGACTTCAACCAAGGTTTATTTTTGGGATCACAGAATGTCATAATGCTGACTCCTGAGCTGACGAGGGGGAGAAGACAGGGGACACAGGAACATTTTAATTGTTTTATTCCAGGTTTTTTTTTTTTTTTTTTTTTTTTTTAAGAACAGCGAGGGGTAAATGACAGCACAAACACTGTTTAAAAAAATCAGGATACTTTTTTTCCCCCTTTTAGGGTTACAACCACTTGAAGATCGACATGACTGTATTTGAATAAATGTCAATTTTTGTACATACCGTAAATAAGCCCTAGTGTCCTATTTTCAGCCAAAACCATTATAAGGCCGGGTCTTATTTTCAGGGAAACTCAGTAGATCAGCATCTACTTTTTGACTCCCACCAGCCACTGAAACAAAAACTAGGGGTCATTAGAACCCCGCAACATTGGGCTGATATTAGTAACCGCTAGGAGGTCCACCGAATGGAAACTGAAAATGCAGGATGCACTTAGCCGAAAAAAATAGTTTAAAAAATAAATAAAAAGTTAATTTTTATATAATAAAACAAATAAAAATAAATTAAATTAAATTTATACTAGGTTCTCCCAGTTTAACTGCATGGAAAACTCAGCAAGGATGCATCATTCAATGCACCCGTGTTAATGTTTTTGAGTCACACGACCCATAAAAGACACACCATAAGCACAGTAAAATTGTGGCAAAAAAACTGCCTCAAAGTTGCGGCAAAAATCGCGTGCGTTTTTGGCGCCATTAGCACCCTATTCTCCTATCGGAAGAATGCTGATAACACCATTTTCAGACGAAAATTCGGTGCATCTTTAGTAACACCAGAGTCTAAGGCTTGGTTCACCCTGCCGAGACCTAAAAGTTACATGACTTAGAGCCGGTTCACACGGGGGCGACTTGTCAGGCGACCTAGCCGCCTGACAAGTCTCCTCCCGTTCTGTACAATGGAACCGTTCTAAATCGGAGCGACGCAAGTCGCTCCGACTTAGAAGAAAGGTTCCTGTACTACTTTGGGGGCGACTTGCATAGACTTCTATACAGAAGTCGTCTTGCAAGTCGCCCCGGCAGTCGTGTGCAGGTCGCCTCGGTGAGGCGACCTGCAAGTCGTGCCGCGTCTAATGTGAACCGGCACTAAAGGTGCGACCTTGCCAGGCGACTCGAGTGCTACTTTGATGCAATTTTAGAAGTGACCTTCAGGAATGCCTGGGTAATCTTCCTGTAATGCCAGATACAAATCACAAATCAACATGGAGGATCCAACTTTCATTAAGAGCCCTTTTACACTGGGGCGGCGTGCAGGCGCTATTGCGCTAATAATAGCGCCTGCTAACCGACCCGAAAGTGCCGCTGGGCTTTCACACTGGAGCGATGCGCTGACAGGACAGTAAAAAAAGTCCTGCCAGCAGCATCTTCATAGCGGTGAAGGAGCGGAGTATATACCGCTCCTTTACCACTCCTGCCCATTGAAATCAATGGGATGGCGCAGCTATACCGCTGGCAAAGCGCCTCTGTAGAGGCGCTTTGCGGTGGTATTTAACCCTTTCTCGGCCGCTAGCGGGGGGGTAAAACCGCCCCCGCTAGCGGCCGCATACCGACGGTAAAACGCCGCTAATAATAGCGGCATTTTACCGCCGACGCCGCCCCCGTGTGAAAGGGCTCTAAAAGTCTATGGGCACAAGTCAGATAGAAGTCGCCTTGAAGTAGTACAGGAATCTTTTCTAAAGTCGGAGTGACTTCAGTAGTGCCAAGACAGTTCTCATTGACTAACATAGGATTTCACATATCATGCGACTTGGGGTTTCACAAGTCAGATCCCAAGGCGCGGCGTTGTGAACCAAGCCTTAAAGCGATATGAAAACCTTTTGTGGGGTTTTTTTCTTTTTTTTTTTACAAAAGAAAAACACAGCACAACAAAAACACGCACACACACGTTATTCTGTAATGGTTTTGAACAGAGCAGCCCCAATCCTCTTCTCGGGTCCCCCACCGGCGCTCCTGGCTCCTCCCTCATGCTGGGTGCCCCCCACCGCAAGCAGTTTGCTGTGTGTGTCCATTCACACCACACCGAGCCGTGTCTGAGCCCCACCCCCTCCTGATTGGCTTCCGCTAAAAGCCAATCAGGAATGCGAGTTCCCCCGGAGAGGCAAGGCTCTCTTGGACATTGCTGGATCGAGAGGGGGCCTCAGGTAAATATTAGGGGGGCTGCTGCACACAGGCGTTTTTTGTTTTTTTTACCTTCATGCATAGAATGCATGAAGGTAACAAACCTTGTGCCTTTACAACCACTTAAAAAAAAAGAAAGAAAAAGAACACATATCTCAGTAGGGCTTTGAAAGTTTGTGGCCCACCCAGACTGGGCCTTTGTACAAAACATGGACAAGATCACACCTAAATATTGGGGAGAGGAAGCTCAACAAATGGCCAAACACTGGAGAGAGAATACAGGTCAGCACTCATTCTATGGATGAAGGCCTGATCTGTAAAGCTCTGCTGGCTGTGAAAGAAAAAGAAAAAGAAAAAAACAAAACAAAACCAAAACAAAAAACAAAAAACAAAAAAAAACAAAAAAAAAAAAAAAAAAAAAAAAAAGGAGAAAAAGAAAAAAGAGAGAAAAAGAAAAAGAAGCTGGTAAGGGACCCCAAAAGAGGAGGTTTGGGGCCACTGTGAAAGACTACTGCACAGATCCGGTAAAAAAAAACAGTTTTTTTTTAAATTTTATAAAAATCTGTCACTTTACACCCACATTAAAGGCATTACAAGCATTCTTCATTGAAAAACGCACCTCTACATTTGAATGGCCGATTCAGCAGACTAAGTTTGTCCTGATATCTCTACAGTTCAAGACACACCTCAAAATAGTGCATGCGGCATGCAAAGAAACACAGCACAACACAAAAGCAGGTGTATAGATAAAAAATAAAAAAAAAAACACCAAACACGCACCACTTTATAAATAACCCCCCCCCCTCACCCTTTCTTTTTAGAAGTGATCAGATTCCCTCTGTTCTCAGCTGTATAAGAACTGGGAAAGGAGAAGCAGCAGTACACCGAGCTTCCCAGTGAATGGTAAATCTTCCGGAGCTGAAATGGTTAAGCTTCAAAGCTTACTGTTAAACACTGCTCCAAGTGCACATTTTATGCTTATATCCATAAAATCAATCTTTTGACCAATCTCATGTTGAGTACGAGTAGCCACAAGCACCATCTAAAGCCAGCCAGATGGAGCGAAAGAAAAAAATTACAATACAGTTACAATTACATACAGTGATTATTGCTAGTGGCTGTAGCCGCTGGCAATAATTGCATGACAAATCTGACAGGCTGGTTGTGCCCAAGTTGATCAACTTGGGTAAAATCAGCCTGTCCATACATGGTTCAAATCTCAACTGGTCCATGCTGAACCAGCCGAGCTTCGAACTGTCTACAGCCGGCTTAAAAGTCAAAATAAAAAAAGGCAATTGTTGCTTAAAAAAAATAAAAATAAAAACAAAAACATGTTATACTTATATGCTTTGTGTAATGGTTTTGCACAGTGTAGCCCCGATCCTCCTCTTGTCGGGGCCCCCCGCTGGCCCCTACCTCCTGCCGAGCACCCCCAGAGCAAGCTGCTTGCAATGGAGGCACCTAAGCAGGTGTGCTCAAGAGCCGCTGCTCTGAGTATCCATTCACACACACAGAGCTGCGACTCAACCCTGCCACCTCTCTCCTCATTGGCTCACTTGCTGGGATTGACAGCAGCAGGAGCCAAGGGATCCTGCTGCTGTCTCAACCAATGAGGAGGGAGAGACCCAGCAGTGCCAAGCCCAGCGCTGGAGAAAGATTTGGCCAAAAAAAAAAAAAAAGGTATTAGGAGGGCTGCTGCACAGAGAAGGTTTTACCACCGTCATGCATAGAATAAATAAAAAAAACAAAAAAAACAAAAACAAAAAAAAAAAAAAAAAAACACTTACGTGATCCTAGACATGGCATTCGATTCGCACTGCTGTGCACATCACATGCAATGTCTGTGCAATGCAAATTCAGCCAGTTTGTATGGCTGAAATCACACTAAAATGGTGCAGGACCCTTTTTTTTTTCTTTTTTTTTTTTTTGTTTGTCTGCACTGGAATCGGATCGCATGGGTGTTCAGAACCATGCGATCAGATTGCACAGTTCTCGCACTGGAGTTCTGTAAACCGATTTTGGGGGGGGGGGGGGGTGTCATTAACTTTCTATTGACACTCGCAGCAGCTCGCAGAGAGCAGCGTGAACTGCCAGCGGAGTCAGACGCCATGCGGGAACCTGCACAGGAATCGCACCCAGCCTGAGCCTTTACAACCACTACATTTTTTTTTTTTTAAAGATTCCTCCTGTTTTTTAAAAAGGTTACAGCTGTTCCTCCCAATGCAAAAAAAACAGCTGAGAACTTCCTGCCCCCACCTTGTACAAAACGCAACCTTCTCAGTGTTGTCACAGTTACAACAAAGCGGCATTTGAATTGCAGGTTACAAAAAAAAAATAAATAAAAAAATAAAAGCTGCAAAGTAACAGAAAACACCAAAGTCAAGGCATTAAAAACCCTATCTCAGGGGTTTGCAGCCTATCTGCCGAGTGGGTGCAATTATCATTTTGGAGTCGTCTTCGGCACTTAGAAAACCTACCAAGTTCTTAGAATTGGCCAGTTTTTATTTTTAAACGGCCCGCCAGCCTTAGTCGGAAGAAAAGGCACCACCCCTCCCCCCCCCCGAGCAATCTGCAGCCTCTCCCACAAAACCTGGGGAGGGAGATTACATTAAATTATGTTCCATGTCATTTTTTTTTTTTTCTTTGTTAGGGAAGTGTTTAACTACAAATACAGGGCAAAAAAATGTCTAAGGGCTTGTTCACACTTGACTAAATAATTACTGACGCTAATGGCGTTAGTATGGTATAGTATATACACCTATGTGACGGCTGATGCGATCCTATACCAGAGCAGGAGTGCAAGGGAATGCAATTGGTAAGTATACCATGCTGGAAGAGACACCATCCCTCTCCTCTGAATGGGAAGGTGACGATGTCCCTCTAAAGCTGAACTCAAAGCTAAGCAAATATTTTCTATATTCAGGAGTCTGTTACATTCTTCATTGAATCTTGGTGTGCTTTGTGCATTTCTTCCAGATCTGTGCAGTCATCCAGTGAGAGACTTTCCCTCTGTGCAGGAACTTCCTGTAATAAAGACCGATCACTGCCGATTCCTCTCCTTGTGCAGAATGACTGGTCTCGTCTCCGCCCCCCTCCTGTAGTTTTTCCCCATGACTAAAGCTCCGAGGGGCAGAGTAAAACATGTTGGGGCGTAGCCTGGTGAGAGCCCAGACTGCGGTTGTCTCTCTCATACCACCATAGGCCTCAGTGGATTTGCAACACCAGGGATCTTTCCTCTTATCCTGGAGTTTTCTGCAGGCAGTCTGTAGTGGGTGGAGCCTGCTGGCCACTCCCACCGCTCTCCTCTCTGCACAGGTTATATACAGCACAGTGATGATGTCACTGCTACTACTACTACAAGGTAATCTGCATTTGCAGAGGGATTTGATGCACATAAAGTAGCTTTATATATCCTTTTAGGAACAGAAAAACTTATTAAAAAGGCAAAAAAAAAAAAAAAGTGAAACCTTTTAGGGTGAAGTTTTTCTTTAACACCGACAGGGGTGCTTATAAGGCTACTTTCACACTGGGGCATTGGCGGTAAAGAGCAATTTATAGCAGCGCTATACTGTCGTTTTTGCGGCCCTTTCTGGCCGCTAGCGGGCGCTTTTAACCCTCGCTAATGGCCAAAAAAGGGTTAAAAGCACCTGCAAAGCGCCACTGCCCACTGATTTCAATGGCCAGGGGTGCTGTAGGAGTGGTGTATACACCGCTCCTACAGCGCCTCAAAGATGCGGCTTGCAGGACTTTTTTGGCGTCCTATCAGCGCCTCAGTGTGAAAGAAAAATTTAAAAAATAAAAAAAGTTTGCTGCGAGTGCTTAAAAAGTGCAAGAACGTTTGGCTTTAATTTGTTAGTGTATCTAAATCTCCTAGTATAACACTTCCGTCCTCCCAGACTGACAATGCTGCTGTCCAAAAAGGTGCCCCCTGTGCTCTTTCATCCAGAGTGGATAAAGGGATAAAAAGGGAGGTGTGTTACTGGCCAGACCCCCAGGTGAAAAAAAAAAAAGGGGGGGGGGGGGGGGACACCCCCTAACAGCACACAAAACGAATGCACCCACATCTAACGATTGGGAGGCTACAATGTTACTTTTATGGTTTTTGGTTTAAAGCGTTTATTACCCCAACATTTCATATTCCTTATATGTGTCTGCTGTACCATGTACTTGTGTATGAGAAAGTCTCCTGTTCTCTTTGTATTGCTTCCCTTGTGCAAAATCTCTGGTGTTTTTGCCAGTCTCTGCTTTCCTATTAAAAGCTGACCACCCTAAGCAGCAGAGCACATGGTGGTCAGTACTCTAGCTATGCTGGAAACTCAGTGTGCTCTCCTCCAATGATCAGACTTGTCCTGACACGCCCCCGGCTCCACAGCCATTCACTGGGATGCTCAGTGTGATGCTGTTTCCCCTCCTCCCCCACCAGCTCTTATGCAGTTTTTTTTATCTATACAAACATGTTTTGCTTTTCATCTCTATTTTAACCACAGGGAACTTTCACCCGCTTCCTGCCAAGCCCAATTTTCAGCGCTGTCACTATTTGAATGACAATTGCGTGGTCATGCTACACTGTACCTCCATGACATTTATCATTTTTTTTCCCCACAAATAGAGCTTTCTTTTGGTGGTATTTAATCACTGTTGGGTTTGTTTTTTGCTGAAAAAAGAAAAAAAAAAAAAAAGGGATAGAAATTTTTGAAAAAAAAAAAGTTTTACAGTTGGTTCTAAAATTTTGAAAACAGGCCATTTTCATTCATTGATGTGCACTGATGAAGCTGCACTGATGGGCACAGATACTCAGGTGATGTCTCACCCTCTGGACAGCTGTCCCTCTGACACAGTTATGACAGTCAGTTATCGGCTATTTTTCCCCTGCTCACGCTGTCAGAGCGAGCAGGAAAAAATAAGCCAATTATCGATCTTTTGCTTACATCATGTGAACAGTCATTGGCTGATCACGTGGTAAGGGGCCCGGGATCTGTGATCAGCCGAGTCTCATTGACTCGGTGATCACAGGGCACGCCAGGCAGGGGGCACGCAAGAAGCTCATGAACGGGAGGACGTCATATGACCAATTAAGACCTGCGCTGTAGCAACATTTGGCACCTTTTAGGGAGGGGGGGGGGGGGGAAGCGAACAAAACTAGATACCCACTCCCACTTCCGGGTAGGATCACCAAAATCGCTGTGTGGCGGTCTACGAAATTTCCAGGCCCCCCCCCCCCCCCCCCACTTCCTGTTTCCCTTAGTGAAGATGCCGGTGCCTGCATCCAAAGCCGATGGACGGATCAGCTTGCGGTGCTGACATAGCGGGGTGCCTGGACAGGTGAGTGTCCTTATGTTAAAAGTCAGCAGCTACTGTATTTGTAGCTGCTGACTTTTTTTTTTTTTTTTACAGGCTGGAACTCTTCTTTAGGCCCCTTTCACACTACCCCAACTTCAAAGTCACGTGATTTTGATGCGATTTTCAGGGAACGCTTGTGTAAACTTGGTTTATGGACCTCAACTGGCATCAAAGTTGGATCAAAAGTAGTATAAAGTAGTACAGGGGACTACTTTGAAGTCGCACAGATATGAATGGTAATCATGGGGTACAACTTATCATGCGATTTTGCAGTTCCATGTCGCAGGACAAGTGGCACTAGTGTGAAAGTCCACCGATAAGACCCCCTTATCCACATATCTGATGTTTCCTGGATATTTGTAGCTCACGTTACGCGTTGCCTAGAGTTGCCTCTTTATACTACAAGTTTGCACAGCTCAATCCTTGGAAAATGCTGGAGTTCTGTTCAAAGTCCATCTCACTGCCCCAGTCACTGCTCTGAGATAATGAACTTCCCTTCACCGTTTTTTTTTTTTTTTTAAATGCATAACATTATGTTATGTATTATAATAAATTACAACATGACATAAAATTATGTTTTATGACAAAGCTTTGCATGACACATCATAAATCACACCACTTCCCTTTAGATATAATAATCAGATATATCTAAACAAGCAGCGTAATACAATATCAGCATGATATTTTTTTTTAGAAAAATCATCTTTCCTGCTCACACAATTGGCTCTTTGCTTTTCCCCCCCCAGACGTTTTCCTCTTGTTACAGCACAAGGGCCTTTTATGTCATTATAGTAGATGGACCTCCTTCATTCTGACAAAGTTAGTGCAATGACCTGTCCCAGAACCTACACTATAGAAGCAGGTAAGAATATTCAGCCTGGATTTACTGTATAAAAAGTTTAAATCACTTCAATACTGGGCACTTTTACCCCATTCCTGTCCAGGCCAATTTTCAGCACTGTCACACTTTGAATGACAATTGTGCAGTCACGCAACACTGTAGACAGGATTTCATATAGCTGGGTTTTTTAATTTTTTAACCAAAAAAAAAAAAAATTCTTGGTTGGTTATAAAATTTGGTATTTTTTATGGGTATATTTGGTAAAATTAAGTACAGTCGACTCCCACGAAGTTACGGTTCAGAGTTCGTGGCCTCAGTCGTATGCGGATTTTTCCTCTCCGGCAGATGTGCAGCCCAGCATTACAGTTTACCACATGTAGCTATGTTCTCGTGTTTTTCGTTCTTCTTAAAGCCTTAAGATGCCACCGATGAGAGACTTTTTTTACCACGTCCAAAATTCGTGTTTTTTCACAATTCGCGGGTGCTTCACGAATGTAACCCCTGCAAATTTCAAGGGTTGACCAATTTTGGTTGTGCGTGAAAATCCCAGTAGATCAGTAGTTTGAAATACTCAGACGAGTGTATCTGGCACCAACAACCATGCCACGTTCAAAGTCACTTAAACCCCCTTTCTGATGCTCAGTTTGAACTTCAGCAAGTCATCTTCACCACGTCTAGGTGCCTAAATGCATTGAGTTGCTGCCATGTGATTGGCCGATTAGCAATTTGTGTTACCAAGCAATTGAACAGGTGTCCCTAATAAAGTGGCCGGTGAGAAATTATACAATTGTGCTCATAAGTTTACAGAATTTATGATTTCTTGGTTATTTTTCAGAGAATATGAATGATAACAAAAACATTTTTTCACTCATGGTTAGACCCGGTTCACACAAGGGCGACTTGTCGGGCGACTTAGCCGCCTGCCAAGTCACGTTCCGTTCTGTACTATGGAACCGTTCTAATAGGAACGACTCAAGTCACTCCAACTTAGCAAAAGGTTCCTGTAATACTTTTGGGGCGACTTTAGGCGACTTGCATTGTATTCTATACAGAAGTCATCTTGCAAGCCGCCGCTGAAGTCGTGCTGCCCCTGTGTGAACCGGCTCCTATAGTGTTTGGCTGAAGCCATTTATTATCAATCAACTGTTTACTCTTTTTAAATTATAATGAAAAACAGAAAACTACCCAAATGACCCTGATCAAAAGTTTACATACCCTGGTGATTTTGGCCTGATACCATGCACAGAAGTTGGCACAAAAGGGGTTTGAATGGCTATAAAAATTTAACCATCCACACGGATGTGTATAAAAAAAGTGTTTGTAAAAAGGTTTTTTTTTTTGTTTTTTTTAATTAACCACTTCAGCCCCAGAAGGATTTGCCCTCTTAATGACCAGGCCATTTTTTTGTGATACTGCACTGCGTCGCTTTAACTGACAAAAGCCGCCCTCAACCTGCCAAGTACCCGGATCTCCCTCAGCGCGCATGCGCCGGCCCAGCCCTCAGGGGCTCCGCTCACTGCGCTGCCCGCCCTCCCACCAAATAGGCGTGGCTCGCCAGCCGTCTCCCTCTTCGCGCATTTGCACCGGCTGCCCTCTTGCTTCGCCTGTCTCTGGGTGCTGCTTGAGCGCCCTTTTCCTGGTGGCTGCCAGTACTGCAGGTGAGAGGTGCTTGTCGGTGGGCAGCTGAGATCCCAATGCTCACACAGGTCGGCTGTACAGTGGGCATAGAAAAGAATCAGCCTCCCCCCCCCCCCTTTTAACCACTTGCCCTCTGGAAGATTTGCCCCCCCTTCATGGCCAGGCCATTTTTTGCGATACAGCACTGCGTTATTTTAACTGACAATTGTGCGGTCGTGTGACGATGTAACCAAACAAATTTGACGTCCTTTCCCCCCCCCCCCCCCCCACAAATAGAGCTTTCTTTTAGTGGTATTTGATCACCTCTGCGTTTTTAAATTTTCTGCGCTATAAACAAAAATTTGAAGAAAAAAAAAAATATATATTTTTTACTTTTGCTATAAAACACATCCAATAAAAAAAATTTAAAATGTCTTCATCAATTTAGGCCAATATGTATTCTGCTTTTTTTTCTTTATTTGTATTTCAAATAGAGATTTCTTTTGGTGGCATTTGATCACCTCTGCAGTTTTTAGTTTTTGCGTTATAAAAACAAAGTGTCAATTTTGATAAAAAAAAAAAAAGTTTTAACTTTTTGCTATAAAACAAATAAATAAAATGTTTTGTTATGGGGGGGGGGGGGGGGGATAATATAGATCGGCCTAAACTGATAAATAAAATGTGTTTGTTTTTTTTGTATGAGTTAGGTTGATACATATTCTTCTACATTTTTTAAGTACAGTATATTGATTGGTTTGCGCAAAAGTTATCACGTCTACAAACTATGGGATAGATTTAGGAACTTTCTTTTTTTAAATTGTTTTTACTAGGAATGGCGGCGATCTGCGATTCTTAGCGGGACTGACATTAGGGCAGACAAATCTGACCCCAAATGACACTTTTTGGGGACCCAGTGACATTATTACATTGATCAGTGCTATAAAAATGAACTGATCAATGTAAAAATGACACTGGCAGGGAAGGAGTTAACACTAGGGGGCGATCAAGGGGTTAAGTGTGTTCCCTCAGCGTGTTCTAACTGTAGGGGGGGGGGGGCTCACTGGGACCCGACAGATCATTACCGATCACTGGGAACAGTAGATCTCTCTTGTCACCTGTAAGAACGGGGATCTGCTTATTTACACTGGCAGATCCCCGTTCTGCCTCTGTACTAGGTGATTGCCAGCAGACAGAGTCCGCCCAAAGTGGTTAATATGCAGATATGGCAGCTCACATTTCTAAAACGAAGCTGGCTGTATGCTAGTAGATTTTTGAACGGACCATTTAAAAAAGGAAATTTCTCAGTATATTTGATGACTTGGCAAAGGTAGTCTAAAATTACTTTAAAACTTCATTAGCTTTGTACGGTCGACTTTCCTGAATATACAAAAAAAAAATAATAATAATACACAATCACATTCTCTGTTAGAAATGAATTTGAGAAAAAATTTCCACCCTGCGCCTTCGAATTTTGAGATTGAAAATTGTTGATTTGACCACACTATGGAAAAAAAAAAAAAAAAAGAAGGGAGGAAGAAAGAAAGAAATCAAGCAGTCTCATAACAAAAAATAAATACATTTCAAATAGAATTGAAATGCACCTCTGAGGATTAACACATGGGGGGCGCTGTCCCTGCTGGATTACAGAAGGTGCATGGTACCTGGCTGTCCCCTTTATACGGTCTTTACCTATTCTTAGTAATAAGTTTCGGAGAATTGGTTTCTTACGAAACAATTGAATACCATTGTTTATTTACCAGTGGACATCCGTTCAAATCCTAAAGTAGAACTAAAAAAAGGACCCCCCACATTTTGCACAACTAAAAAGGAGGATCGTAGCCCTTATCGTTTGTTCCACCTAGGAGATTTCCCTTTCACTTCCTGTCCCGTAGCCAAAACAGGAAGTGAGAGGAAATCCCTCCAAAGTGAGGGAATCCTAGCGGCGTCACCAGAACTAGTGTCCCCATTGAAAGATTTCCCCTTTATTCCTGGTCTGGGGACAACCCAAAATTTGGTGTTTTCTTACACTTACCATAAACCTGCTCTAGCAGATGAGGTGGGTATTAGGCGAGTATAGACCAGTCTCCTCTTCTATCAGCTGCTGTGGGGGGGGAGGGGGGTCATAAGAACCCAGCAGTACCACACTGTGCGCCCCGACTCTGCAGACATCAGAGCCCCCACCGTGGCAGCTACAGGTCATGTGACCAGAGAAAAGACCAGTCCTGGCTGTCTTCTGAGTACGCGAGCCGCCTGGCTGCCTCTATATAAAAATACATCAAATCACTGACCAGGAAAAAGCATGTAGAGGTCATCCCTCTATAGAACATCCACAGCTCTGAGGATATGCAGAGTGACCCATAGGTGGGTATAGGAGTCCCTCCATAGGGGTGTATAGGAGTCCCTCCATAGGGGTGTATAGGAGTCCCTCTACACCAGTCACATGTGCGGGGTCTCTGTGTGTAGAATACAGAAATATACGTTGCACTCTGAGCAACATTTATAGCGCATACATAGATGGTCTCTCTGTATTACACGCCTGTGTCAGCATAGGACAAAGCAGCTGTATAGCAGAAGTCTCTCTCTCTGTAGAAGGCACAGCTCAGTGCCGTGTGTGTCTAGGATACATATAGTGACAGAGGACTCCATATAACACACAGACCATTCACTATAAGAGACCTCTAAATAAGACCCATAACAGTCGGGGTCTCTGTGTACAGCACAGAAGTCTCCTCTATAGAAGAAGTGGGCGTTTCCTATGTGCACCGTGGACACGCCTCTCCTTACATCACTGACAGTTGTAAACACACCGGGGGGCGTGTCTATAATACAGATCTCAGTACAGGCCGCCTCCTCCATAGGACAGCCAGTCATCCAGATGTACAGAGTTCTTCATTGGAGGACACACAGCAGTATTTGTATGTACACAGGTGAACTCTCTGTATAGTGTATATGGGGGGAGGGGAGCTGAGCCTAAGGGGGCTCCCAATAACATGAAGGTCCCCCAGTACAGTGCATTGTGGTCTCCCAGTAAGGAGTATAGGGGGGGTCAACTATATGGGGGTCTCTCTGTATGGCGTATTTGGGGGGGGGGGGGGTTCGCCTAGTATGGAGAACAGGGATATCACAGTAAGGTGTATAGGGAATCTTCCTGTGTGGTTTATGGATGGGGGGGTCTCTATATTGGGGTCTCTCTGTATGGAGGGTCTCACAGTAAGGTGCATGGGGGCTCCCTATATTGGGGTGTCTGTATTGTGGTGTCTCTAAGGGAGTCTTCCACTATAAAGCATAGGGGGCATATATCGACTGTCTCTGTAAGGTGTATGGGGGGGGGGGCTCCCAGTATAAAGCATAGGGGGCTCCCTATATTTGGAGTCTCTGCATGGTGTATGAAGGTCTCTCAGTATACAGGAAGTGTCTAATAAGGTGTATGGGGGGTCTCTGTATTGGGGTGTCTAATAAGGTGTATGGGGGGCTCCCTGTATGGTGTATGTAGGTCTCCCAGTACAGAGAATGTGGGGCTCTCGGAATTAGGTTCTCTGCATGGTGTGTGGGGGTCTCCCACTATAGGGCAATGGGGGCACCATATATTGGGGTCTCTCTGTATGGTGGTCTCCTAGTATAGAGCATGGGGGGCTCCCAGTATTGGCGGCTTCCAGTATAGGGGTCTCTGTATGGTGTGTGGGGGTCTCCCAGTGTAAGGCAATGGGGGCTCCCTGTAAGGGGCATGGGGGGTCCCAGCATTGGGGGCCTCCCTGTAAGGGGCATGGGGGGTCCCAGCATTGGGGGGCCTCCCTGTAAGGGGCATGGGGGGTCCCAGCATTGGGGGGCCTCCCTGTAAGGGGCATGGGGGGTCCCAGCATTGGGGGGCCTCCCTGTAAGGGGCATGGGGGGTCCCAGCATTGGGGGCCTCCCTGTAAGGGGCATGGGGGGTCCCAGCATTGGGGGGCCTCCCTGTAAGGGGCATGGGGGGTCCCAGCATTGGGGGGCCTCCCTGTAAGGGGCATGGGGGGTCCCAGCATTGGGGGGCCTCCCTGTAAGGGGCATGGGGGGTCCCAGCATTGGGGGGCCTCCCTGTAAGGGGCACGGGGGTCCCAGCATTGGGGGGGCCTCCCTGTAAGGGGCACGGGGGTCCCAGCATTGGGGGGGCCTCCCTGTAAGGGGCACGGGGGTCCCAGCATTGGGGGGGCCTCCCTGTAAGGGGCACGGGGGTCCCAGCATTGGGGGGCTCCCTGTAAGGGGCACAGGGGGTCCCACTATTGGGGGGCTCCCTGTAAGGTGCACAGGGGGTCCCACTATTGGGGGGCTCCCTGTAAGGTGCACAGGGGGTCCCACTATTGGGGGGCCTCCCTGTAAGGGGCATAGGGGGGTCCCAGGATTGCGGGGCTCCCTGTAAGGGGCATAGGGGGTTCCACTATTGCGGGGCTCCCTGTAAGGGGCATAGGGGGTTCCACTATTGGGGGGCTCCCTGTAAGGGGCATAGGGGGTTCCACTATTGGGGGGCTCCCTGTAAGGTGCATAGGGGGTTCCACTATTGGGGGGCTCCCTGTAAGGTGCATAGGGGTCCCACTATTGGGGGGCTCCCTGTAAGGTGCATAGGGGGTCCACTATTGGGGGGCTCCCTGTAAGGTGCATAGGGGGTCCCAGTATTTGGGGGCTCCCTGTAAGGTGCATAGGGGTCCCACTATTGGGGGGCTCCCTGTAAGGTGCATAGGGGGTCCACTATTGGGGGGCTCCCTGTAAGGTGCATAGGGGGTTCCACTATTGGGGGGCTCCCTATAAGGTGCATAGGGGGTCCCAGTATTGGGGACATGCCCCCCCCGTAACCCTCACAGGCCCCTCCCCCCAAGTGACCCTTCAGACAGTCCCCCCGCCCCTCCCCCCTCGGGTGCCAGCGCCCCTCCCCCCGGGTGACCCCTCAGACAGTCCCCCCACCCCTCAGGTGTCAGCGCCCCTCCCCCTTGCTCACCTTCCTGACGCCCTTGTAGATATAGAAGTAGAGCTCGCGGCCCACGTTGAAGCAGATGCGCTCGCCGTTACCGGACTGGTCGTTGACGTTGACGAAGGAGACCCGCACCGGGTTGGAGCCCTGCGAGTTGAAGGGGACGCGGTTGGGGCGGCTGTACTCGGAGTGAGAGAGGAGCTTGTACAGGCCTTCCCGGGTGGTGAACTGGCTCTTAATTTCGTTCATTTCCTTCCCTCCTCCCTCCGCCGCCATCTTGGAAAGCCGCTCTCATCCTGCCAAGTACCCGGATCTCCCTCAGCGCGCATGCGCCGGCCCAGCCCTCGGGGTGCTCCGCTCACTGCGCCGCCCGCCCTCCCGCCGAGTGGGCGTGGCTCACCGGCCGTCTCCCTCTTCGCGCATGCGCACCGGCTGCCCTCTTGCTTCGCCTGCCTCTGGGTGCTGCTTGAGCGCCCTCTTCCTGGTGGCTGCCAGTACTGCAGGTGAGAGGTGCGTGTCGGTGGGCAGCCGAGATCCCAATGCTCACGCAGGTCGGCTGTACAGTGGGCATAGAAAAGAATAACCCTCCCCCACCTCTTTTTAACCATTTGCCCTCCGGAAGATTTACCACCCTTCATGGCCAGGCCATTTTTTGCGATACGGCATTGCGTTATTTGAACTGACAATTGCGCGGTCGTGCGACGCTGTACACAAATAAAATTGACGTCCTTCCCCCCCCCCCCCCCCACACATATAGAGCTTTCTTTTGTTGGTATTTGATCACCTCTGCGGTTTTTAATTTTTGTGTTATAAACAAAAAAAGAGCGACAATTTGAAAAAAAAAAAAAACAATGAATGAAAAAAAAAATAATTTTAAAGCGCCCCCGTCCCCGCGAACTCGAGCAGCAAGAAAACGCGTACGGAAGTCGCGCCCGCATATGTAAACGGTGTTCAAATCACACTATGTGAGGTATCGCCGCGATCGTCAGAGCGAGAGCAATAATTCTAGCACTAGACCTCCTCTGTAACTCTAACCCGGTAACCGTATTTTTTTTTTTTAAATGTCACCTAGGGAGATTTTTAAGTACCGTAGTTTGTCGCCATTCCACAAGTGTGCGCAATTTTAAAGCGTGGCATGTTTGGTATCTATTTACTCAGCGTAACATCATCTTTCACATTATACAAAAAAAATTGGGCTAACTTTACTGTTTCGTTTTTTTTTTAAATTCATGAAAGTGTCTTTTTCCCCAAAAAGTTGCGTTTAAAAGACCGCTGCACAAATACCGTGTGACATAAAATATTGCAACAATCACCATTTTATTCTCTAGATTCTCTGCTAAAAAAAAATATACATAATGTTTGGGGGTTCTAAGTAATTTTCTTGCAAAAAATACAGATTTTAACTCGTAAACACCAAATGTCAGAAATAGGCTTGGTCATGAAAGGGATAATGGGTGAGGAAACCAATATCTAAATTTAGGCCATTATTTTTTGTGTCAAAAAGAAGTATCATTCTTTAGTTCAAACGCTTTCCTTTCCTGGATAGTTCTGAAATTCCCTCTAACCCATTCCCGCCCGGTCAACAGCATATTGACGTCCGGAAAGTGGTTCTGTTATCCTGACCGGGCCTCATATGACGTCCAGCAGGATAACGTGCCGGCGTGCGCCGATCGCGAGTGCGGCGTGTCAGTCTGACATGCCACATCTCCGATCGTGATAAGAAGCCTCTGTCAGAGTCTTCTTACCACGTGATCAGCTGTGACCAATCACAGCTGATCATCGCGTGAACCAGGAAGTGCTGGTAAACGGCATTCCTCGATTTGCGCTGACAGGGAGAGCCGATCGGCGGCTCTCCCTGTCAGAGGTGGGGGGGTCTGTGCTGATAATCAGCACATTGATTATCAGCACAGGACCCTCAGAAGTGCCAATCGCATGCCAATAAGTGCCCAGCAGTGTCCCCATAATAAAAGACTGCCAGTGCCCACCACAGTGCCAATCATAGCCCACCACAATGCCAATCAGTGCCCAGCGGTAACACCTGTCAGTAAAACATCAGTGCTGCCCACCAGTGCCACCTGTCAGTGCCAATCAGTACCACCTATCACGGCCCCTGTCAGTGCCCATCAGTGCCTCAGTGCCGCCTGTCAGTGCCACCTATCAGTGCCTATCAGTGCCTCATATTGGTGCCCATCAGTGCTGCATATCAGTGCCACCTATCAGTGCCCATCACTTCTACATATCAGTGCCT
Organism: Lithobates clamitans; assembly: GCA_037952925.1. Classification (NCBI taxonomy): domain Eukaryota; kingdom Metazoa; phylum Chordata; class Amphibia; order Anura; family Ranidae; genus Lithobates; species Lithobates clamitans. The sequence continues at coordinate 1,811,684 of JBBGZY010002248.1, read as the reverse complement.
CCTCATCAGTGATGCCTCATCAGTGCCGCCTCATAGTGCCCGTCAGTGAAGGGGAAAACAAAATTTTATGACAGAAACTGAGAAAAACTTTTTTTTTTTGTCAAAAATTTTGGTATTTTTTAGTTTGTTTAGCAAAAAATAAAGTCCCAGAGGTTATCAAATAACACCAAAAGAAAGCTCTATTTGTCCTCCAGGTCAAAAAAGAATTGTTGCTCTACTTAAAGATGGCCTAGGCTATAAATAGATTGCCAAGACCCTGAAACTGAGCTGCAGCACGGTGGCCAAGACCATACAGCAGTATAACAGGACAGGTTCCACTCAGAACAGGCCTCGCCATGGTCGACCAAAGAAGTTGAGGTCACGTGCTCAGCGTCATATCCAGAGGTTGTCTTTGGGAAATAGACGTATGAGTGCTGCCAGCATTGCTGCAGATGTTGAAGGGGTGGGGGGGTCAGCCTGTCATTGCTCAGACCATACGCACACACTGCATCAAATTGGTCTGCATGGCTGTCGTCCCAGAAGGAAGCCTCTTTTAAAGATGATGCACAAGAAAGCCTGCAAACAGTTTGCTGATGACAAGCAGACTAAGGACATGGATTACTGGAACCATGTCCTGTGGTCTGATGAGACCAAGATAAACGTATTTGGTTCAGATGGTGTCAAGCGTGTGTGGTGACAACCAGGTGAGGAGTACAAAGACAAGTGTGTCTTGTCTACAGTCAAGCATGGTGGTGGGAGTGTCATTGTCTGGGGCTGCATGAGTGCTGCCGGCACTGGAGAGCTACAGTTCATTGAGGGAACCATGAATGCCAACATGTACTGTGACATACTGAAGCAGAGCATGATCCCCTCCCTTCAGAGACTGGGCCATAACGCAGTATTCCAACATGACGACCCCAAACACTGCCTTGCTAAAGAAGCTGAGGGTAAAGGTGATGGACTGGCCAAGCATTTCTCCCGACCTAAACCCTATTGAGTATCTGTGGGACATCCTCGAACGGAAGGTGGAGGAGCACAAGGTCTCTGACATCCACCAGCTCTGTGATGTCGTCATGGAGGAGGGGAAGAGGACTCCAGTGACAACCTGTGAAGCTCTGGTGATCTCCATGCCCAAGAAGGTTAAGGAAGTGCTGAAAAATAATGGTGGCCACACAAAATATTGACACTTTGGGCCCATTTTGGACATTTTCACCTAGGGGTGTACTCACTTTTGTTGCCAGCGGTTTAGACATTAATGGCTGTGTGTTGAGTTATTTTGAGGGGACAGCAAATTTACACTGTTATACAAGCTGTACACTCACTACTTTACATTGTAGCAAAGTGTCATTTCTTCAGAGTTGTCACATGAAAAGATAGAAGAAAATATTTTTAAAAATGTGAGGGGTGTACTCACTTTTGTGAGATACTGTATGTGTAAGAATGAATTTGATGAGCTGTGTAACATCCTCAGCAGTGTATTTGTGGTTTGTTGAGGATAAGAATCTGAGACATGCTGCCAACCCATCCTTGTGAGGATGTTACTGAACAGAGAGATTCTACATCCATAGTGACTAGAAGTGTTTTAGGTGGTAATTGTTGTATATTGTTAAGCTTGTTCAGAAAATCAGTGGTGTCTTGCAGGAAACTAGTAGAGTTCATGACTAACAGTTTAAACATATTTTCTACAAGGCCTGAGATATGTTCGGTAATGCCACGTACACACGATCAGACATTCCGACAACAAAATCCTGCATTTATTTCCGACGGATGTTGGCACAAACTTGTCTTGCATACACACGGTCGCACAAATGTTGTCGGAAATTCCGAACGTCAAGAGCGCGGTGACGTACCACACGTACGACGAGCCGAGAAAAATGAAGTTCAATAGCCAGTGCGGCTCTTCTGCTTCATTCTGAGCATGCGTGGAATTTTGTGCGTCGGAATTGTGTACACACGATCGGAATTTCCGACAACTTCAATACAGTGATCAGTGCTAAAAAAAATATGCACTGTCACTGTACTAATGGCACTGTCTGGGAAGGGGTTAAACATCTGTCTAAAATGAAGACAGACACACATTTTGTTTTATCCAGCTGTAGTCACTCAGTGCAACTTCGAACATCCAAGTGAAAGATATAACACCAACATGTTTGAGAATTATTTTTTTAATTCAAAAACAGAGTCACTGAGTTGGAAAAAAGAATCCCCCCAATCCCCTTCCCATTCTGTCCTGTCCTAAAAATGCCTTGTAAACTCAATCAGCTGTAGCTAATCACCTTCTCAATGGCACACAAAGCCATTTGACTTTCAACTGTGATCTGCTGTGGTCATTTTGATTAGCTCAGCATGAAAAGAGCTTTCCTGGAGCATTTCCTCGGCATCTCTGGGATAAAGTTGTGGACAGGCACAAGTCAGGAGATGGATACAAAGGCTTTATCAATGCCTAGAAACACAGTGAAGTCTATTATTAACCACTTCAGACCCGGAAGAATTTACCCCCTTCCTGACCAGAGCACTTTTTGGGATTCGGCACTGCGTCGCTTTAACTGACAATTGTGCGGTCGTGCGACGTGGCTCCCAAACAAAATTGACGTCCTTTTTTTCCCACAAATAGAGCTTTCTTTTGGTGGTATTTGAACGCCTCTGCGGTTTTTATTTTTTGCGTTATAAACAAAAATAGAGCGACAATTTTGAAAAAAAAACGCATTATTTTTTACTTTTTGCTATAATAAATATCCCCCAAAAATATATAAAAAAACTATTTTTTTCCTCAGTTTAGGCCGATATGTATTCTTCTACATATTTTTGGTAAAAAAAAATCGCAATAAGCGATTATTGATCGGTTTGCGCAAAAGTTATAGCGTTTCCAAAATAGGGGATAGTTTTATGGCATTTTTATTAATATATATATATATATTTTTTTTTTAAATGGCGGCGATCAGCGAGTTTTATCGTGACTGCGGCATTATGGCGGACACATCGGACATTTTTGACACATTTTTGGGACCATTGTCATTTATACAGCAATCAGTGCTATAAAATGCACTGATTCCTGTGTAAATGACACTGGCAAGGGAAGGGGTTAACCACGAGGTGGCACTGTAGGGGTTGAGTGTGTCCTAGGGGCGTGTTTCTAACTGGGGGGGGGGGGTGGCTACATGTTACATGTCACTGATCTCTGCTCCGATGACAGAGAGTCAACTCCCCGTTCTTCCTCCCCGTGAGGCGATCGCGGGTGTCCTCGCAGCGACTGAGTCCGCGAGACCCGCGACCCGACTCACGGAGCTTGCCGTGGGCACGCGCCACCGGCCGCCTCTTAAAGGGCAACGTACAGGTACGTGGTTTTGCCTGTACGAGTCCTTCTGCCGCAGTATATCTACGTGAGGCGGTCGGCAAGCAGGTAAGAAGTAGAAGTTATTTGGTACAACACAGACCCTCCCTGGATCAGGACGCCGCTCCAAACTGGACGAAAGGAGGAAACTGGACAGAGAGGCTACCAAGAGGCCTACAGCAACTCTGAAGCAGTTGGAGGAATTTATGACCAAGAGCGGTCATTGTGAGCATGTGACAACAATATCAGAAATTCCCCACAAATAAGACTTGTATCGGGGGGGGGGGGGGGGGTGAAAGAAAAAAAGCCACTCCTCAAGAAAGGCCACATGCAGTCACCACTGAGCTTTGCCGAAACACACCTTGAAGATTCTGAGGCCACATGGAAAAAGGTGTTCTGGTCAGATGAGACTAAAGTTGAATGATTTGGCCTCAACACCAAACAATATCTCTGGCGGAAATCCAATACAGCTCACCATCCAAATAACACCATTCCTACAGTAAAGCATGGAGGGGATAATATCCTGTTATGGAGGGGGGGTAATATCCTGTTATGGAGGGGGGGGTAATATACTGTTATGGAGGGGTGGTAATATACTGTTATGGAGGGGGGGGTAATATACTGTTATGGAGGGGGGGTAATATACTGTTATGGAGGGGGGGTAATATACTGTTATGGAGGGGGGGTAATATACTGTTATGGAGAGGGGGTAATATACTGTTATGGAGGGGGGTAATATACTGTTATGGAGGGGGGGTAATATACTGTTATGGAGGGGGGGTAATATACTGTTATGGAGGGGGGGTAATATACTGTTATGGAGAGGGGGTAATATACTGTTATGGAGGGGGGGTAATATACTGTTATGGAGGGGGGGTAATATACTGTTATGGAGGGGGGGGAATATACTGTTATGGAGAGGGGGTAATATACTGTTATGGAGGGGTGGTAATATACTGTTATGGAGGGGGGGTAATATACTGTTATGGAGGGGGGGTAATATACTGTTATGGAGGGGGGGGAATATACTGTTATGGAGAGGGGGTAATATACTGTTATGGAGGGGTGGTAATATACTGTTATGGAGGGGGGGTAATATACTGTTATGGAGGGGGGGGAATATACTGTTATGGAGAGGGGGTAATATACTGTTATGGAGAGGGGGTAATATACTGTTATGGAGGGGGGGTAATATACTGTTATGGAGGGGGGGTAATATACTGTTATGGAGGGGGGTAATATCCTATTATGGGGTGTTTCTCTGCAGCAAGGACTGGAGCACTTGTCAGGATAGAAGGAAAAATGGATGGGGCAAAATACCCTCAAATTCTTGAGGAAAGTCTGCTGCCCTCTGCCAGAAAGCTGTCAATGAGAAGAAGGTTTACCAACATGACAATGACCCAAAGCACACAGCAACAATGACCACACGGTGGTTAAAGGAGAAAAAGATGAATGTCCTTGCATGGCCTACTCAGAGTCCAGAATTAAACCCCATTGAAAATTTGTGGAATGACTTGAAGACTGCAGTCCACAAACTGTCACCATCAAATTTAGATGAACTTGAGCAGTTCTGCAAAGAAGAGTGTGCAAATATTGCAAAGTCTAGATGTGCAAAGTTAGTAGCGAAACTCTCCTCTCTCCTCTCTGTTCTGGTGTGCTGTGTGAAGAGGGTGTGTCCCTTCCCTCCAATCAGCTCTCAGAACTCTACTCATTGAGCTCTGAAATGTGTAACTTCAGCTCCCTGCCCCTTTTCTGACAGTTCACACAAGCGTTATAAATTCTGGACTTTGGCTGTAGAGAAGATTGCAGATAAACAGGTACACCCTATGTAGGATGATTTGTTTCATCTCTGTGTAGCACCTGAGGCCAATCATATCTCTGGGTATATGTAAGGGTTTACAACCACTCTAATGCCCCGTACACACGGTCGGATTTTCCGACGGAAAATGTGTGATAGGACCTTGTTGTGGGAAATTCCGACCGTGTGTGGGCTCCATCACACATATTCCATCGGATTTTCCGACACACAAAGTTTGAGAGCAAGCTATAAAATTTTCCGACAACAAAATCCGTTGTTGGAAATTCCGATCGTGTGTACACAAATCCGACGCACAAAGTACCACGCATGCTCAGAATAAATAAAGAGATGAAAGCTATTGGCCACTGCCCCGTTTATAGTCCCGACGTACGTGTTTTACGTCACCGCGTTCAGAATGATCGGATTTTCCGACAACTTTGTGTGACCGTGTGTATGCAAGACAAGTTTGAGCCAACATCCGTCGGAAAAAATCCTAGGATTTTGTTGTCGGAATGTCCGATCAATGTCCGTCCGTGTGTACGAGGCATAAGAGTAGATTTAGACATGCGTCTAAATCTCCCTTGCCTCTGAAGCCAGATCCGCGTTCGGATCTTGCTCTAGATCAGAGGTAGGCAACCTGCGGCCCTCCAGCTGTTGTGGAACTACATTTCCCATGAGGCATTGCAAGGCTGGCAGTTACAATTACTCCCAGATGCATGATGGGACTTGTAGTTCTGCAACAGCTGGAGGGCCCCAGGTTGCCTACCCCTGCCCTAGAGGCTACCGACAGGCAGTGAGGAAGCAATGCAATGCCTCCTCACTGTCTGCTTTAACCCAATTTTTGCAGACGTGCATTGCACAGGACTGTGGGGCGTTTGCAGCGCTTCCCCATTTACCTGAATGTGTAGAATTTGGCAGATTTGCCGCTCACCAATTGCTACATGACGGGTGAATTTTGCTGCATGTGCGATTGGCAGGCAGCAAAAATGAGGGTCAACTGTGCATTTTTGCTGCCCCACAATCGCAAGTCTAAACAAAGCCTTAGTATCACCTTAAAGGTCTATTCATACTACAGCAGCGCATGAATGCATGCAAAATTGCACAATATTGGCCATGTTCTCAAAACACGCAAATAATGTATTTCATGGCACCCCAAACAAGTCAAGCAGATGCGCATTTTTGACAAATGTGACAAAACACACAGTTAAGGACTATGTAAAGCTCAAAACTCAAAAAAGGTGCAAGAGCTACTTTGCTACATTTGTCAAACATTGGGCAGCCCCTTAGAATGAACAGTATGCCCTATGTCAGGGGTGCCCAACCGCTGGTGTGGCCCGCGGCGTCCTCTGATGTGGCCCGCCATGTCTTGCTCTGAGATAGTGGGTCGGCAAGCCCAGATCGCGGGTTCCCGACCCGTCATCTCCGAGCATCAGCGCAAAGAACAGAGCTGCCGCTAGATGAAGCTTCCTGTATAGCGCCGACGCCTTCACAGGCGGAGTGATACCAAATGTACTCCGCCTGTGACAGGAATGTGGCTCTGCTCTCTACTGCAGCTGCATGCTTCTGTCATACTAATGCACGGGAACCCGCGATCTGGGACAGCAGCCAGCAGTACCAGTATCAATACCAGCCACCAGTACCAGTCACCAGTACTCGCCAGCAGTATCAGTACCCACCAGCAGTACCAGTACCCACCAGCAGTACCAGTACCCACCAGCAGTACCAGTCAGCAGTACCAGTACCCACCAGTAGTACCAGTAAGGCTCTGTCCCCTTCTGTCTGGGCGGATTGGAGGGCCCTTAGGGTAGAGCAGGCTGCGTCTGTGTCTGCTCTATATATGCAGAGTGGACACAGACCTGCCATCCGCCCGCTATGCTCATTGTGGCCCGTGACCGGTTACCAAGTCGCTAAAGGGGGCCTCGCTCCTCAAATGGTTGGGCATCCCGCTCTATGTGCATAAAGCAACAATGTGCAAAAAAAAAAGCCCATATGCACAACACCTGGCGTCACATGTCATAGTGTGAATTGGGCCTCAGTATATACAGTATCTCACAAAAGTGAGTACACCCCTCACATTTTTGTAAATATTTTATTCTATCTTTTCATGTGTCAACACTGAAGAAATGACACTTTGCTACAATGTAAAGTAGTGAGTGTACAGCTTGTATAACAGTGTAAATTTGGTGTCCCCTCAAAATAACTCAACACACAGCCATTAATGTCTAAACCACTGGCAACAAAAGTGAGTACACCCCTAAGTGAAAATTTCCAAATTGGACCCAATTAGCCATTTTCCCTCCCCGGTGTCATGTGACTCGTTAGTGTTACAAGGTCTCAGGTGTGAATGGGGAGCAGGTGTGTTAAATTTGGTGTTATCGCTCTCACTCTCCCATACTGGTCACTGGAAGTTCAACATGGCACCTCATGGCAAAGAACTCTCTGAAGATCTGAAAAAAAGAATTGTTGCTCTACATAAAGCTGGCCTAGGCTATAAGAAGATTGCCAAGACCTTGAAACTGAGCTGCAGCACGGTGACCATACAAGACAATACAGCGGTTTAACAGGACAGATTCCACTAAAGTTGGATACACTCTATACTATTTCCCTTATATTTTTTACTTTAGATTTACCAAGGTCAAACCTAAACACTTTCAATTTGTATGCCATCAGGCAGGCCCTTGCACTACATAGTTGAAGGTAAATCTTAAGGAAATTGAACAAGAAAATTTGTATAGTGTGTATCCAGCCTAGGGTGAATTTTCACAGCCCTCATGCTAAATTCTCTATTTTAGCATGTGGCAGCTGTTATTTTTTTTCCTTGCAGTGCACTGCGATAAGGGGGTGGTGCGATGCGCAGTTCAGCCTATTGCTCTGTTTACTTTAACTTTATTTTGAGTGTCACAAATGCTGCAGGTATAGTCCATGAAAAACTATTCACACCCCTTGAAATTTTCCACATTTTGTCATATTACAACAAAAACGTAAATGTATTTTATTGGGATTTTATATGATAGACCAACACAAAGTGACACATAATTGTGAAGTGGAAGGAAAATGATAAATGGTTTTCAACATTTTACACAAATAAATATGTGAAAAGTGTGGTGTACATTTGTACTTACTTTGTAGAACCTCCTTTCACTGCAATTACAGCTGCAAGTCTTTTTGGGGATGTCTCTACCAGCTTTGCACATCATTTTTGCCCATTCTTCTTTTCAAAATATCTCAAGTTCTGTCAGAGTGGATGGAGAGCGTCTGTGAACAGCAATTTTAAAGTCTTGCCACAGATTCTCAATTGGATTAAGGGCCCATTCATATCATAGAAACACAGTCCGGATGCGTTGTGGATGCTTTTCTGCGTGCGTATTTTGATGCAATCCGGTGCATTTTTTCCTCCTTTTTTTCCCTTAACCCAAATTAAGGACATGTGCGTTCCAGTGCATTTTTGGTGTGTTTAGTAGGGCTGCTGAAATTAATCGCAGCATCGATGCATCGCGATTCTGGTGTCCCCGATGCGGCATCGATGCATGCGACCCGAATAATCGATTTCTGGCCCCGCCCCCTCCCGGGAGAGCGCTCCGTGCGTAAAGCTGTTATTAGTGTGTATATTGCGGTCATGTGACACTCGGCCGCGCCTCCCTCCTCTCAGTCTCTCCTGATGTCAGCTCCGCCCACTGACTGGAGCTATCAGGTCAGAAGAGAGGCGGGCGGGGCTGACATCAGGAGAGACGTGAGAGGAGGGAGGCGCGGCCGAGTGTCACATGACCGCAATATACACACTAATAACAGCTTTACGCACGGAGCGCTCTCCCGGGAGAATTTACTGCTCACCTCAGATGTGACAACCGGCGGAACACCGGCCGCACAAATGGAGATCGGGGGGAGATGGTGAGCAGGCAGATCGCCCTGTTTATTACAGGCTGCCACCGGCAGAGCAGCATGTGAGTACAGGGGGGGGGGGGGCGCTGTGACACAAGTCCATATCATAAATTGTCTTCTATGTGCCTTCATCACACCACAACTCTGCATTATTGTCCGCAGTCTGTGCCCATCTCCTGTGCCATGTCCACCGCAGTCTGTGCCCATCTCCTGTGCCATGTCCGCCGCAGTCTGTGCCCATCTCCTGTGCCATGTCCGCCGCAGTCTGTGCCCATCTCCTGTGCCATGTCCGCCGCAGTCTATGCCCATCTCCTGTGCCATGTCCGCCGCAGTCTGTGCCCATCTCCTGTGCCATGTCCGCCGCAGTCTGTGCCCATCTCCTGTGCCATGTCCACCGCAGTCTGTGCCCATCTCCTGTGCCATGTCCGCCGCAGTCTGTGCCCATCTCCTGTGCCATGTCCGCCGCAGTCTGTGCCCATCTCCTGTGCCATGTCCGCCGCAGTCTGTGCCCATCTCCTGTGCCATGTCCGCCGCAGTCTGTGCCCATCTCCTGTAGCATGTCCGCAGTCTGTGCTCATCTCCTGTACCATGTCCGCAGTCTCTGACCATCTCCTGTAGCTTGTCCGCAGTCTCTGACCATCTCCTGTAGCATGTCCGCAGTCTCTGACCATCTCCTGTAGCATGTCCGCAGTCTCTGACCATCTCCTGTAGCATGTCCGCAGTCTCTGACCATCTCCTGTAGCATGTCCGCAGTCTCTGACCATCTCCTGTAGCATGTCCGCAGTCTCTGACCATCTCCTGTAGCATGTCCGCAGTCTCTGACCATCTCCTGTAGCATGTCCGCAGTCTCTGACCATCTCCTGTAGCATGTCCGCAGTCTCTGACCATCTCCTGTAGCATGTCCGCAGTCTCTGACCATCTCCTGTAGCATGTCCGCAGTCTCTGACCATGTCCTGTAGCATGTCCGCAGTCTCTGACCATCTCCTGTAGCATGTCCGCAGTCTCTGACCATCTCCTGTAGCATGTCCGCAGTCTCTGACCATCTCCTGTAGCATGTCCGCAGTCTCTGACCATCTCCTGTAGCATGTCTGCAGTCTCTGATCATCTCCTGTAGCATGTCTGCAGTCTCTGATCATCTCCTGTAGCATGTCTGCAGTCTCTGATCATCTCCTGTAGCATGTCTGCAGTCTCTGATCATCTCCTGTAGCATGTCTGCAGTCTCTGATCATCTCCTGTAGCATGTCCGCAGGCTCTGACCATCTCCTTTAGTATTGTGGAAGAGAGCCTGGAGCTCCTCTGCTGTCTCTTTTTTTCTTAAGAACAGATAGAATAAAAAAAATGGAGTCCTCCTGACTACTTGAATTTTTTTTGATGAAAACCATGAGAACTTGCGGACTTGCGCTGTAATCGTGATGCATCGCGGAATCGAATCGAATCGTTGACTTGATAATCGTAATCGAATCGAATCGTGAGGCCAGTGAAGATGCGCAGCCCTAGTGTTTAGGTGCATTATGGTGCCTTTTTGCTGCGTTTTACCACGTTCCAGTACAATCCAGTGCAAAAAAAAATGCAGCATGTTCTATTTTTTTTTTTTTTTTTTTTTGTGAAACTGGAACACACTGGAACTGACTGCACTGGTGTGAACTATGCCATTGGAAACCATATAACCTGCTATCCATGCATTTTTGAGGCAGAAAAATATGGACTGCATGTGATGTGAACTGGCCCTTAGGTCTGGACTTTGACTGGGCCATTCTAAGTTAACACATGCTTTGATCTAAAACATTCCATCGTAGCTCTGGCTGTATGTTTAGGTGAACCTCCGCCCCAGTCTCAAATCTTTTGCAGACTCTAACAGGTTTTCTCCTAAGATTGCCCTGTATTTGGCTCCATCCATCTTCCCATCAACTCTGATCAGCTTCCCTGTCCCTGCTGAAGAAAAGCATCCCCACAACATGATACTGCCACCACCATGTTTCATGGTGGGGATGGTGGGGATGGTGTGTTCAGAGTGATGTGCTGTGTTAGTTTTATGCCACACATAGCGTTTTGCTTTTAGGCCAAAAGGTTGGATTTTGGTCTCATCTGACCAGAGCACCTTCTTCCACACGGTTGCTGTGTTCCCACATGGCTTCTCGCAAACGGGACTTCTAATGGCTTTCTTTCAACAATGTCTTTCTTCTTGCCACTCTTCCATAAAGGTCAGATTTGTGGAGAGCACAACTAATAGTTGTCCTGTGGACAGATTCTCCCACCTGAGCTGTGGATCTCTACAGCTCCTCCAGAGTCACCATGTAGGGGTGCTGAAATTAATCGTTGCATCAATGCATCGCGATTCGGGTGTCCCCGATGCGGCATCGATGCATAAAACCCCGAAAATCGATGTTTGGTGACGTCATTAGTAGCCCCGCCCCTCCCGGGAAAGCGCTCGAGAAAATTTTTAAACCGTCTTTATTTTAATAAATATATTACAAAGGATGGTGTGCCCCCGCTGTATGTGCTTTTTTAAAAAACAATGTCACTTCATACCGAACTTCGCCGGTATACGATCATGTGACTCCCGGCCCGCCCCGCCCCTCTCCGCTCTTTTCTTCGCTCTCCGCTTCTGTCTCCTGAGTCCTGACGTCAGCGGGGATTTCTCAGTCCCGCCCGCCTCTCTTCTGATAAGATAACTATAGTCAGCGGGCGGGACTGAGAATTCCCCGCTGACGTCAGGACTCAGGAGACACGTGAGCGGAGAACGGAGAGGGAAGAGGAGAGCGGAGAGGGGCGGGACGGCCGGGAGTCACATGATCGTATACCGGCGAAATTTGGTATGAAGTGACATCGTTTTTTAAAAGCACATACAGCGGGGGCACACCATCCTTTGTAATATATTTATTAAAAGAAAGTAATTGGGGGGGGGGTCAGTGATGGCTGCGTTTGGCGGGCACAGGTGGCTGCATTTGGGCACAGGTGGCTGCATTTGGGCACAGGTGGCTGCATTTGGGCACAGGTGGCTGCATTTGGCGGGCACAAGTGGCTGCGTTTTGGCACAGGTGGCTGCGTTTTGGCACAGGTGGCTGAGTTTGGCGGGCACAAGTGGCTGCGTTTGGGCACAAGTGGCTGAGTTTGGGCACAGGTGGCTGCGTTTTGGCACAGGTCGCTGAGTTTGGCGGGCACAAGTGGCTGCGTTTTGGCACAGGTGGCTGAGTTTGGCGGGCACAAGTGGCTGCGTTTGGGCACAAGTGGCTGAGTTTGGGCACAGGTGGCTGAGTTTGGCGGGCACAAGTGGCTGCGTTTTGGCACAGGTGGCCAAGTTTGGTGGGCACAAGTGGCTGCGTTTGGGCACAAGTGGCTGAGTTTGGGCACAGGTGGCTGCGTTTTGGCACAGGTGGCTGCGTTTTGGCACAGGTGGCTGAGTTTGGCGGGCAAAAGTGGCTGCGTTTTGGCACAGGTGGCTGAGTTTGGTGGGCACAAGTGGCTGCGTTTGGGCACAAGTGGCTGCGTTTGGGCACAGGTGGCTGCGTTTTGGCACAGGTGGCCAAGTTTGGTGGGCACAAGTGGCTGCGTTTGGGCACAAGTGGCTGCGTTTGGGCACAAGTGGCTGAGTTTGGGCACAGGTGGCTGCGTTTTGGCACAGGTGGCTGCGTTTTGGCACAGGTGGCTGAGTTTGGCGGGCAAAAGTGGCTGCGTTTTGGCACAGGTGGCTGAGTTTGGTGGGCACAAGTGGCTGCGTTTGGGCACAAGTGGCTGAGTTTGGGCACAGGTGGCTGCGTTTTGGCACAGGTGGCTGCGTTTTGGCACAGGTGGCCAAGTTTGGTGGGCACAAGTGACTGCGTTTTGGCACAGGTGGCCAAGTTTGGTGGGCACAATTGGCTGCGTTTGGGCACAAGTGGCTGCGTTTGGGCACAAGTGGCTGAGTTTGGGCACAGGTGGCTGCGTTTTGGCACAGGTGGCTGCGTTTTGGCACAGGTGGCTGAGTTTGGCGGGCACAAGTGGCTGCGTTTTGGCACAGGTGGCCAAGTTTGGTGGGCACAAGTGGCTGCGTTTGGGCACAAGTGGCTGCGTTTGGGCACAAGTGGCTGCGTTTGGGCACAGGGGGCTGCGTTTTGGCACAGGTGGCTGCGTTTTGGCACAGGTGGCTGAGTTTGGCGGGCAAAAGTGGCTGCGTTTTGGCACAGGTGGCTGAGTTTGGCTGGCACAAGTGGCTGAGTTTGGGCACAAGTGCCTGAGTTTGGGCACAAGTGCCTGAGTTTGGGCACAGGTGGCTGCGTTTTGGCACAGGTGGCTGCGTTTGGCGGGCACAAGTGGCTGCGTTTGGGCACAAGTGGCTGCGTTTGGGCACAAGTGGCTGCGTTTGGGCACAGGTGGCTGCATTTGATGGGCACAGGTGGCTGCGTTTGACGGGCACAAGTGGCTGCGTTTGACGGGCACAAGTGGCTGCGTTTGACGGGCACAGATGGCTGCGTTTGACGGGGGAGGTTCAGTATTTTTCAGTTTGTTTGCACCCCCCAAAAAAATTTTGAGCACCAGCCGCCACTGGTCAGCACAGAGACAGTAGAGGGAACTTCACAGGGCTGTTTGTCATCTGTGGATTCTTTCCCTTTTGACCTTCCAGCAGTGTGTGTGTGAATCTCTGTACCCTGTAGTGCACCGGATTACTGAACTTTTTAGGGAGTGAGGTTATTTTTAATTCAAAGCGGAGTTCCAGTCAATTTTTTGTTTATTAGAAGTCAGCAGCTACAAAAAAAGTGCATGTTCTGACTTTTAATAAAAAGACACTCACCTGTCCCACAATCCAGCGACGTGGCCACCCAAACCCTCCCTTCTCTCCCCCTGCCTGTCCACAGCGCTGGCAATACTACTGTGGGCATCCGGCTGTGACAGCTTGCAGCTTCACAGCCGGGTGCGCATGTCTCACTGCGCTGTCCTGCATAGCCGGGCAATCTTTTGGGAACTGTGATGTGTCCCAGAAGATTGCAGGGTGGAAGGGCCACCTAGGCGGCCCAAGCGGAAGTGGGAGCTCGTCGGTAGTCAGTGATGCATCGCGGAATCGAATCGAATCGTTGACCAGATAATCGTAATCGAATCGAATCGTGAGACCAGTGAAGACGCGCAGCCCTATTACCATGGGCCTCTTGGCTGCTTCTCTGATGAATTCGCTCCTTGCCCGGCCGGTCAGTTTAGGTGGACGGCCATGTCTTGGTAGGTTTGCAGTTGTGCCATACTCTTTCCATTTTCAGATGATGGATTGAACAGAGCTCCGTGAGATGTTCAAAGCTTGGGATATTTTTTTTAAACCTTAACCCTGCATTAAACTTCTCCACAATTTTATTCCTGACCTGTCTGGTGTGCTCCTTGGCCCTCATGATGCTGTTTGTTCACAAAGGTTCTCTAACAAACCTTTGAGGGCTTCACAGAACTGCTGTATTTATACTGAGATTAAATTGCACACAGGTGGACTCTATTTACTAATTTGGTGACTTCTGAAGGCAATTGGTTCCACTAGATTTTTAGTTAGGGGTATCAGAGTAAAGGGGGCTGAATACAAATGCACGCCACACTTTTCACATATTTATTTGTAAAAAAAATGTAAAAATCATTTATCATTTTCCTTCCACTTCACAATTATGTGCCACTTTGTGTTGGTCTATCACATAAAATCTCAATAAAATACGTTTACCTTTTTGGTTGTAACATGACAAAATGTGAAAAATTTCAAGGGGTGTGAATACTTTTTCAAGGCACTGTATACTTTTTACCACAGTTTACCGCACAGCACCTCCTGGCAGCGTTGTAGTGTGAATGGGGCACATGGAAAACAATTGTTATGTATGTGCCTTAGGAGTGACCTGCATTGACCTAGTGTGGAAAAACGCAGGTCACTGCCCCATGTGCGAATGAGCCCTTAGTGAGTCTTCAGATCCTTCTGTTAAAGAGTTCACACAGCGCTGTGCTTGTAGTTTTATGATCGCTGTCTAGTATTAAACATGATCTGTACCCAGGCAGGCGGTCTTGGGAGCCTCTAATTATAGAGCAAGCAGCGTGGATAGTGACCATACCTCCAGAATGACATGATGCCAGCTGCACCCGTGAACTTTCTGGACTATTCCAGAGGTCAGACGTGCATTGTCTGCACTGCTGCAATCATTCTTGATGGTCTCCTCCCTCCATGGCAGAGCCGTTCCACACGTGCAGCCAAAAACGGGGTTTAATAGTGGCGGATTCAGTCCACCAAAAACTCGTGATTCATGTCTTGGTGGATGGCGGTGTGTTGAATTACCTGTGGATTGCTTATATCATGGGAAGCCATGATAAGATCTCTCATGAGTGCCTGAGTCCAGCCATGTACTGTTACCGTATCCAGGATCATACTATCCATAGGGGCTAACATATCTTTAGGGTCAGTTCCTTCTTTCTTTTTTGAGACTCTACTCATGAGATCTCTGTGGGGTTCCGCCATCCATGTGCTGAGTTCACAGGTCTGTATACACGCTGTGCCTATAATGATGGCTTCCCACCATCCCTGTTCTGAGTTTCTGGCTCTGTACACCTGCTGTGATGATCATGAGGAGTTCCCACATCCCTGTTCTGAGTTTCTGGCTCTGTACACCTGCTGTGCCTATAATGAGGGGTTCCCACCATCCCTGTTCTGAGTTTCTGGCTCTGTACACCTGCTGTGATGATCATGAGGAGTTCCCACTATGCCCGTGCTGAGTTCCTGGGTCTGCGTATCTGCTATGCCCATTATGAGGGGTTCCCACTATCCATGTGCTGAGTTCCCAAGTCTGCTTATCTGCTGTGCCGTTATGAGGGGTCCCCACCATTCCTGCTTTGAGTTCCCCGGCCTGTTCACCTACTGTGCCTATTATGAGGAGCTCCCACCATCCATGTTCTGAGATTCTATATCTATACAACTGCTGAGCTGATCATGAAGGGGTCCTTCCATGCCCGTGCTGATTTCCCGGGTCCACATACTGTATCCTCTGTGAGCATTATGAGGGATTCCCACCATCCCTATGCTGAGTTCCAAGTTCCGCATATCTGCTGTGCCCTTTATGAGGAGTCCCCACCTATACAGCTTTGAGTTCCCGGGTCTGTACACCTGCTGTACTAATTATGAGCAGTTCCCACTATCCCTGTGCTGAGTTCCCAAGTCTCTTTATCTGCTGTGCTTGTTATGAGGGGTCCATATTATTCCTGCTTTGAGTTCCCAGGCCTGTACACTTGTTGACAAAAAACAGAAAAGAGAGGGCACACCGGCCTAAAAAAATCACGCATAATGGTCTATTGATGGTGATAATGGATACACCGATGGCAGTCTCCAGACCTACGGACAAAACGTGCAGCTGCAGGTTGACGCGTTTCGAAGGTAGCACCTTCTTCTTCAGTAGGCTCTGAAGAAGAAGGTGCTACCTTCGAAATGCGTCAGCGTTTTTATCTACCCTTGTGAGTAGTATTTTTACGTTTCCTTCTTTTAATAAGCTTTTTTAAAGATAATGCACAAGGCCGGTGCGCCCTCTCTTTTCTGTTTTTTGTCTGCATGTTAGAATTTCCCTATCCTTGAGGGCAGCAAGGCTGAAAGCTACCATCAATCGAAAACTTTGAACTGTCAGGCCACACATTTATGCGCAAGAGTTTTTGTTTTGTTTTGCTGTACACTTGTTGTGCCCAATATGAGGAGCTCCCACCATCCCCATGCTGAGTTCCCAAGTCTGCTTATCTGCTGTGCTCCTTATGAGGGGTCCCCACCATTCCTGCTTTGAGTTCCCAGGTCTGTACACCTGCTGTACCCAATACGAGGAGCTCCCACCATCCCTGTGTAGCGCCCTGATGTTCAGGCAGGGTTGCTAATACATTTGTTTGCCAAGTGATAGTTGCCTTGGCCTATTTTTAGGAGGTCAATTGATTCCACCCTAATTCTGGAATTGCTGCACTTCTCTCTTCTGTCGCTAGGTGGCCGGGTACCTGGTGACATTAGATAAGACAAGGGCTGCAGCAATTTTGGTCAGAGGTCACGGCCATTATCACTACTATAGCTAACATACCAAATATCTGTAATCTTCTCAGATGTCTGTTGGGGTATATTGACGATGAAGAGTTATCCAAAAATGTTCAATCTTTTATACGTATAGTGATGTTCTATGCTAAAAAAAAACAATAACCATGCATTGGAAATCCAATGTTGTTCCGACTGTAAAACTCTGGCTCACCATTGTCAACCAAGCTATACCATTATATAAGCTGACATACGAAGCTAGAGGATGCCCCAAAAAGTTCACCAAAATTTGGAACTCATGGGTGAGTTCAGAGAGTACTATACCTCCTGCCTAATAACAGACCACAATAATGGTATGATACAGTAAATGCCAGAGCCTAACCCCTGATAACAATGAAATGTATTATGAGATGTGTTATATGTATTAATGCATAATGTCAACCTGTATACCTGTCCACTGTATTGAATTTTGAATATTGCAATACTCGCTGTGCTTGTACACCTGTGTAACAACTATTGATACTGTTTATAAAAACAATAAAAAAGTTAACCTTTAAAAAAAAAGATAAGACAAGGGCATTGCAAGGACAGATTAAGAATGAATGGGGTGTCTCAGCCAATGGACAGGGATTCTTGGCCTGCTGGGAGAGCCTATTTATTTGGGTGGAGTCAGGTGATCGGGGTTCTGTGCCACCTGGATGGCTGTCTGGGTGGATGTGTGTAGTATCGCCCCAGGCTGCTAGGCTGTAAGCTTTAATTCCAGGGACATCTGGCTGCTAGGCTGTCTGAGGGCCTGTCCAGAAGCAAGAGAGGGTTGGGACTGCTGACTTGCAGTCCAACCAGAAGTAACGGTTCTGCCGGCCAGAGAACCAGTTGTGGTTGGAGGTAGAGGGGAAGCTGTCACCACGAAGGGACCGTCCACCTTATTACCAGGGACCACAGTGAGTAGCTGAAGCAAGTACTGGAGCAATATTCTCACCAGCCAGGGATGGTGAAGAATCAGGAAAACTTCAGCCAGTGCCAAGCCAGGGACCCAGCCAGCCGAGGTGACGCTTGCAGAGCAGCCTTGTGTGCCAAGCCAGGGACCGAACAGGCCAGTGGGGTGACGATTGAGGAAGTTTGGAAGAGCTCAGGAGATCCAGTGGCGATTGGATCTGTTAGTCTAGTGAAAGACTGGGAGCTCAGCTGAGTGAAGTTCTACAATAGGAGATTGTGGAAGGAGTGAAGGAGTTTGTTGCAACCTTTGTTAGAAACTGTTACAAGACTGTTGCCATAGGAGACAGCGGTCCTTCTCATGCAGATGTGGTGTCTAGCTGCTTGCCTTTCCCTGCATGGCTGTCTGCCTATAGAAGTCTTGGAGTCTGCCAATTAATATTGCATCTACTAAAGGGTGTCCTGGCCCCAACTCTTTCTCTCACAGTTCTGTTCAAGAGACAATAAATCTGCAGACAATTCAAGAATTGTCTGGCGCCCATCAATCTACCTTGCATTACACCCACCATGCCTTGTAACCCACTCTACACAGAAGGATGTCAGCTGTCCCTGACTCTGGAGGTCACCATTAGGCCTCTGGGGGCTCAGGACCTCGCTACACCTGTTCTGGGATTGTGTGTTTATACATCTGCTGAGCTGATCATGAGAGGTTCCCACCATGTCCGTGCTGATTTCCCAGGTCCACATATCTGTTGTGCCCATTATGAGGGATTCCCACCCATCCTGCTTTGAGTTCCCAGGTCTGTACACCTGCTGTGCTCATTATAAGCGGTTCCTACAATCCCTGTGCTGAGTTGCCAAGTCTGGTTATCTGCTGTGACCATTATGAGGGGTCCCCACCAATCCTGTTTTGATTTCCCAGGCCTGTATACCTACTGTGCCCAATATGAGGAGCTCCCACCATCCCTGCTCTGGGTTTTTATATCTATACACCTGCTGTGTTCATTATGAGGGGTTCCCACCATGCCCGTGCTGAGTTCCTGGGTCTGCGTATCTGCTGTGCCCTTTATGAGGGGTTCCCACTATCCGTGTGCTGAGTTCCCAAGTCTTTTTATCTGCTGTGCCCATTATGAGGTGTTCCCACCACTCCTGCTTTGAGTTCCCAGGTCTGGACACCTACTGTGCTCATTATGAGGAGCTCCCACTATCCCTGCTCTGAGATTCTATATCTATACACCTGCTGAGCTGATCATGAGGGGTTCCCACCATCCTTGTGCTGAGTTCCCAGGTCCGCGTATCTGCTGTGCCTGTTACAAGGGGTTCCCACCTATCCTGCTTTGAGATCCCGGGCCTGTACACCTGCTGTGCTCATTATGATGCAAAATGTAAACAAAAAAGATTAAATCCTGCGCTCGTGGGGGCGTTGTTGGTATAGGTACGTAGTGCTGTTATGATGGCCAAACTGGAGAAAGTGATCATGTATGTCCCGCTGCCTGGACTGACCCAGGGGTGGTCTGAAGAAGACAGTGTGGGAGGAATGGATGGAAGGCGCGTGATCAGACACTGGCATCACATCATGCAGTTTATTCATATAAATAAATAAATACATACATGTAAGGAGTATAAACATACTACGTTTTGTGAGGGGGGGGGGGGGGTTACAAAATGTACATTCGTAGTGTTACAAGTGGGACATGCCCAGACAGGGGCAAGTGCTAAAAGAATGGCTAACGCGTTTCGAGGATAACCTCTTCATCAGAGCTTTAAAAGGTAAAACAGTCTGTACAAACACATATGCACATTGAAAGCAGTGGCTAGTGGAGAGACATATCATGTGGAGGGTAGTTAGTTCTCCCTAGCTCCATGTAGGTCCACATCAGAGCGCTCTAGATAGAAAGTAGATAGATAAATAAATAGGGGTCATAAGTGCGTAATGCAGAGCGCATAGTGGATGTATGTTTGTACGGAACAGACTGCAGATGTGTGATAAGTGAATTAAATCAAAATGATATGGTACAAACTAGTTGCACATATACTAATTTGCCACATTTGTTTAAATGAATAGGCTGCCTTAGATGTGTTGATCATCAAAGCATTCCAAAACCTCAGCGCTCACTCTCTCCCACAGCCACTGGTACTTTTGTACTGCTCAAAGCGATGCTCCTCTCCTCAAGCGGGGAAACTTGACACGTACTGCAAAAAAAAAAAGAGGGCGCAAACGCCTAGTGCATTACAACCAAAACCATGTTTATCAATAAAAAACGCTAAAAACATACTCACAAACATGAGACAACGCAAGCTTGTCAAATCACAACTCCAGCATGGGCAATTCCCCAAAAATATTGTGGTTGTAAATCTGACGTGTTTCGGGGGACAGGCCCCCTTCCTCAGAGCTGATCCAACCTGTTGCAGTACTAGCAAATATATGAGTACCACTTGTGAAGACCCTCCCCTCCATGCACCACCATGGAATGGCCCATCCCACCCACATGGTGCATACTGGATCGATGACATCACAAAGGTGTGGGTTCACCCAGTGACCCCTTTGTTTATTTAGCAGCAGGTGGGAAGCAGAGCTGTCATTTGGCAGAAGCCAAGTGTTGGGTGCGGACCTTTTTTTTTTTGTGCAGGTTGGCGCCTGGCGTTTATCATGATTGAGGTGAAATTGACATGTATTTTATTTTTAAAATTTTATAATAAAATATTTGTCAAGAACTGGCTCCTGTTTTTTTTTTTTTCATTTGCCAATTTTTTTGTGAATTAATATGGGTTCTTTGTACCCTCCCATACTCATTCACATGGGGGGAGCATCTTTATTATTGATTGGACCCTAGACAAACATTTTCTTGGGCCCTCCCAAATTCACTTGTCAACTATTTGCGGGCAGTGCAAGCTCAAGGGGCAGCTGCTTTGGGCCCCACAACAATGACTGGGCCCAGGGCAGCTGTCCCTTTGTGTCCTGTGTTAAAGACGGCCCTGGGGGCAGGATCTGGAGGCCCCTTTGTTAAAGGGGGCTTCCAGATTCTGATAAGTCACCCCCACATCCCCACAACCACCGTGCCAGGGTTGTAGAGAAGAGGCCCTTGTCCTCATCAACATGGAGACAAGGCGTTTGCGCCCTCCTGTGTTTTTTTGCCTCATGTGTGTAGCATGACAGTAGCACATGTGTGTGATTCCTGTAGTTGTGCACATGGAGCTCTAGGGTATAACATGAAACATGGTCAGATTCTGCAGCACCCTACCCCCAACACTTTCTGAACCCAGGGGTTTTTCTACTTGCCAGCTCCTACCGAATTCAAATGTGGTGCGGCCAGTGCTGGGACAAGATCTTTTGGAGCCCAGAGCAAACGTCAAACTGCAGCCCCAACCCCTCCCCAAGATGTATGAGCATTATGTGTCAGCACAACCCCCCCAAAAAAAAAAAATAATTGGGCACTAATCTGCATGCTTATCCTTGAAGCATAAATTCCCCTTCCTCCCAGTACAAATACGCCTCCCCTGCCGAAGTCCCCCCGGACAAATACCCCAAAAAAATTACCACTTTTAGCACAAATCCTCTACCCTTCAAATCCCTCAAATTATCTCTGAGTAAACATCCTCTTCCACTCCCCCCCCCCCCCCCCCAAATTCCATCTCCTAGTACAAATCACCCCCCAAAAAAAGCACAATTCCCCTCCCCCCTGCCATATCACCTCTTCTAGCAGAAACTCCTCAAATCCCCCCTACCTAGCACAAATCCTCTTCTCCCCTCCCCCTCCCAACACAAATCCCCCTAAATCACCACTCATAGAACACAGCCCCAAAATTTCCCCTCCTAGAGCAATTCTTACCTCCTGCTGCCCCCCCAAATTCCCCCCTCCCAACACAAATCCCCCTCCCCCCACCTTACATGATTCCACAGTGCCCAGGGCAGCTACCCCTCCTACCCACCCCTTGTCCCAGCCCTGGGTGCGGCTGTGCCTAGCTTCACACACACAGCCGCGTCATTCGTTCCCAGGGAGTTCCCAACCAAGGCAGAGGGACTCATCGTTCTCAATGGAGCGCAAGTACGATGACATCACCTTGTAGTCCATTGATACTTCCTCCAGCTCTGAAACTGAAGGTCTGTACTTTGGTATTAACCTGAGCTGGAGAAATAGTCTGCAGGAGTCAGAGCAATGCACCCGTGATCCATACCTCCCAACATTTTGAGATGGGAATGAGGGACACATACTAACAAATGTATGTAGGAATAGGACACGCCCCCTGACACAGCAGGTTGGCTCCCCTGCGTGAAACCACGTAACTGTATGCGGGCTCGCGGGGTCCAGATAGCAGGCGCGTGCGCGCTGCACACCGAGGGTGCCAATGCTCGTGGCCGACGGTCGCGATGACCGCCGGCCACGAGCGATTGTGGCCAGGAAACACAGAACAGGGATGAGTGTGTGTAAACACACGATCTGTCACTCCTGTCAGAACAGAACAGGGAAGTGTGTGTTTACACACACTCATCCCTGTTCTGTTCTGACAGGAGTGACAGATCGTGTGTTAACCCCTTTGCTGCCAGGGACATTTTTACAGTAATCAATGCATTTTTAATCGCACTGATCGCTGTATTAATGCCAATGGTTCCAAAAATGTGTCAAAATTGTTCGATGTATCCACCATAATGTCACAGTCACGATAAAAATCGCAGATCGCCGCTATTACTAGTAAAAAATAATAATAATAATAATAAAAATGCTATAAATCTATCCCCTATTTTGTAGACGCTATAACTTTTGCGCAAACCAATCAATATATGCTTATTGCAATTTTTTTTTACCAAAAATATGTAGAAGAATACATATCGGCTTAAACTAAGGAAAAAAATAGTTTTTTTTATATATTTTTGGGGGATATTTGTTAGAGCAAAATGTAAAAAATAATGCATTTTTTTTTTTCAAAATTGGCGCTCTTTTTTTGTTTATAGCGCAAAAAATAAAAACTGCAGAGGCGATCAAATACCACCAAAAGAAAGCTCTATTCGTGGGGAAAAAAAAAAAGGACTTCAATTTTGTTTGGGTACAACGTCGCACGACTGCGCAATTGTCAGTTAAAGCGTCGCAGTGCCGAATCTCAAAAAGTGCTCTGGTCAGGAAGGGGGTAAATTCTTCCGGGGCTGAAGTGGTTAAAGGAGAATTAACCAAAAAAAAAAGAAAAGGTTAATTAAATCCACAAGAGCTTTATTTTACTACTACTATTCCTTTATATTTGCTTTTAAAATGTACAAATGCAGCAATTTAGAATTTGGATGAAAGGTTTAGCACTGGGAAACACTTTCTGAAAGATAAAAAGTGCATTTTATATACAACTGTATGGATCAGACCAAAATGAGGGACAAATGAGGGGAAAAGAGGGACATTGCTCTAAATCAGGGACAGTCCCTCTAAATCAGGGTCAGTTGGGAGCTATGCATCATCCGTTGATTGTGGACACAATGCTTTGCAGACTCAGATGCAAAAAAAAATAATTAATGCTAATTTTTTTCTGTTTGCAATATGTTTTTTTAGAAGAATACATATCGGCCTAAACTGAGGCAAAAAATTGTTTTTTTATATATATTTTTGGGGGATATTTATTATAGCAAAATGTAAAAATAATGTGTTTTTTTCAAAATCTTGCTCTTTTTTTTTTGTTTATAGCGCAAAAAATAAAAGCCGCTGAGGCGATCAAATACCACCAAAAGAAAGCTCTATTTGTGGGGAAAAAAGGACGTCAATTTTGTTTGGGTACAACGTCGCACGACCGCGAAATTGTTAGTTAAAGTGGTTAAAGGGGAATTAACCAAAACAAAGGTTAATCAAACCCACTAGAGCTTTATTTTACCGCTACTATTCCTTTATATTTGCTTTTAAAATGTACAAACGCAGCAATTTAGAAATTGGATGAAAGGTTTAGCACTGGGAAACACTTTCTGAAAGATAAAAAGTGCATTTTATATACAACCTTATAAATCGGACCAAAATGAGGTACAAATGAGGAGGAAAGAGGGACTTTGCTCCAAATCAGGGACAGTTGGGAGCTATGCGTGATTCATTGATTGTGGACGCAATGCTTTCCAGGCTCAGATGCAAAAAAAAATAATAAATGCAATTTTTTTCCCTTTGCAATATATATATATATATATATTTTTTTTTTTTGCAAAAGTTGGAATTCTCCTTTCATGAAAATCTCAGGTCACAACTATGAGCACATGGCGGCACATGGTAGACATCTGCAGCAGCTATTAATATCCCATCCCGGGTGTCCCAACACTTGCACTCCTTTTTGACATCCGACACCCCCCCCCCCCCCCTAGAAGCTTCTCGCTCCTTCTAGCTCAGTAAGAAAGACTCTTCTAGAATGAACTGTCACTGCTATAAAAGAGGACAGGGACAGCTGCCACTGTAGTCACCCCAGAAGAACGCAAGGCAGAAGCACAAAAGAGCACAGCTCCATCCTACTACTACTGCTAGAGGGATACAAAGAAGATACATAGAGGGATACAAAGAAGATACATAGAGGGATACAAAGAAGATACATAGAGGGATACAAAAAAAGACACAAAAGAGGAATACAGAGGATCTCGCTACGCTAAACCAATCATAGAGCTATAGAAGACGACAAATTGTTGTCGAAGGGCAAGGTCCAATCTGAGGCTGAACCAACTATAGTGCAGAGACCTAGGCTAACTACCTACAAACCAGGTATGTGGAGCTGCCAAGAAAGGTGCAGTATTAATGGCACAGGACTGGGCTAAGGGGTGGGCAGGCGGGGACAGTCACCTTGGGCGATTCGGCGATGGAGGGGTGTGTAAAAAGGGCGAGAGCTGCGAACTATTCTGCTAAAGTTGTAAACTAATGGTTGGTGGAAAACGGGGGATGTTGGGGGTACTTCACTTTCCTTTTTGCCTTGGGTGCTAAGGGACCTTGTCCTGGCACGATGTAGGGTCTGTACAGGAACATATATATATATATTGTATATGGCATATACAGTAAAACCTTGGATTGCGAGCATAATTCGTTCCGGAAACATGCTTGTAATCCAAAGCACTTGTATATCAAAGCAAATTTCCCCATAAGAAATCATGGAAACTCAAATGATTCGTTCCACAACCATTTATTCATTGGTCCTTCAGTTTATAGTCCATATAAAAAGATTATAGAAATGTGATCAGGTTGTGTAACCATAAAATGTCCATCCACAAATGGAAGCCTCCACAAGGGGATTAGAAGCAAAATCCAGCAGGAGCTCCAGAGTATAAAAGAGAAGAGAGGCGCCTCTAAGTGTAGCAATATGTTTCTAAATGTTGTACCTTCATTAAATGTAACCATTTTGCTACACTTAGAGCCGCCTCTCTTCTCTTTTATACTCAGTTGCGACATGACACTACTTGTATATCAAGACATCGCTTGTATATCAATTCAAAATTGATTTAAAAATGTTGCTTGTCTTGCCAAACGCTCTCAAACCAAGGTTTTACTGTATGCACAACAATACAATATATCAGTGACACTGCCATAGCTCCCAACTGTCCCTGATTTCGAGGGACTGTCCCTGATTTGGAGCAATGTCCCTCTGTCCCTCCTCATTCCTCCTCATTTGTCCCTCATTTTGGTCTGATCTATATAGATGTATATAAAATGCACTTTTTATCCATCAAAAAGTGTTTTCCAGAGCTAAACTTTTCATCTGATTTCTAAATTGCGGCATTTGTAAATTCCAAAAGCCAATATAAAGGAATGATAGTGGTAAAAAAAAGCACTTGTGGGTTTAACCAATCATTTTTTTTGTACAATTCTCCTTTAAGGGGGCGTGGCAAGGGGGTGTGTCCTATGCCTGCTGATAGGTGTCCCTCATTCCCGTCTCAAAAAGTTGGGAGGTATGCACTACCCAAAAGTCCCTAATCAGGGGATCGTTACAGTATTTCCATAGTGCTTGCTGTGCAATATACCAGCCACTATATAATTTTATGTCTTTTTTTTTTTTAAGAAAGATTGTAAATAAAGCTTGTTGACTTCAATCATTTATTATTTTGGTTTATACGCTATTGCCTCCAAAATCCCATGGGAAATGCAAGTGTTTATTTTGTAGCTTTTAGACCCGCTATTTACAGGAAAATGCCATATCACATCGCCTTATTGCTCCTTATTCTTAGGATGCCTGAAGAACATCGACCAATGGAGGAAGAGGTGGAGACCTTCGCTTTCCAAGCTGAGATCGCTCAGCTGATGTCACTGATCATCAACACTTTCTATTCCAACAAAGAGATCTTTTTACGAGAGATCATCTCCAACTCATCCGATGTAAGTTCATTACATAAATAGAATACATGGATCATAACTACAGGGCAGAAGTTCCCTTCGAGTTTAGGCTCCAATGCACACTGGACGTTAAAAGTAACATTATTACTTAAAGGGACCTCTTAAATATGAGATCTGGGGGTCAAAAAGACCCCAGATCTCATATTTACACTAAAATGCAATAAAAAAAAAAAAAAAAAAACATTTGTTTGAAAAAATAATTTAAAAAAAAATGTCCCTTTGAGGGCTTTGGGCGGAAGTGACATTTTGACGTGGCTTCCGCCCTGCGATGGTATGGAGCCGAGCAGGGGCCATCTTCCCCTCAGTCAGCTCCCTACCACAGACCGAGAAGGATCCGATCGCCTCCGCCCTCTCCTGCCACCGATAAAAGTGATCTTGCGGCGAATCCGCCGCAGAGACCACTTTTATCTGAAAGCTGACCGCCCGCTGAAGAAGTGGATAGTGGGGTTATGGCAGGTAGCTGCTGCCATAACAATGATACTCCTCTTCAAACAGCCGACGTATAATGATACCGGGCAGGCGGCAAGTGGTTAAAATTGCGCACACTCGTGGAATGGCAACAAACTACGGTACTTAAGAATCTCTATAGGCTACTCTTTAAAATTTTTTACAAGTTACCTTTTTAGAGTTACAGAAGAGGTCCTGCGCTAGAATTATTGCTCTCACTCTCACATGTGTGGTTTGAACACTGTTTACATATGTGGGCGCAACTTACGTATGCGTTTGCTTGTGCGCGCAAACGTAAGGGTGGGGCTCTTTTAAAAAAAAATTCTTATTTTTACACTGTCCATTTAAGTTTTTTATCACTTTTATTTCTATTACAAGGAATGTAAACATCCCTTGTAACAGGAGCGGCTGGTCCATAAGGGGCGCCGCCCCCCTAGTTTGCATGCGGGACGGGACGCATTAGGTTTCTATGATTTTTTTTCTTCAAGCCACATGATTACAGCTTGAGGCTCTAATTGGCCTGAAAAAGGTTGGGCTCGGGGCGCAGAGCACTGCGCCCCGAGCCCAACCTTTTTCAGGCCAATTAGAGCCTCAAGCTGTAATCATGTGGCTTGAAAAAAAAAAAACTCATAGAGACCTACGAGTCTGGTGCCCCGCATGCAATAAGAACCCACCCACTTGTGACACCAGCGAATCAATATTCACTATTGTCTTCCGGCTTCTCCTCCCTGCCAATCAGGACAGGAGGCGGATCAGGTTGTAAATTCATAAATTTGAAAAAATTTGTAAATCTGTAAATTTGAAAAAATTCATAAATTCGTAAATTCGAAATTTGAAAATGGGAAAACCCAAAAAATCAAAAATCTGAAATAATAACTAACTAATAATAACTTAACTATTACTAACTATTAAATTATAGGTATTGGAACTTCCTTTCAAATGTGGCTGTTAGTGAACGTAACGAACACTAATTTATCCGAAGTTACGAATTATCCGAAATAACAAATGCCGCATCTAAACAAATGGAATGTAGTGAGTTAATAATAATAAATAACAATAATAATAATAATAAAACCTTTTTATTATTATTGTTTATTATTATTCATTCCTGTTCCATTTGTTTAGCTGCGGCATTCGGTTATTTCGGTTATTCAGTTATTTCGGATAATTCGTAACTTCAGATAAATTTGTATTCGTTACGTTCACTAAAAGCCAAAGTTGAAAGGAAATTCCAATACCTATAATTTATTAGTTAGTAATAGTTAAGTTATTATTAGTTAGTTATTATTTCAGATTTTCGGATTTTCAAATTTACGAATATACGAATTCATGAATTTTTTCGAATTTACTAATTTACAAATTTACAATTTTTTTCGGAATTTACAAATTTTTCCGGAATTTTTGTTTGGTTTCGAATTTATGAATTTACTGACTTATGAATTTACAATTTTTTTTTTAATTTCGAATTACGATCATAACGAATGACCCGAAAAACGAAAAAAAACAAAAAAAAAACAAATGAAAGAAAACAAAAACGAACAAATTTTTCAGCAGTGCACATGTCTAAAAATTCCCAGTTAAGCGGTCGGCAAGTGCGGTACCCAAAAGCAAACATTTATTATATTGCGTGGTTAGATGTGAGGGTTGCATTAGTTTTCTTTTTTTAGGCTTTCTTTCTTCTATTTTTATCTGGTAATCTAGTCAGGAAGTCTGTTGTTTTTCAAAAGACCAAGCTTACTTGCAGTTACAGAGATGGGTCACTGGGTCTCTGTGCTTTTCTATGCAATGCAGGAAGATCATAGCTTCCCGAATAAAGAAGACCTAGGTAATCCCAGCATGTGATGCTGAGGCTCCATGATTGAAAGAACTGAAATCTCCCCAGTAAGGCTGGGGAGGAAAGTGCTAGATAATGCTGGATGTCCTCAAGTAATAGTCGACTTGTTAATAACTCGACCTATAAAAACTTTCAGGCTCTGGATAAGATCCGCTATGAAAGCCTCATTGACCCCAGCAAGCTGGATTCCAGGAAAGATCTGAAGATTGACTTGATCCCCAACAGATATGAAAAAACCCTGACCATCATTGACACCGGGATCGGGATGACCAAAGCCGACCTCATCAACAACCTGGGCACCATCGCCAAATCCGGAACCAAGGCCTTTATGGAGGCTCTGCAGGCCGGAGCGGACATCTCCATGATTGGTCAGTTCGGTGTGGGGTTCTACTCCGCTTATCTGGTCGCCGAGAAAGTGACGGTGATCACCAAACACAACGATGACGAGCAGTACATCTGGGAATCCTCGGCCGGAGGGTCCTTCACTGTCAGAACGGATAACAGTAAGTGCTCTCTGGTGGCAATGCTACAATCCCTAACAACCAATCAGATTTGACCACACTATAGTCAGATCAGTAACCGATTTATTCTGTTTTCATGCCCCGAGTTGCCTAAAGTGGCTGTGAACCTCAGACTAGACACGTGCGGTTTGTTTTGTTCCAAATTTGAAATTTTCAATAGTAACGAATTTAAATGAATTCGAAATAACGAAATTGTTTTCGAATCGAATTTGAAATTTCCAAAGAGAATAAAATAGAATAGGAAATAAAGGAATAGAATAGAAATTAATAGAATAGAAAATAAAAGAATAGAATATAATAGAGTAAAACAGAACTGAATACAAAATAAAAGAGAGAAAAAATAGAATAGAAGATACATGGATAGAATAGAAAATAAAAGAGAAAAATTTCCAAAGAGAATAAAATAGAATAGGAAATAAAGGAATAGAATAGAAATAAATAGAAAATACAAGAATAGAATAGAATAGAGTAAAACAGAACAGAATACAAAATAAAAGAGAAAGAAAATAGAATAGAAAATAAATAAAGGGATAGAATAGAAAATAAATGAACAGAATATAATAGAGAAAAACAGAACAGAATACAAAATAAAAGAGAAAAAAATAGAATAGAAAATAAAGGGATAGAATAGAAAATAAAGGCACAGAATAGAATATAATATAATAGAAAATAAAAGAATATAATAGAGTTAAAACAGAACAGAATACAAAATAAAAGAGAAAAATTTCCAAAGAGAATAAAATAGAATAGGAAATAAAGGAATAGAATAGAAATAAATAGAAAATACAAGAATAGAATATATGAGAGTAAAACAGAACAGAATACAAAATAAAAGAGAAAGAAAATAGAATAGAAAATAAAGGGATAGAATAGAAAATAAATGAACAGAATATAATAGAGAAAAACAGAACAGAATACAAAATAAAAGAGAAAAAAATAGAATAGAAAATAAATGGATAGAATAGAAAATAAAGGCACAGAATAGAATATAATATAATAGACAATAAAAGAATAGAATATAATAGAGTTAAAACAGAACAGAATACAAAATAAAAGAGAAAAATTTCCAAAGAGAATAAAATAGAATAGGAAATAAAGGAATAGAATAGAAATAAATAGAAAATACAAGAATAGAATATAATAGAGTAAAACAGAACAGAATACAAAATAAAAGAGAAAGAAAATAGAATAGAAAATAAAGGGATAGAATAGAAAATAAAAGAGAAAAGAATAGAATAGAAAATAAAAGAGAGAAATAGAATAGAAAATAAAAGAGAGAAATAGAATAGAAAATAAAGGGATAAAATAGAAAATAAAGGGATAGAATAGAAAATAAAGGGATAGAATAGCAAAGAATATATTAAAACAGAACAAAATATTATAGAAAATAAAAGAACAGAATAAAATAGAACAGAAAATAAAGGAATAGAATAGAATAGAAAATAGAATAGAATATAACCATCTTCTGAAATTGAAATTTCAAATATAATCATTTTGAATAGAAAAGAATAGAATAGAAAATAAAATAATAGAATAAACAATAGAAAAGATTAGAAAATTAGGAATTTAGAAATTCTATTTTTGAATAGAATAAATTAGCATTTGGAATAGAATAAATTTGAATAGGAATAGAACAGAAAATAAAAGAATAGAATAGAAAAAAACAATGGAATAGAACCACCTTCCAAAATTTGAATTTCGAATAGAATTCAATTTGAAGGGAATTCGATTCAATCCATTTGAATCTTTCAAATCCCACCAAATTCGGGAAATTAGAATAAACAAAATGAATTCTGAAAAGGAATGAAACTAATTTAACTAAACAAATTTATGTAAATGCGGAATCGAAACTAAACACATTTTTTCTTTCTGTACATGTCTACCTCAGACATGAAATATGAACAAAGCATATCCCTCTATAGTGTGTACTTGTCATATTCCAGAGCACTAAGTGTCATTTCTGTCTGCTGATTCCTTTCTCTGCTATCAGCATGAGTCATTACTGATAAGTTTTCCTGACACTAAGGGCCCTTTCACACTGGGGCGGTTTGCAGGCGCTATTGCGCTAATAATAGCGCCTGCAAACCGACCCGAAAGTGCCGCTGCTGTGTATCCAGTGTGAAAGCCCCGAGGGCTTTCACACTGGAGCGATGCGCTGGCAGTACGGTAAAAAAAGTCCTGCCAGCAGCATCTTCGGGGCGGTGAAGGAGCGATGTGTACACCGCTCCTTTACCGCTCCTGCCCATTGAAATCAATGGGACGGCGCGGCTATACCGCCGGCAAAGCGCCTCTGCAGAGGCGCTTTGCGGTGGTATTTAACCCTTTCTCGGCCGCTAGCGGGGGGGTAAAACCGCCCCGCTAGCGGCCGCATACCGACGGTAAAACGCCGCTAATAATAGCGGCGTTTTACCGCCGACGCCGCCCCAGTGTGAAAGGGCTCTAAAAGAAAAATGGTGACGAGAGGGACCTCAGTCTGTGATTGGCAGCCTCAGCTCTTTCCTCACTGAGCTCTGCAGAATGTAACTTCAGCTATCTGCCCCTTTTCTTAAATGTCAGACAAGCTTTATAAATTCTGGACTTTGAATGGCCATAGAGAAGTGAAGACTGCAGATAAACAGGTACAACTTATGTAGGAGCATTTGTTGTGTCCCTTCCCTCCAATCAGCTCTCACTGAGATCCGCAGGGTGTAACGCGAGCTCCCCGCCCCCTGCTTTCTAAAATCTCAGACAAGCTGTAAAAAAAATTCTAAACCTTGTGCAGCTGTAGCGGAGACATGGCTGCAGATAAACAGGTACAACTTATGTAGTAGGATTTGTCGTGTCCCTTTCCTCCAATCAGGGATCCGATCTAAATCCTGCATAAGTGCATGTACATTCGTTCTGTGGGAATGGGGGGGGGCAACATTGAATGTTATTATGTTATTTTCTCTCCAGGTTAAATGCTTTCCACACCTACAGGATAAAGTGAATCAGGAAAATACTGGATTGTGGCCACTAGATGGAGCTGATGATCATACGAAATGAATTCATTTCCCATGATCATCAGCTCCATCTAGTGGCCACAATGCAGTATTTTTCTTGATCACTGAACGTGTTCCTTTATATCTGTTGTCAGGTGAAGGGCAATGAGTTTGTGATGTTTTGCTTTATTAGGTGAACCCATCGGGCGTGGTACAAAAGTTATTCTGCATCTGAAGGAAGACCAAACTGAGTACTTGGAGGAAAAGAGGATTAAGGAAGTTGTGAAGAAACATTCGCAGTTCATTGGCTATCCCATTACTTTATATGTAAGTATCGTGAAAATGTTGGGAGGAAATCCTGTGGGACAGATAAGGACGGGCAGTCCAGAATGGACTCAAGGCTGTTGATAACCTGGGGTGCATCTATAAAAATAACCATAGAGCTATTTGTCCTGCAAAGCTGTATGTACATTTGTTTTATATGAATGGGTGACAAATTTGAATGTTATTAGGTTATGTTCGCCTCCGGTTGAAGGCTTTTCATGCCTACAGGATTGGGTAAATCAGGAAAATACTGTATTGTGGCCACTGGGTGGCGCTGATGATCATATGAAATGAATACTTATTTGACCCCTTCCCACCACTGCCTCCCAGCCCTTTAAAAGGTTCAAAATGCCGGGATTTGGGCATTCCGATCACACGACGGCTGTGATTGGCAGTCACTGGATCGGGAAAGCTCTCGATCGCAAGTATGCAT
Source organism: Lithobates clamitans (assembly GCA_037952925.1). Classification (NCBI taxonomy): domain Eukaryota; kingdom Metazoa; phylum Chordata; class Amphibia; order Anura; family Ranidae; genus Lithobates; species Lithobates clamitans. The sequence goes on along the minus strand of JBBGZY010002248.1, from coordinate 1,778,940 downwards.
TGGGAGATTTCCGGTACCAGCCAGTTGCTGCACTAGGAGTGCAGAGAGGCCGCATATATGCGCACGGCTGACCGGAAGTGGTTGTCAGCTCCATCTAGTGACCATAACATGGTATTTTCCTGCTTCTGTCTATGAAGAACATTCGACCTGCAGAGAAAACAGCCTAAACGTAGACATGTGCAGAACGAAAAAAATTGTTTTGTTTGTTTCGATTCATTATTTACATAAATGACTTTAGGTAAATTCATTTAATTTGTTTTTGGAATTCATTTTGTTTATTCAAATTGAGTTCGATTCGACCGAAGTCGGAAAATTTGAATTGATTCGAATTCGAATTCCATTCAAATTGCATTTGAATCAAATTCCATTCGAAACTGAACGTATTCTATTTGAAATTCGAATTCTGGAAGATAGTTATATTCTTTAGATTCCATTCTATTCTATTGTTTTTCTATTCTATTTTTTAATTTTCTATTCTAGTCCTTTCTATTATGTTGATGTTATGTTATGTTTCTATTCTTTTCTATTGTTTATTCTTTTCTATTTTATCCTTTTTCTATTCTATTCTATTTGAATTTGAATTTATTTTATTCAAAATTCAAACTTCAGAAGAAGGTCATATTCTTTCTATTTTATTCTATTCCATTCTTTTTTTCTATTCTATTCTTTTCTATTTTTTTTTTCTATTCTATTCTTTTTTTTTCTATTCTATTCTTTTCTATTCTACTCAAATTCAATTTTATTCTATTTAAGATTCGAAATTCAGAAGATGGTTATATGTAAAGAGATTCCTATGCGCTACTGTGTAAGAGAGAGGATTAGGTTTCAGCAGCTGCTCACATTGTTACAATGTGTCCCCACATTAAATAAAAAATATTTGGAAATTCTAGCGCCACATCATCTAGAATTTCAGAAGATGGTTATATATTCTTTCTATTTTATTTATTTCTTTTATTCTATTCTATTCTATTTTTTTTTCTATTCTATTCCTTTATTTTCTATTCTATTGTATTATGTTATTTTATTTTCTATTTTATTTTGTTCTGTTTTACTCTATTCTTTTTTTTTTCTATTCAATCCCTTTATTTTCTATTCAATTGTTTTCTATTCTTTTCATTTCTATTCTCTTCTGTTTTAACCTATTATATTCTTTTATTTTCTATTCTAATTTATTCTCTTCGGAAAATTCAAATTTGATTGGAAAACTATTTGAATCTGATTAAGGATTAGGTTTCAGCAGCTGCTCACATTGATACAATGTGCCCCCACATTAAATAAGAAATATTTGGAAATTCTAGCGCCACATCATCTAGAATTTCAGAAGATGGTTATATTCTTTCTATTATATTCTATTCTATTTTTTATTCTATTCCTTTATTTTCTATTCTGTTTTATTATGTTCTTTTATTTTCTATTTTATTTTGTTCTGTTTTTTTTTTTTTCTATTCAATCCCTTTATTTTCTATTCAATTTTTTTCTATTCTTTTCATTTCTATTCTCTACTGTTTTACCCTATTATATTCTATTCTTTTTTTTTTTCTATTCCTTTATTTTCAATTCTAATTTATTCTCTTCGGGAAATTCAAATTTGATTCGGAAACTATTTGAATTTGATTAAGGATTAGGTTTCAGCAGCTGCTCACATTGATACAATGTGTCCTCACATTAAATAAAAAATATTTGGAAATTCTAGCGCCACATCATCTAGAATTTAAAAAGATGGTTATATTCTTTCGATGTTATTCTATTCTATTTTTTATTCTATTCTATTCCTTTATTTTCTATTCCATTTTATTATTTTATTTTATTTTGTTCTGTTTTACTCTATTCTTTTTTTTCTATTAAATCCCTTTATTTTCTATTCAACTTTTTTCTATTCTTTTCATTTTTATTCTCTTCTGTTTTACCCTATTATATTCTATTCTTTTATTTTCTATTCCTTTATTTTCTATTCTAATTTATTCTCTTCGGAAATTCAAATTTGATTGGAAACTATTTGAATTCGAATTTCGTCTAAAATTTTGTTTCGTTATTTGGGATTCGTTTAAATTACGTTACTATTGTAATTGGGAGATTCATCCGAATTTACGAACAACGAAAAATTTGTCCGAATTTAAATTCGGAACAAAATGAACTGCACATGTCTACCTAGCAGTGTTGGATTTTGCCCCATGCGCACAGATCGAATGTACATGCAGTTTCGCAGGACGAATAGCTCTGCAAATTTTCTTTATCAATGCACCCCATTGCCTGGTATGTCTGCAGGCAAATACGGTTTTTCAGAACTGTCCTTTTTAATGCTCGCTGAATCTGAGATTCATTTTCGGCCCACAGGTAGAGAAGCAGCGAGAGAAGGAAATCAGTGACGATGAAGCTGAAGAGGAAACTGTAGAAAACAAAGCCGAAGAAAAAGACAGCAACACAGAAAAGCCGAAGATTGAGGATGTGGGGTCCGACGAGGAGGAGGACGCCAAGGCCGAAGGCAAGAGGAAGAAGACCAAGAAGGTCAAAGAGAAGTACATTGACGAGGAGGAGCTGAACAAGACCAAACCCATCTGGACCCGCAACCCGGACGACATCACCAACGAGGAGTATGGAGAGTTCTACAAGAGCCTCTCCAACGACTGGGAGGACCACCTGGCTGTGAAAGTAAGAGACCAAGAGTTTATTCCATAACGCGACCCATGGGGCACTGATGAGTCTGACACGCAAAGCAGCCAATTAGAATTTAGTTTACTGGAATCACATCAGTGGTTGATCAGTTCTGATTGGTTCTTGTGGGTTACTGAACTCTGCACACTGTCCTTTGTCTTGCTGGAGAATTATTTTTATCTTGTATTCATATAGTGCCACCATAGCTTGTGTCATATTCAACAGAGCAGTGGTCTCCAAACTGCGGCCCGGGGGCTGGATGCAGCCCTTTTCTTGTCTTTACATCGCCCCTGAGGCACTGATACAAGACACTATTCCCAGCACTGACACCAACAATGGGGCATAATTCTTGCTACTGATATTAGCCATGGGGCACCATTTCTCTTATTGATGATAGCGATGGGGCACTATTCGTCCCACTGACACCAACGATGGGGCACTATTCCCCCCCACAGACACCAACACTGGGGCACTATTCCTCCCACGGACACCAACAATGGGGCACTATTTACTCCCACTGTCAGAAAAAATGTTCTTTTCACTCTGGCCACAGTACGGCCCCCCTAAAGTCTGAAGAACAGTAAACTGGACCTTGGTTTAGAAAGTTGATGATGGGGCACTATTTGCCCACTGACACCAATGGAGGGGCGCTATTCTCCCCCACTGACACCAAAGCTGGGGCACTATTCCTCCCACAGACACCAACACTAGGGCACTATTCCTCCCACTGACACCAACAATGGGGCACTATTTGTCCCATTGACACCAACAATGGCGCACTATTCGTCCCACTGACACCAATAATGGGGCACTATTTGCCCCACTGACACCAATGAAGGGGCACTATTGTCCCCCACTGACACCAAGACTGGGGCACTATTCCTCCCACTGACACCAAGGCTGAGGCACTATTCCTCCCACTAACACCAACCATGGGGCACTATTTCTCCCCCTAATACCAAAGATGCATTGGTTACTCCCACTGATGCCAGGACAATATCTTCTTCCAATGGTCACATTCCGGCCCCCCTAGTCTGAAGTCTAAGTCTGAATGACAGTAAACTGGCCCTTTCTTTGGAAATCTTGGAGGCCCCTGCAATATATCACGAGGGCTTTTTTTTTCTCAAAGAATAGGTTGCAGGTACACTCTTCACCCTTACTTACCTCTGTGTACCGTCTCTTAACTCCGCCCGCATCCACATCCTAGCACAGCTCCTCTTAGGGAATACAGAGACAAGTATCATTTTGTGGTGTTAAGTAATTTGTATGGAATTGAGTAATGATAATAGACCCCACCAGCAACAATAGATCCTTCCCAGCAACAATACACCCTTCTCCAGGAACTAAATACCCCCGCCGGGAACAATTGATCCCCACCGGCAACAAAGACCCCTGCTGGCAACAATAGGTCCCCCAGCAGCCAGCATCAATAGACCCCAAACAGTGGATTCTCCCCAACAACATAACCTAAGAGCAAAGATTCCCAACCAGTAACAATAGATTCCCCCACAACTGTAGATCCCTCCAGCAACAATTGACACCCCATTCTGGGCAGCTTTATTGCATTCACTTGGTCCATGCTCAAAACATGAGCCCTGGCCTTTATCCATGACTGACGTGCCTTACTGTCGTTTTCCAGCATTTCTCCGTTGAGGGTCAGCTTGAATTCCGGGCTCTCCTCTTCGTGCCCAGACGGGCATCCTTCGACTTGTTTGAGAACAAGAGGAAGAAGAATAACATCAAGTTGTATGTGCGCAGAGTGTTCATCATGGACAACTGTGAGGACCTCATTCCAGAATTTCTGAGTAAGTCACTTGTTTCATGTTCCTTCGCTCCGTGATATGACTGCAAGTGGGTTAGGCTGTTCCTATCCACCCAGAACATATTTTCTTAATCTTTTCAACACGGAGGAACCTTTGAAATAACTTTCTGGTCTCAGGGGACCCCTGCTAAAAATGACTATGTCTACAACTCATGATACATTAGTGTGATGGTGGGTGGGAAGAATGCTCCTTACACTTGTGGGCGTTAGAAGAAGCCGTCTTTTGGCTATAGTACGGTCAGGAAGTGGCTAAACTTTGTTTTAATAAAAGTGGGCAAGAAAAGCCCTTAAGAGTCCATGCACACTGGCTTAAAAAACGCTGCATCTAGAGGAGTGTAGCATTTTGCCCATAGAAGCAGCTAATATTATCCTATGTGTCCATGCACATTAGGACGTTTAGAGGCATATTTTACGCTCAGCTTTTAGTGGCAGAAAAAAACCCTTTTGGTTTGTGGTTTGTAGAGCAGTTTAATGGCAGAAAAAAATGCTGAACGCTCCTAAATGCTCCTAAATGCCTGTACAAAAATGCTCTATGTGAGTGTCTTTTTCTGCCAAAAGCACTGGCGTTTTTTTAAGCCCAGTGTGCATGGACTCTAAAACTATTGAAGTCAGTGTCTGCGTTCTAATGCTTTGCCATTTAAAGTCAGCCCTCACAGTACACTATGGCTCATTTGAGAAGCGTCTGATCCTCTTTTGCCCCACAGACTTCATCAAAGGTGTGGTGGACTCTGAAGACCTTCCGCTGAATATTTCCCGTGAGACGTTGCAGCAGAGCAAAATTCTCAAAGTTATCCGGAAGAACTTGGTGAAAAAGTGTCTGGAACTCTTCACAGAGCTGGCTGAGGACAAAGAGAACTATAAAAAGTTCTATGAGCAGTTCTCCAAGAATATAAAGGTCAGAGAAGAGTAGAGAAGAACTATAGGCAAAACTTTTTTTTTTCATTTTGGATAGTGTAATGGAGGGTTTAAACCCCTCTCAGATTTTTTATTTATTTTTTTTGCTATCTGTGTCCCATTGCTGAAATTTCCCTTCACTTCCTGTCCCATTGTCAACACAGGAAATGAGAGTTAATCCCTGAAAATTAAGGGAATTCCTTCTTCAGGACCCCTGGGTCACCAGAACTAGTGTCCCCTCTATTACTTTCCTGGGGACGACTAAAAATTTGGGATTTTCTTTTACTTTCCCTTTCGATGATAACGGTGAACAGGACAAATAGAGTGGGTGAATCTCCCTAACGGGGGGGCACAGACAACAATAAAAACTGACAGGCATTCGAAAGTTTTGCCTTTAGTTATACTTTAATCATTTACAATTCTGAAATAGTTGTTTTTTTGGTCCAGCCTCTCTCGGGAAACGGTAGCGATGAATAAAAATTAAACCTTGAAGAATAGGAAAGACAGACTTTCTGCAGTTCCACTCTTGTATAGGACATTTCCAGGAACCCTCTGGTTGTGTTTAGCTATTTCTGGGGGCCAGAAGCTTGTACATCTATAGGGATCCAGAGGCTTTTATTTTATTAACTACTCTGAGTCCTGAATCTTTAGATGTCTGGGTCCAGTATCAGCCAACAAAAAAGGAAATTTGAATTGGTACAGTCTCCATTGAGGTTTCCAGCAGAGGCCTTCGAGAACAGAAGAAGCAAGGAAAGCTTTGTATTTTCCAACTTGCTTGATTTGTCTGCAATAATTACAGCTAAAATTGGCAGTGGTCTTATGAATGGCTCTTTGATGAACTATCAACAATCAACTATCATCGACCCTTGATCAACTATCATCAATAATAATCCATTTCCTTCTATTTTTTCAGCTTGGGATTCATGAAGACACTCAAAACCGCAAGAAGCTTTCCGAACTGTTGCGCTATCACACCTCAGCTTCAGGAGATGAGATGATTTCACTAGCAGACTATGTATCACGAATGAAGGAGAACCAGAAACATATCTACTACATCACAGGTAGGCCCTGATCTCCTAATATTAGTTGTTCCCAGGGTCTAGGATTTTCAGAGATGCCTTGTTTGCTTCATAATTCTTTATCTCCTCTTCATCCTTGTCTACATGCAGGTGAGACCAGGGATCAAGTAACCCATTCAGCCTTTGTGGAAAGGCTCCGTAAACATGGCCTTGAGGTCCTTTACATGACAGAGCCCATTGATGAGTACTGTGTGCAGCAGCTGAAGGAGTTTGATGGCAAAACTTTGCTGTCTGTTACTAAAGAAGGCCTGGAGCTTCCAGAGGATGAAGAGGAGAAGAAAAAGAAGGAAGAGATCACAACCAAATTTGAAGGTCTCCTCAAAGTCATGAAGGACATCCTGGACAAGAAGGTTGAGAAGGTGAGTTTGTCTTTGTGTCACAGAAGAAATTTTCCGTGATTAGCCAAGCATTTGGTTCTTCTTATTTTTGGTACTATTACCACTTTCTGACCACAATAGTATTACATATATATAAGTTGCGGTTTGCAAGTGGTTTACTGGGATTATGGCTGAAAATATCAGCCATAACCCTGGTACTGTTTTTTCAGCCGGAGGCTGGCTTTCTCTTGATAGCATTCCGAGCAGCTCACACAGGTGTATCTCCGGCTTACAGTTTCCACTGACTTGCCTGAGGAATGATCCATCAGTGAGGCGATGAAAGGTTAGATCGTCTTTGATCACCTCTACGGCCTTAGAGGACTGGCGCAACAACATGATGTCACTTCCAGTCCAGGGTGGAAGTAAACAATTTTTTTTTTTAAAGCAAAAGATCCAAAAAATTTTTTTTTGCTTTTAAAGATAAAGGAAAGATCTGGGATTTTTTTTTACCCCAGATCTCTCCATAAAGAGGACCTGTCATCCTTATTTTTATTACAAGGGATATTTACATTCCTTGTAATAGGAATAAAAGTGATTAAAGAAAAATGAAAGGGACAGTGTAAAAATAAATATTAAAATAAATAAGAAAAACATATATTTTTTAAAAAGAGCTGCATCCCTCCGTGCTCGCACGCATAAGCAATTGCAAGTCACACACGCATATGTAAACGGTGTTCGCACCACACATGTGAGGTATCACCGCAAACGTTACAAGAGCAATAATTCTAGTACTAGACCTCCTCTGAAACTCTAAACAGGTAACCTGTAAAGATGTTTAAAGCGTTGCCTATGGAGATTTTTAAGTACCGTAGTTTGTCGCCATTCCATGAGCATGCCCAATTTTAAAGCGAGACATGTTAGGCATCCATTTGCTCGGCATAACATCATCTTTCATATTATACAAAAAAATTGGGGTATATGTTGTGTTTTGTTTTTAAATCATTATCATTTTTTTTTTTTTAAATGCATTTGAAAAGTCACTGCGCAAATACCGTGTGACAAAATATTGCAACGATCCCCATTTTATTCACTAGGGTCTAAGTTAAAAAAAATATATAATGTTTGGGGGTTATAAGTAATTTCCTAGCAAACAATGTTGATTTAAACTTGTAAACAAAATGTGCCTAGTCTTCAAGTGGAATTTTCAAAGTTTTTAATTTAGAATCTCAAGCTTTTTTCATATGTATTTCATCTACATTTGTGGTCCCCAGGTGGTGATCTCCAACAGACTGGTGGAATCTCCATGCTGCATAGTGACCAGCACCTATGGATGGACAGCCAACATGGAACGTATCATGAAGGCTCAGGCCCTCAGAGACAACTCCACGATGGGTTACATGTCAGCCAAGAAACATCTTGAAATCAACTGTGATCACCCAATTATTGAAAATCTGAGGCAGAAGTCTGAGGTTGACAACAATGACAAATCTGTGAAGGATCTGGTGAATCTGCTATATGAAACTGCCCTGCTGTCCTCTGGCTTCACCTTGGAGGACCCACAAACACATGCTAACCGCATCTACAGAATGATCAAGCTTGGATTAGGTGAGTGGCCCCTTACCCAACAACATATCATATGAGGAGGTGAGCTGCCATCTAGATATAGGAAGGCCCGTAGACATGGTGTATCTGGATTTTGCAAAAGCATTTGACACAGTTCCCCATAAACGTTTACTGTACAAAGTAAGGTCCATTGGCATGGCCCATAGGGTGACTACATGGATTGAAAACTGGCTACAAGGGTGAGTTCAGAGGGTGGTGATAAATGGGGAGTACTCGGAATGGTCAGGGGTGGGTAGTGGGGTTCCCCAGGGTTCTGTGCTGGGACCAATCCTATTTAATTTGTTCATAAACGACCCGGAGTATGGGGTAAACAATTCAATCTCTGTATTTGCGGACAATACTAAGCTAAGCAGGGCAATAACTTCTTTGAAGGAAGTGGAAACGTTGCAAGTAGATCTGAACAAATTAATGGGGTGGGCAACTACATGGCAAATGAGGTTTAATGTGGAAAAATGTAAAATAATTCATTTGGGTGACAAAAATATGAATGCAATCTACTCACTGGGGGGAGAACCTCTGGGGGAATCTAGGATGGAAAAGGACCTGGGGGTCCTAGTAGATGACAAGCTCAGCAATGGCATGCAATGCCAAGCTGCTGCTAATAAATCAAACAGTATATTGGCATTAAAAAAGGGATCAACCCCAGAGATAACAACATAATTCTCCCGCTCTACAAGATTCTGGTCCGACCCGCACCTGGATTATGCTGTCCAGTTCTGGGCACCAGTCCTCAGGAAGGATGTACTGGAAATGGAGCGAGTACAAAGAAGGGCAACAAAGCTAATAAAGGGTCTGGAGGACGTTAGTTATAAAGAAAGGTTGCGAGCACTGAACTTATTCTCTCTGGAGAAGAAACGCTTGAGAGGGGATATGATTTCAATTTACAAATACCGTACTGGTGACCCCACAATAGGGATAAAACTTTTCCGCGGAAGGGAGTTTAATAAGACACATGGCCACTCATTAAAATTAGAAGAAAAGAGGTTTAACCTTAAACTGTGTAGAGGGTTCTTTACTGTAAGAGGGTGTGGAATTCCCTCCCACAGGCGGTGGCTTCAGCGGGCGGGGCACCAATAGTTTCAAAAAACTATTAGATAAGCACCTGAATGACCACAACATACAGGGATATACAATGTAATACTGACATATAATCACACACATAGGTTGGACTTGATGGACTTGTGTCTTTTTTCAACCTCATCTACTATGTAACTATATGAATATGCAACTATATTATATACAACAACATATCACAGAACATAGCATGTGGTGAACAGGTGATCCGAGCGGAAGTGGGAGGCTGTAGCTATCAAAACTTTAAATAGTATGTAGGGTTGCCACATCATCCCTTTAAACCCAAACACATATGAACTACACAGTTTATGTGGCTAATTCAATGCACATAAGGCACCAAGTAAGTTTAATTACCACCTTAATCAGCCACAGAACCTGTGTAATTGATATGTGTTCGGGTTTAAAGGGATGAGGTGACAACCCTATTAGTATGGGTAACTGGACTTTGTTTGGAGGCTCACGGACCTTTACTTTCTTTGGACAGGCATTGACGAAGATGACATCACTCAGGAAGAAATCACAAGCCCGGTGATAGAAGAAATGCCGCCACTAGAGGGCGAAGATGATTCATCCAGGATGGAAGAAGTAGACTAAAAAGCAGAACTTTGCTCTTATGCCGTGTACACACGGGTGGACTTTTCGGCATCAAAGGTCCGACGGTCTTTCCGACGGACTTTCGATGGACTTTTGGCGGACTTCCGACGGACTTTCGAACAAATGGACTTGGCTACACACGATCACACCAAAGTCCGACGGATTCGTACGTGATGACGTACGACCGGAATAAAATAAGGAAGTTCATAGCCAGTAGCCAATAGCTGCCCCAGCGTCGGTTTTCGTCCGTCGGACTAGCATACAGACGAGCGGATTTCTCAATAGAAACTGGTTCCAGGGGAGTTCCGGCGGAAAGATTTGAAACATGTTTCAAATCTAAAGTCCGTCTGATTTTCGACTGAAAAATTCCACTGCAGGTCCGATGAAGCCCACACACGGTCGGATTGTCCGACGGATTCGTCCCGTCGGACCAGTCCAGTCGAAAAGTCCGCCCATGTGTACACGGCATAAGGGTACTGAGTGGCGATGTGCACACTGTCTACAGTTTTCCTAATTTCTGTACAGCACCCTATTTACAGAATAGTATATTTATTACTTGACATAAGGATATTGGAGGAAAGAGCTTTAATGTGTATTTTTGAGACCTCAAAGTCATTTTGGGTGGGATTTTTATACTGTTTTGTAACATATCACGCAGTGCTCCCAATATCTCAAAGTGCAGTTTGGTTATTTTGGCAGACCACCATGTCTCCAACATGTTGGCTTATTATATAAGCTCTCTTGTTATTTTGCTATTTTTTTTTTTTAAGATGTAAATTATTTTGGTAATAAAAGAAGGTTTGTGCAGCAACTTTTTGCCCTGTTTATGTTTAATTCCAGAATGAGCTTTGTTGAAAAAAAAAAAAAAAAAATTTCCAGATCAGCTAAATTAATTAAAGGAATTTAAACAAATGTAGATTCTTACCATGCTATGTTCTGTAGGTTTAAAGATAATAACAGTGCACTTGCCAAAACTGAATACTTGGTGGGAGGCTGTACTTACCGTCATGACAAGATCGTCCCTGGTGTTGTAATAAGAACTCCCCCAGCACCCCAGCAATGCACAGTGTGTTTGGTGAGAGGTTATATCGTAACTAAAGTCCAATATCGTAACTTGAGTCGAAACTTCAAATTTAAATTCTGAATTGTTTCATCCTGTCTCTTTAAATTCTGTATGCATTTAATCCCCATAAATACCTTAAAATCATTACAGAGAACCCCATCTGCATCCATTTCCTTTATGCCTGTGTCTACATTTCATTTGGCTCTCTCAAAATTATCCTTTGTAGTCACACAATCAGATGCACTGACAGCAGAGAGGGTAAGTGATGAGGAAAGTGAAAGAGCACATTCCCAGCAACCCTTAAGACAAGTACGTTCCTACCTGCTGACCACTGGATGGTGCAGAATTTAGCTGTGCTGGGCTGATCAGTTGCTTGATTACTGTTCCAGAAGCAGATCTGATAGAATTTAATCAGTGGTCTGCAGACTGCATCGCTAAATCCTACACACCATGCAATGTCCAGCAACCTCCCTTGAACATACAAATATAAATGGTGATCCAGGGCGTGTTCTTTCACTTTTGCAATAAGCAGGAAGTTGATGTATCACAACCCCCGACTGCTGGCTGTTCTTAAAGAGCCAAACAGCAGCAACGGATCTGCACTTTCATATCATTGTCAAGTGCTGACACCACCACACCATTGTCTGTCACCCTACAGCCATCAGCCAATCGGCTGGGGGCACTGTTTGGGGATTTTGTGAGTTGGCACTAGCGGCTGTCCGAATACTGTACAGTAGCCCAGCAGGGGAAATTGTACATCCATTTGTGTATGGTGGAATCTGCTAGATTTAATCTGTTCAGACCACAGCCTAACTGAAAGAAATCTACTAGTGATTGGCCAGCTTTACACTAAGAGCCTTATATCGAGAGTAATATTACTTTAACCCTTTAGGATCCTTTAGCCCTTTATGGCTCATTCACTATCAACGTTAACTTGTGCTTTTCCACCCTTTACAGGTCACCGCTAGGGCCCATAGAAAACATTTGTGTAGCACCCTCCTAGCGTAGGATGATAGGCAAATTTAGTTTTTGACTCCTTTTGTAGTCAAGGTGATTGTTTGCTCTGATCTGTTCAGGGTTTCACAGGCTGGGAGTTTGACTGCTCCCCCCTGCTTCTGGAAGAGGTTTCCAGAACATAGGGCCTGGAGAGTAAAATGATCAGCCTGAATATTTATCATGCCTTAGCCAATCCCTGGAGGGAAGTGTCCAGAAAGGGGGCTGGGGAGGTGGTAAATAGTTTGGAGTCCTGAAGAGATTGTTCTTTCCTCGTCACAGACAATTCCAAAGCCTCTGGGGCTACTGCGCCTCCGAGGCAGCCTGTGGACTGTGTAGCTGTTCTTTGAACCTGAAGCAATATTTTTGAGAAGCTTGGTGTGGGACTTCACCTTATGGGATCTGGTCTGGAAAAGGATTGTCTCCTTCACTGGGAAGTGTCCAGAGGAAGCTGGAAGGTGGAAGCTGTCCTGGGGACTTGTGAGTTCTGACCCTGAACTGCGATCCCTGGGGACTGTGTGCTTTTGGGATGAAAGGGTCAGGGGTAGCTATGGACTAAGAGGGCTCTCATAGGATCTCAGAATACTGAGTATTCCCTTTCCTAGCAGAAATGTATTGGAGTCTAGTGAAAGGTGTCCTCCTGTTAATGTGCAGCATATTGGAGATCCCATGCTCTGGCCCAGGGGTGTCAAACCGGCGGCCCTTCAGCTGTTGTGGAACTACAAGTTCCATCATGCCTCTGCCTGTAGAATTTATGCATGTAACTGTCAGCTTTGCAATGTCTCATGGGACTTGTAGTTCCGCAACAGCTGGAGAGCCGCCAGTTTGACACCTGTGAGTCTAACCCCTCTCCTGTTAAAGCTCTTCAAGTGATATATTTCAAAAATTCATCCCCCAGACTAAGCGATTGGAGGAAGTGTGCATGGACTGGTGCTTGTGGGGATGGGCAGCTTCTGTATTATTTGGGAGGAACCAGCTTTCACCAGGGGCACCTATGGGGTAGCGCTACAATTGTTTTCTGTGTGCCCCATTCACACCACAATGCTGGTCTGGTGAGCTCTGGTAAAATGCAGCCAGGGATTTCGCATTAGGAAACCCATCTGTACATGGCTGGATCTAGGGGGGTGCTGGGGTGGGCTGTGGCCTGTGCCCCCCTAGGCTGGCTTGCTGATGAACATTGTACAGGAGACTTGTCAGCAAGAAGAGAGCTGGGAGGTGGTACGGCTTTCTCTGCTTTCCCTGCTCTTTTCATTGGAGAGCTCCTCCATACAGCGGATTACACAGGATCCTCTTAGATCGTACGGTACAAGGCTTGATTACCCGCCCCTACCCACATTTCCAGGAGATGAACAGTCCTTGGAGGAGGTAGAGGGCGGGTAGTCAAGCCATGAACCATCCGATCCAAGAGAATCCTGTGGATCCATGGGTATGGAGGAGTGCTGTTATCCCAGCTCTCTCCTCGTTGACACTTCTCCTGTCCGGACTTACAGCAGGTGTGGGCACAATGTTCATGGAGTGCCAGCCTAAGGGGCACAGAGAGCAGCACCTCCTCACTACTCCTGTAAGATTGGAGGGGGCTGTTTGTGCTGGGAAGGGTATTGGGGGGGGGGCGGGGAGGAATTTTTATTAGAAGAGGGAGGGGGGCATATGTGTTAGGGGACAGAATTGGGGAAGATTTGTGCTAGGGGGGAGAATTAAGGGTAGGGGTGGGGATTTGTGCTGGGAAGAGTAATTTGGAGGGGGGTGTGCTAAGAGGATGGATTTGTGCTAGGAGGGGGGATATTGGGGGGTAAGATTTGTACTTACCGGTATCTTCTGTCTCCTTATCCATACCTCCCAACTTTTTGAGATGGGAATGAGGGACACCTATCAGCAAAAGTATGCAGTCATAGGACATACCCCTGTGCACGCCCCCTTAAAGGAGAATTGTACAAAAAAACAAGATTGGTTAAACCTACAAGTGCTTTTTTTTTAAATCAAAAACGAAGTTTATTGAGCATAAAAGTCAGTACATATTACAAAAGTTAAAGTACAAAGTGCAGCATACACTGGAATCAGGTGTATTAACTTTTACACAAATTGTCTTGACAAGTCATTGCAACCCAGTATCAGGGTGTACATCTTCATTAGGTTAATAAGAAATTTGGCCATAAGCGGAGGTAGGTGCCATTAAACCAACAGACATATATGTGTTGTGTAGTGCTAGTCTGTGCATGTGGAGGCTTCATTTATCCATCTATCCCATATTTTGTGATATTTGGCTGGGCAACCACGGTGGGTATACAGAACTTTCTTGTAGGGTAGGGTGAGGTTTACTGCACTCTTCCACTGCTGTATAGTGGGGGGGGGGGGGGGGGGGGGTCGAAGCCACAGTTGGGCAACCTGCAATCTGGCTATGAAGAGGGTCTCCTGCATAAATATTGATAAGTATTTCTCCTCCTCCGAGACTGCAAGCAGACCAAGTAAACATTGGCGAGGGCACAGCGACAGAGGGGAGCCCATACAATCGTGGAGAAACTTAACTATTTGCAGCCAATAGTTCTGAATAGATGGACAAGACCATATAAGGTGATAGAAGGTACTGGGGGTATTTCCGCAACGAGGACAGGCTGGATTAATGTCCGACCTGTATTTAAGGATTCGTGCAGGGGTGAGATAAGATCTATGGAGGATGTACAAGTGGGTGAGGCGATCTGATAATTTCGGGGATACTTTTGTGCAAGTCCCGAGTATGTCCCCCCATTGGTCATCATCAAAGGTACCGGTGGCAGCAGGCAAGAGGAGGAGACTATATAGGGTGGAGATCAGTTTTTTCGGGTCGTCACCTAAGAGCAAATCTGTGGCTGCCACCACTTCTAGAGTGGGGATAGAATTATTAAATTGAGACTGAAGGGCGTGGCGAATCTGGAGGTACCTAAAAAACATATGGTTAGGGAGGGCGAATTCATCTTTTAGAACCTGAAAGGACCTGACCTCCCCTCCCGCTACAACCTGATAAAGGTATATGATTTTATAGATGATCCATAGTTTAAAGTCTGGGATGGTCAACAGTTCAGGGAACTGAGGATTGTCCCATAGTGGAGTATGAGTGTGAACAGGGGGAGCTCCGATAGTAGTAAGTGTGCGGTGCCAGATTCTACTATGGTGCTGTAGCAGTCGGTTCCCACCTGCAAGCCGAGAATTACCCCTATGTTTACAAAAAAGTATCTGAAAGGGGTGGGCCACTACGTCAGAGGCGTGTGTGCATGCCAGAGTAGTGTAGCAGAGTCTGTTGTGCTTATTAAAATGGTAAAAATTGGACAGCTGGGAAGCTAAATAGTAGAGTGCAAGGTCAGGGGTGGCCGTGCCTCCCAAGTGGGTGGGACATTTAAGGGTCTGCCATGATAGTTTATGTCTGGATGTGCCCCATATAAATGTGTTGAGTATAGACTCGAGGGACCTGAATATATGGACTGGGACATATAATGGGGCATGCCAGAATAGGTATAACAGCTTGGGAAGAAGAATCATCTTCACCAAGCTATTACGACCCATCACTCCTAGAGGAAGTCTGGACCAGATTTGCGTCTTGTTTTTAAGATATGCGAACATTGGTTCAATATTTAGGTGTATGTAGTCTGTTAGGGAGCGGGAGCATTGTATGCCTAGGTATTTAAGCTGGCTGGTCCTTACCAGTGGGAGGGTCACCTGAGTGTTCGTTGGAACAGAAACATCTATGGGGAGTATTTGAGACTTAGACCAATTGATTTGTAGCCCTGAAAAGGTCCCGTATTGCTGGATAAGTTGTAAAGCTGCAGCCAACGAGGGACCTGCGTCTGATAAATAAAGTAGCATATCGTCCGCATATAAACTAAGCACCTCGGTCAACTGCCCCCGACGGAGGCCCTTGATGCCAGGGTGCGCTCTGATGGCGATGGCCAATGGCTCGACAGCTAGTGCATATAACGTGTTGACGTGTTCCCCTTGACAGCGAGAATGGGGTGGACATTTTGCCGTTGACCTGGATCCGAGCAGTGGGAGCTTGATAAAAGAGTTGGAGCCATTTAATGAACCTGGGGCCAAAGCCGAATCTATGAAGGCACTCCCAGAGGTAGCTCCACTCCACAGAATCAAACGCCTTGGCGGCGTCCAAAGTGACCACCACCCTGGACCCAGTCTCATCATGTGTAGCTTGAAGATTTGTGAATAGCCTTCTCAGATTGAACGCTGTGTTCTTATTGGGCATAAAGCCTGTTTGGTCAGGGTGGATGAGGCTGAGGATGAACTTGTTAAGTCTCATGGCAAGAATTTTAGCGAGAATTTTCACATCCAACTGGAGGAGAGAGATCGGGCGGTAGGACTCGGGTTGGAGGGGATCTTTGCCAGGTTTGGGGATGAGGTCAATCAGTGTCTCGCTCATGGTGCGCAGGAGTGTGCCGGACGTGTGTATGTGTGAATATAAAGCCTCTAGCCTGGGGATGAGGACCTCCTGGAATTGAGAATAGAACTCCAGAGGGAGGCCGTCTGAACCTGGGGCCTTCGATGCTGGGAGGTTCGCCATCGCCGCTTTGATGCATTCCTCAGTTATGGGTGCCTCCAAAAGTTCTACCTGAGTAGTTGAGAGGGAGGGAAAGTCAATATTATCTAGGAGAAGGTGTAGCTCGTCCAAGGGTCGGCTAGCTCTAGAAGTGTAGAGGTCGGCGTAGAACCTTCTAAATTCATAAGCTACTTGTTCAGGGTCGGTGAGCATGGTTCCATCATGTGAGCGGAGCTGAACCACCACCGGGGGCGTATGGTCCAAATGAGCCATGTAGGCTAAGAGTTTCCCCGCCCGCTCTCCATGCTCAAAGATCCTTTGTTTGCTGAAAAAAATTCCCTTTTTTGCTTTCTCAAAGTGTAAGTGATCAGTGAGCCTAGATTGCAAGCATAGTTGGGCAGAGTTGGAAGGTGTTGGGTTTGCCAGGAAAGCCTGTTCGAGGGAGCCCAAGTGCTCCTTGGCCTGTAACAAAATATTGTTAGAGGAGGCTTTGTGCCTGTTGATGTGTGTGGAGAGGATCAGGCGGGCATGAGCCTTAAAGGCCTCCCACACCATCCCCGGCGAGGCCGACCCCTGATTAGACTGAAAATAAAGAGACCACTCGCGTTGTATAATCTCAATATCAGTGAGGGTTGCGAGCCAGAATGGATTCAGTCTCCACAAGCGGGATGGCGGGGAGGACGGTAGTCTCAGAGTGATCCAGTAGAGTGAGTGGTCCGAGAGAACTCTCACACCGAACCCCACTGCAAGGAGGCTCGGAATGAGAGTGGGGGTAAGTATAATCATGTCTATGTGGGACATTGCATTTTGTGCGGGTGTAAAACAAGAATATGCAGATGTGTTGGGATATTTAAGTCTCCAGGTATCTGATAGGGCAAATTCCGAGAGGAATCTACCAAACCTAGTGAGAGTCGGCCTGTTCTGTGACGTATTTGATGAGTGGAGCCTATCTAAGAGGGGGTCAATCACCATATTAAAATCCCCCATCCAGACATGAAGGCTAGCCCCTCTCTGAGGGCAGTAAATTGAAAAGGTGGGGGGACATAGAAGGCTAGCAAAAGGGTTTCAAGAGCCCCCACAGTAACATGTAAGAACAGGAACCTCCCCTGTGGGTCCGATCTTAAATTGTGCAGTTGGAATTTAACCGCTTTAGCTATGAGGATAGCTATACCTCTGGAGTTGTTGGTGAATGGAGCCTGGTAAGTCCAGCCCACCCACGGTTTTTTAAGGGCCATTTGAAGTTGCCCTGTTATGTGGGTCTCCACTAGTACAGATATATCCGCGCGCATGCGCTTAAGGTGAGACAGCACAGCTAATCGTTTGGACTTATCACGCAGCCCTCTCACATTCCACGTGACTATTTTTAAAGAGGCCATCAGGTAATTAATTGGAATGTAGTGTCTAGTCGGACCAGCAGGAGAAGACCCACCACCCCAGCCACCACAGCCAGTCCCATTCCGGATATCATTATAAAAAAATAAACAAATCCAACCCCACAAACCTTGGTTGTGAGGTCCTGCAGACTGGCCGACCAGAACCATAAAATGGATCCTGCCAATCTACAGGAAGCCCCACAGATGAATAAGATAATGGATACAGACAAAAACAGACTAGTTGTGGGTTGTATGGCATGACATGTCAGACATTGCTCGTATGTAAAAAAATTAAGAACATTAACAAATAAAACAATAAAAACGGAAACTATGCCAACTTTGGACCAGCGTGGCTTATCAAACTTGTGGCGACCCTCCACGGCCGTGGGGGTTGCTGCTGGCCAGGGAAAAATTGCTTTGTGCAGTTGCAGGGGGGGACCCAGTCCAGTTAGTAAGATAAACAGAAGACTTCACTGCCAGTTTCCCTTACCTAAAATGCCCAACGCCTGCACCTGAAGCCGATTGAAGTATCGGCTTGGATGCTGACATTGCTGGATCCCTAGACAGGTAAGTGTCCTCATATTAAAAATCAACAGCTACAGTAATTGAAGGCAGCTGACTTTTCGTTTTTGTTGGGGGGATTTTTGTGGTCTTGGTCTACGCATAGTGACCCAACCTGTCTCAGCACCTTTCCTTTCCTTTTTTCTGTTTACTTTCCTTACCTTTGCTTTTCTTAAAAAGTGTCAAAATAAATAAAAACAGTAAATTATGTTATAAGTTATAGGTGCAGCGCTTCCTCAAACGTGACTTTTGCACTTGTACACGATTGCACTATTTCAGCATTTGTATAAACTATCTGCATACCAGGAGGCCTGTTTCCTTCTGTTTTTATATGTTTAAATATCTGTTGAAAGCAAACAATAAAAACTTATTGAACCATAAAAAAAATCTAAATTACAACTATGCATATTGGGCCACAATAACAATACAAGTATATAGAAAACTACAAAAAATATCTATAAAATATATAAATCTTAGCGCCGTCTCTTTAAAACTCCATACACATCTCTCCCTGTGAGTGCTCACAGCAATAAAAAATAAATCTAAAAAAATCTAAAAAATAATCCTGCACATTGCAATAAGTGTATCTCTTGATAGTAGAAATAGTCCTTTTATATATAAACTCTGTTCATCGTGATTTCCTCTCCTAAACGATCGTGCCATCTCCACCAGCTGTGCCCTCACCTTAATACATAGCTCCCAACTGTCCCTGATTTGGAGGGACTGTCCCTGCTTTGGAGCAATGTCCCTCTGTCCCTCATTCCACCTCATTTGTCCCTCATTTTGGTCAGATCTATATAGTTGTATATAAAATGCACTTTTTATCTTTCAAAAAGTGTTTCCCAGTGCTAAACCTTTCATCCAATTCCTAAATTGCTGCAGTTGTACATTTTAAAAGCCAATATAAAGGAATAGTAGTGGTAAAAAAAAAGTCCTTGTAGATTTAATTAACCTTTTTTTTGGTTAATTCTCCTTTAAGGGGGTGTGGCAAGGGGCGTGTTCTATGCCTACATACATTTGTTAGTAGGTGTCCCTCAATCCCATCTCAAAATGTTGGAAGGTATGCCTTAATACAGTGTGTACAGCCTTGATATATCCTGTGACAGACCTAGCAAGGACAGAGGCTTTTGGAGGGGACTGAATGCTAGCCTCTTGCCTACGATCATGGGCCCTGGCATTTGGGGGAATGGTGCTCTTTGTGAGCTGTATGCCTGGGGACCCTTGAGGTGGTGTTACTTTGGATTCAGGTCCATATCCCCCCAAGACACACAGACTCTGGGAACCCTGTATATGCCATATTAGAAATAGTGACTGATTTATACGGTTGGGACACACACTGTTAGATGCTAATGTCATCAACTCCAGCCACCTGCCTGTTGTCTTTTATAATGTAAATGAGTCTAGTCTGGCTTGCCACAGCTTCTAAGTGTTTTTCACCCATTGTTGTTTGTGCTAATTAACCCTGCAATTGTATGAAGGAGTTCTGTGTTGAGATGTATGATAATGTGTAGTGTAGTTAGGGAGTCACATCGGCTGCTTTAAGGGATTAGTTAATTAGCTCATATTAATTATGGTTACAGGTGTATTGTTAGAGTAATGTAAGCAGGAGGTAGGTCCTCCTCTTCTACTGTATATAAGACTTGTATTTTGGTTCTAATAAAGAGTCCATGTTCAGCAACTAAACAAGTATCGTCTTCTTTTGTGCTTGTGAGCGGTTGGAATATCTGATATCTATATTCAGACTGGGAGGAAGTGGTGTATGACAAAAGCACTCAAGCGGAGTGTAGGGCGTTTCGTTACATATCCTTTATCCACAAACAGCCTTTTATCTCCACTTCCTGCTCCACATATGTGTCACTCCTCCTGCTGATCAGCAGCTTTCAGTTTCCAACTATTTTTCCCTCAGTCCCATGCAAGAGATCGTACTTCATCCTTTAAAAAAACACTCTTTATTCCAAACATACATGGTAAAGCTCACATTTTAAACAGAATATCGCCTTTGTATACATGTATATACGTGTGTAACACTGGTATGCTTGCCGCCCAGTTCTGAAGTCCCATCAGCTTACAATGCTTGTTCGTACCTCCACAGCGCCAGCCTATCAGGTCCCGCCCCTGCATGTTTCGTCACACCTCATGACTTTCTCAGGGCAAATCACAAGTAGCAATGATTCTGGACTACAATCCTTTAAAACCACACAGGACTGGTTGTCAGTCACAGGTCCACCAATCCCTGTCCTGACGTCCCACATTGGTTCCAGCCGCTCCATTTACAGTTCTGGTCGGCAGCTCTGATGTCACCAGTACGGACCCGTGTGACAAAACATATAGGGGCGGGACCTGATAGGCTGACGCTGTGGAGGTACGAAAGAGCATTGTAAGTGTCAGAAACCATGAATCAGACCGAGACAGTACAGTTACAGTACAGTTAATCACGCTTGTTTAATAATAATAATAAGGTAAACAGAGTTAGCGTAGTCAATACATAGCCAGAGTTCAGTAACCAGATCGGGTAGTCAGCCAATGCCAATGTCAGAGAGCCAGAGATCAACGTAGGAGTACAGCAAGCAGGATCAGGAGCCAGAAGGGATGTCAGCCAAGCAAGTCTTCAACAGAAACGCAGGAGAAAGTCTCTGAGATGTGACCAAAGGCGAAGGCAGAGATGAAGTGAGCTGGACGGCTTTAAGTAAGCAGGCCTGACGAGCAGATCATCAACAGCTAAGTCACTGTGGAGAGAAAGGAGCTGGCAATTAGCCGACAGTTGAGCGGCCAGCTCAGAGAAGGAAGGGCCGAGCCCCTGCCTGACAGTAAGCTGATGGGACTAGAGAAACGGGCGGCAAGTGTACCAGTGTTATGGTATATACATACTGTATATACAAAGGCAATATTCTACTGTTTAAAATGTGAGTTTTACCTTGTACGTTTGGAATAAAGAGGGGTTTTTAAAAGGATAAAGCACGATTGTACTTTCTCAATTTTTTGCATGGGACTGAGGGAAAAATAGCTGGAAACTGAAAGCTGCTGATCAGCAGGAGGAGCGACACATATGTGGAGCACGAAGTGGGGATAAAAGGCTGTTTGTGGATATAGGATATATCAAGGCTTGTATAGGATAGTATTAGGATGAGGGCACATCTGGTGGAGGTGGCACAATCATTTAGGAAAGGAAAGCACAGTGAACAGAGTTTATATATAAAAGGACAATTTCTACTTTTTTCTACTATTTCTATCAAGAGATACACTTATTGCAATGTGAAGGACTATTTTTGTGATTTTTTTTTTTTTATTTAACTTTATTGAATTGTCAAATTGACGATTCATTCATTAATTTCTGTTACAATATTTTTTATTGAATAAACTTCAGGAAAAAAACAAATTACAAGTGTACATCTTTTTTTTATTCCTTTGCATTTACACAGCAGTATAGAGGCGCATCTTCCATTCAAAGAGAAAGGATGGGGGTACAAGTATTAAGACATATGGTGAATGTGAGCTAACAATGCATTCGTCCAAATTAAAGCAGAACTCAAGGAAAAACTTTTCTTTTCTTCGATTTGAAAGGAGTAAAGCCTCGTACACACTAGTACTGGAGGAGCCACTGTACTAATTATCCGACATTAGTACAGTGATCTCCCCCCGCTATTGTGTTCTGACACCCCTGCCAGAACACTCAGCGCTGTCAGCCATTGGGAGGCGATTGGCAGACTCTTTTCGCATTCCCCTCTTCCTTTACAGGCGGTGTGAGAGTACATGGTGGTGCCAGGTTACCATAGAGCTGGCCATAGACTGGATGGTCCCCGGCCATCTCTATGACCCTGGGAGGCCGGAAGCGACCTCATGACATCACTTCCAGCACTGGCATATGTAAACACTGCCAGGTTTTTTTACCTGGAAAGCAGAGATCAATGTTTTGTTTTTTTTATCTCATGCTTTCCAGGGTAGAGTAGATATTTAGGGTCTCATTGACCCCAGATGTTTTCATAAAGAGGACCCGTCATGTCTTATTCCTAATACAAAAGATTTTATAATTTCTTGTATTAGGGATAAAATTGATTGAAAAAATAAATGGACAGTGTACAAATTAAAAATAAAATACATAAGATAAAAAAAAAAAAAGTTAAAGAGTCCCGTCCCCTCGTGTTCGCACACAGAAGCGAACTCATACGTAAGTCATGCACACATATGTAAACAGCACTAAAACCACACGTGAAGTATCGGCGCAAATGTTAGAGCGAGAGCAATAATTCTAGTGCTAGACCACTTCTGTAACTATAAACTGATAACTTGTCAAAAATTTTGAAGCGTAACCTATGGAGATTTTTAAGTATCAAAGTTTGGTGCCATTCTATGAGTGTGCGCAATTTTAAAGTGTGACATGTTAGGTATCTATTTACCTGGCGTAACATTATCTTTCAAATTATACAAAAAAATTGGGGTAAATATTGTTTTCAATTTTTTATTTTTTTCATGAAAGTATTTTTTTTCCCTAAAAAATTGCTTTTGAATAATTGCTGCGCAAATACCGTGACATAACGTGCAACAATTGCCATGTTATTCCCTAGGATCTCTGCTAATATATATCGATATCTATATATAGATATATATCTATATACATATATAGCTATAGATATATATAGCTATATATATATATATATATATATATATATATATATATAGCAATAACTCACGGTGGAGCTGCTGGTTTAAAGCCGGCTCTTTCCGTCACCTTCGTTGCCTCAATTTCACCAGAACCGGGTCTAGGGTCCCGTTGAGCTTAATACCAGACAATGTAGGCACTGGACACTTGAGTATCTTTTCCAAGGATTTAATAAAGACTAACTGAAGGAAGTAGCAGGAAAGAGGTAGAAGAGTTGCAGGGAAGTTCAAATACCTTTTCTTAGTGTAGTATTAGGAATTGGAATCTTGTAGATGAATGTACTCTCCTTTTAGAGTTGAATCTTTGCCCGCCCGGATAGGTTTCTCTCACTAACCTAGCAGCCAGTACGCAGCACAAACAAAAGTCTCTGCCACAGACTTAAATGGAATAGAAACCCGTACGATCCTCTGCCACAGGATGTAATGGTTTACGATGAACAGCAAACACAGCACTAGAACCTTTAAGCCGACCTGGCAGTACTATGTGGTAGGTTAACTTTAAGATGCGTCCTCCAACTGAGTCACCAGGCCCCTCTCCAGACCAGCACTCTGCATGATCCTTCCATGACGGGTCCTCCCCTGGGATCTTCTCAGTTGTCCAGCTTCTTCCCGTAGGACAGACAGCTCAGGACCATTCCCTCGCCGCTGTGATAAGCCCCAGACAGGGTTCTGGGCCCACCCACATGCTGCAGCAACGCAGTACTATGTGGTAGGTTAACTTTA